>JAESUZ010005149.1:0-500924 GCA_017311185.1 Proteles cristata cristata
TGTGAGCTGGGTGCTGGACACTAGGTGCTGTGTGCTGGGCGCTGGGCCCTGGGCATGTGTGAGCTGGGTGCTGGACACTAGGTGCTGTGTGCTGGGCACTGGGCCCTGGGCATGTGTGAGCTGGGTGCTGGACACTAGGTGCTGTGTGCTGGGTGCTGGGCCCTGGGCATGTGTGCGCCGGGCACTGGGCTCTGGGCACCGAGCGCTGGGCAAAGGCAGGGCTATCTGTCCCCATCTTCCCCCAGCAGGCGGGAGCAGGAAAAGCCTTGGAGGACACAGTGTTTGGATGGAGACGAAAGAGAATCAGGCCCTGGAGGAGCCAGGAAGTGGGTGCTCTGACCCGTCACCCTGGACAGAGGGCGCCGCTGAGCATCGGAGGTCACTGTCCCCGCCTGACCTCACCTGCGCCCCACACGTGCGCACCTGCTGGAGTCAGCGTGAGGCTCACCGTGCAGACGGGGCCTGGGGCCGGGGTCCCTGGTGAGAGCCGCTGAAGGGGCAGGCGGGCTGCCGGCCGCCAGGGCGCAGGAGGGACCCTCGGCGAGACCATCGGCTCGTCGCATATCTGAAAACGAGGGCTCGGACGAGTGTCACTCTCTCCTTACTTTCTCCCCCTGCCTACCTCACCTTGGCTAAAAATTTAAAAACAAGGGATGGCCAAGTTCAGTGTCCCAACAGAGTTCTGACGCATTTCCCCCAGGCGGGCCGGTCCGCACCAGCGTGGCCGGTGGGGCCTGCGGTCTGGGTCCTTCCGGGGCCTCTTTGCGGGGTGGGGTCCACTGACCTGAGCGTGTCCGGAACCTGCTGAGGAGGACTGAGAGCCAACACTCCCCGATGGGTGCCCAGGGCGGGTGGGGCCGGGGAGGCGACTGGCCCAGTGAGGTGAGCGCATCCGTGGCCGGCCGCGTGGGCACAGTGCTCCTGACAGGTCGCCTTACCCGTGGGGACAGCATCCCTGAGAAGGGGCCATGGAGCTGGGGGAGGGCGTGGAGGACAGCGAGGACCGGGGGAGTCTCCGGGAGTGGAGGCTAGAACCTCACGCGGAGGCCGGCGCGCTCCTCGGGAGGCTGGGCTCTGCAAGTGAAGACCGCCGCCCTGGTGGGGTCAGCGTGGATTTGCCGCTAATGCGGGGGCACCGCGCGCCCCCAGGCCTTTCCTCAACCCCGTCCACACCAGCACTAACTGGGACATTTCTAGAAGCATGTGATTTCCAAACAGCTCCCGAGAGAGAGCCCATCCAGAGAAAGCGTGGGCCCCGCCCAGCCCCAGTGCGCTGGGGCCGGAGCGGAGGCGGGGCTCCATTTCCACGTTTCGGCACAACTTCTGCCCATGGGTGATGCCAGCACCCAATGCCTGCACCGGGCTTTGAAGAGAATGAACGGGCCAAGTGACTCGATCCTGAACTTGTATGTGTGGGGGAGGGGCGGCCCTTCTCACCTGGGGTTTGCAAACTGAAGTCAGGAGGTGCTGGCGCGTTTGGGCGAGGAGGCTGGGCTGGAAGGGGTTTATCCTGAGAGGCCTCGGCGGCGCTGCAGTTCCCACACTGCCCGACACAGACTGCATTCAACGCCCGGTGCCTGTGCGCCGAGTTGCAGGGGACGGTCCAGCTCGCGGGCATCACATTCCCACCACCCGTGGGCATCGGGGCTGTGTCACCAGGAACGGAGTTCAACAGAGCGGCTCCCGGCTGGTGTCACAGGCTTGTAGGGAATCAATCGATTTAAAGTCACCCATTTGCTTCCCTGGCTCAAGAGGCGGCTGACGTTTCTGCGTGGGGCCCTGACGCCAAGGGGCGGAGGCCAGGGCAGGGGCCCATGTGGATGCGCTCCCCAGATTAGATACATGGTGAACCTGCATGTGGGTCAGGGATGAGGTGCTCAGGTCCCTGCCCAGAGAATGGCCAGTGGCCCAGAAGACGGACTCCAGCGCCATGGGGGCTGTTGAAGCTTCTCACGGACAAGGGCAACGTGAGGTTTGGCAGAACCAGGGAGAAACAAGGCAAATGTGGATGGTGCTAACTTAACTCTGTCTAGGGCAGAGCTAGAGGACCATGGGCCCCGGGAAAGCGGCCCCATCATGGGAGGGAGCGTGCCGTCCTGGTGGCCCCGTGGCTGACCGCACACCTACACACGTGCACTTCGCCCCGGGCCACTGTCAGCACAGAGCCTGACACAGGGCTTGAACCCACGGACTGTGAGATCATGACCAGAAACTGAAGTCATACACTTCACCCGGGGCCCCCGGGTTCACACTGCAAATACCTTATGGGGAAAATGTCCACCAAGCAAAGGTTAAGTATTTGGGGACAAAATGTACAACTTTCTCCGGCTATTGTTGGTGGACTGTTTGAAACAGACCATTCAAATGAAGCAACAGGAAAATAAACAGTAGAGACAATAAACACTTAGTACAAAAATAAACCTCTGGCAAATCCAGGATAAGAATTTGTCGCGGCCGTCATGGATAAAGTCATCCGTGAGGACACATCCATGCGGTTTGTTCTTCTACTTTGTTCCTTGCGCTCTCGGATCCTGCTGCCCAGGGATCCTGCTCCCTGCAGGGCCTGGGCCAGATCAGAGGGTGAACTTTCTGAGGGGCTTCTGCCCTCGGCAAGAAGATCTGCATGGGGAGCGTGACAGCTGTGGCTTCACCTAGAAGGCGCTGGAAACTGTCAGGCAAAGAGAGGAAGACAGGGCGCCATGGAACGAGGGGCCTGCACACCAGGACCCATGTGAGTACTCCAGTGCGTGGCAAGATAGCTGGGTGAAGGCCGTGGTCCAGAGGACGGTGACTGCTGGGTGACGCTCGGGGAGACAGGCAAAGGGACAGCTGGTCCAAGGCGTGTGCCCTGGAGGTCGGGGTGACAGGCGGGGCTCAGACTGCAGGGCCCTGTTGGGAAGCTCTGGCCTCTGGGACGTGGAGGTTACCCAGGGATAATGACAGAGTGACCCGACGCTCCTGCGTTTGTCCTTTGATTGGATGTGTCCTATGATTGGATGCATTTTTACCAGATCTACTGGCTCTGAGTTTCCTGCTGGACTTTAGCAGCTCAGAGGTCACGACTGAGTTAACCCACGTTACCTAGTGCATTTCAAATGAAAGGTAAATGTGCAAAAGTTAAGCAAAGCTACCATTTAAGGGAAATCTTAGTCTACTGTCTTTCTATAATGCCTTAAATACATATAGATGGCTTAAAAATGGATTAATTCCGCAGCTCTCAAAGTGGGCAAATATTTGAAATCCAGATCACAGACACATATGAACCAGCTGTGACTCCAGCTCGTTCCCATTTTTCTCCCTGCGGACTTCCCTGATTACACCACAGCTGACCTTTCATCTCCACGGCGTGGTGACTGCCGGCCAGACAGACGTGAGTATAAACGTGGATGTCGATAGATTATCTGCCTTTCTACAACCTTAGATAATCTCATTTTCTGAGACTCAGAATCACGGTCATATGAACTAAAATGTAAGATCCCAAACATCTGAGTGAACACCAAAAACGTCTAGAAGTTTCTGTAGGGGTAGCGGGTGCCTGTGCTTCTAAGCACAGGCACCATGGATGTTTTCCACCCTCTTCCAGCGCAAGGTCTGGCCTTGTGTGATCTCCCGCTAAAGTCGTTTCGGGTAGAACTCTGCGTCGTTGTGAGCCTTGGATAACTACTCTGAGTATGATGGCGGTAATGATGATGGTGGTGATTAAGGCGCGCTGACAGCAAGCAGATGGCCCCGCAGCAGGAAGACTGAGCGGGGCGCACAGAGGGGCCATTAGGGTGCCGGAGCAGTTACAGGTAACATGCCCGGCTGGGTGCCCAGGACTGGCCTTCGCGGGGGCCTGGGGGAGCAGGATGGGGTCCTCACCGGAGCGGGGGCCACAGGGGAGGCCGCCAGGCTGGAGCTGTGCCTGCTCCCAACTGGGCCGAGCAAATCCCAAGTCTGCTGCCCACACAGAACATCCGAAGGCCAGAGGAAGGTAGCCCGATGGCTGCGGTGCGGGGGCTCCGGGGCCACCAGGCAGGGGAGAGCATCTCAGTTAGTGACCGCAGGACCCTGCAAAGCACTCATTGTCATAGGTGTGGACAGCACTGTGGCCCCAACATGACAGAGGATAAAACCAGTTCCCCTGTCTTTGTGAGGTGAGGTGGATTAAATCAGTCACGTGTCTAAACCCATAGTAGTCACTGACCGTGAAATATTAGGGGCAAAGAAGGGAGAGGAAAATTAACAGGAGAGCAAGGCTCTTTAGCCTCTGCTTCTGGAGATGGTCATGGCGCCCAGAGGGTGATCGTACCTTCAGCCGATGCTGCTGTGCCCTTCACCGCTCCCAGCATTGCGGACCCAGGCGGCCCCCTCAGTCTCTGGTAGCCCCATCTGTGTGCTGAGTGGTACCCGGGCCCCGGACACGGCCTCCCCTCTCCCATGGGCTCCAGAGACATAACTCCCCTTCAGCAGCTGGGTCACTGCCCAGCAGGCACAGCCACAGCCTTCTCTGCCCGACGTTTCCGAGCCACTAGGAGTCGAAAGGGCCAGGACCCCAGCCTCAGCAGATTGTGCACTTGGGCAACACGCTCTCCCGACTCACCAAGCCTGGGCTGCAGGGACTAGGGTTACTGGGTAGAACAGAAAGAGGGGCCACCCCCATCTCCTCTTCTTGGGGACCAGGGTCATGCACCGTCATTCCAGGGAGATAGCAACATAGGCCAGCGGCTGGTTTAAGGCCACCAGGCGACCCTCCACAGGACCCCACCCGACCTCACCAGGCCTTGCCCCATAGATGGTGCTGTGCCCTCCGCAGGCCGCTCCGGATCAGCCAGATGCTTCTTGGCATGAGGGTTCAGGGGAAGTAGCAGTGGGTTCCGGGCCCGAGGGTGCAGCAGATTTTGTGGGCGTGAGCCTAGTGCTGCGGTGACTGTCCCTTAAAGTACATTTCTCGGATGGGTCGCCCGGGTGGCTTAGTCGGTTAAGCGTCCGACTTTCGCTTAGGTCATGATCTCGCGGTTCGTGGGTTCGAGCCCCGCGTCGGGCTCTATGCAGACAGCTCAGGCCTGGAGCCTGTTTCAGTCTGTGACTCCCTCTCTCTCTGACCCTCCCCTGCTCACGCTGCTCTCTCTCTCTCTCTCCTAGAAATAAATAAAACATTTAAAAAAATTAAAAAAAAAAAAAAGTACATTTCTCGATCAAGAAGACTCTACGTGAGAAGCCGCGTGCCCATCAGTCATTCTCAAGAGCGTGGGTTGTAACAATGGGAAGGGAAGGAGCGTCTGACCGGATTCACTTTTGTGAGGGGCACTGCTCCCCTTAACAATGGGGGGATTTCATGGGGTCCACCCGGAACAGAGGCCTGTGTCGGCGAACCCTGACCAGGAACCGGTGGCCTGGGGGACCCTGGCTGACACGCCCACACACCCGGGGCTGCCCACCTCGTGACCAGGTCTCAGAGCTTCCTGCAAAGTGCGTGGTGCGTGCAGACTCCCAGCTCTGTGCCCACCCGCCCCCTCCCCTCGTCATCACCCTCATCACCCACATCCCAGTCTTGTGCCTTGGGACCCCCAACCAGTGGACAGTCAGCCCATGAGTCAGTGTGGATGCGTGCCCTGGGCCTTCCTGTCTCCCAGGAAGCTTCGCAGAGCTGTCGTTCAGTGTGGCGTTATGCCCCCCATGGAGGCTCCCCCAGCTGCTCTCAGGGCCACTCGTGACCCAGGCAGTGCAGCGGGGCCGTCGCTCCAGGCCTGCCCCTCGGCTGACGGAGGGCGAGGAGCCGAGCAGGGAGAGGCAGCAGCCAGGGAGCAGGTGCCCAGCGGGCCTGGGTCCACTCGGGTCGTCCAGAGCCGCTCAGGCTAGGCCTTGTCTCGGGCGTTCCCATCTGAGGTGAAAGGCCGGCCCGCGTGTCTGGCTGCACGCCCAGCGGGTCAGGTCACGCTTCACGGGTGACACTGCAGGCGCAGGCACGTGGCACGTGATGGTCAGGCAGCCGGCTGGCTTTCCAGGGCTCGGGACAGACGGACAGACGGCTGGAAGGCCACTATCTCCTGCCAACCCCAGGGGTTGCCAGGAAACACTGTCCCGCCTCTCCCCTGGCACCCCATCCCAAGGCCTGGCAGCCGGCCACCTCCCCCAGCCCGACGTGTCTCCGGGTGCCGTGGGCCGAGGGCACCAGCCCCGCCGCTGTCCCCCGCATCCTAGAGAGAGTGCTCCCAGCATCCCAGAGCCACGGCCGCGCCTTCTCCAGGGAGGTCCCCATCTCTGCACGGGTCGGGGGGCTCCTTCCACAGGAGGTAACCTCTGCTCCTACGGCTGTTATTTGTACATCCTCCAACGGTGTCTTTACTCACTGGCCTCATTACCCGAACGCCCTTATATCTAATAATTCTTTCCTTTCGATTTCTCTGTTCCATTTACAAGGTGGTTCCTACTTCCAGATTGAACCCTTGCCAGAGGGTCTGGCTCCTGCCCCGGATGCCCAACCCCACCGGGTCCTCCCTGAGGCCGAGTGACTCCCCAGAACCCCGCTGTAACGCGGAAGCGAGGCCAGCGACACTGGTGCCGAGGCCAGGGCTTCCCCCAAAGAAGAGAGAATCCCCCCCAGTTACGTCCTAACACGCACGGCAGGGAGCGTGTCCACGGCACTGAAGGGGGACGGGGCAGGTGAGGAGGCGTCCCTGTGCCCCGGGGCGGCGGCAGCGAGTCTGGAGAGAGGCCCCAGGAGCCGCGAAAGAAACACGCAACCGTTTAGAGAACACAGTTAACTAGCTGGGGGTGTAGCCAACGGCCCCCCCCGCCCCCCCAGAGCTGGTACGTTGGAGGGTAAGATTTTTGTTTACATTTACTCAGCCTTTCTGTGCATTCACAAGCATTCTTATGAATCTTTCAAAACAGAGTATCTTCAGTTAAAACACCATCCGTTTTGCCGCTGGAGATCACAGCGGAAATCTCACCACAAAAACACACTGGTTTAAAATATTTATTAATTAAAAAAAATTTAAAATTCTTTTTATCCAAAGATGATGAGAAAAATCTCATGCAAACTGGGCATACAATAAAAATAACTCAACTATTCATATGATGAATTTTGTACAAAATAATTCCATTTTAAGTAGGACCTCCGACAGACGGTGCAGCCGCCCTGTCCGGGGGCGGCTTCCCCTCAGGCTCCGGCGGGGGCCCGGGGGGCGTCGCTGTGACCTGATGATGATGATACTATTGCTACTACTCGGGACATCGGACAGACACCCAGCACACTCAGAAGGAGCCCCCTCGCCACGGGGCTCAGAACCCAGGGAACACACAAAGGTTTGGAGAAAAGTTTCAGGTAATCAGCTCAACTCATAAATACATCTTGGGAGAGTTATAGGTATTTCTGCTTAGTTACAAACCTGCAGTGGATTTATCATTTGTATATATTACAAGTACTTTGCATAATTAATTAAACAGTGAAGGGAACGACCTACCATGGCAATTAGAAATGCATCAGACTCGGAACGTCATACAAAAGACAGCTTCAATATGAAACAGTAATCCTTCGAGAAGTGCGCGCAGCCCGCGGTCGCCCATCCCTCGCCGCGCCCCCCGCCCCGCACCTGTCTTTCTGCGCCTCTCACGCACTCATCTCATTTTCCGCAGCCGGAGTCTGTTTTCCTTGTCCCGTTTCTTAAGAATAAGTATGAATTGGTTGAAAAAATGCTCCTGGTCCTTCTTTTTTTGAACGAGCCGAAACCTCTGATCCCGGCCGTACTTCTCTGCGAACTCCTTAAACGTGGTTCTGGAAAACAAGAACTTTCCTTATTCAGGGCTGGGGGTGGGGGGTGGGGGGTCAGGGTGGTCTGTGCCCTGAGCCAGGGGCTCCGCACCAACTCCTCTCTCCTAGGGTCACCATGTGGGGACCCAGAGATACCAGTGTTCTCAGCTCCAACCATAGAAAATCACAATTTATAAATGTTTAGATGCACTTTTGCTTTTCTAGATTAGCATTTTGTGAAGGGGGTAATTTATGCTACATTTTTTTCCATTCAGAAAATATCTGCCCTTTAAATACTTGGAGAGGTTTTATAAGGACCATGTAACCAACGTCCAATTATAGACCAGGTGAACTAAACAATTATCATTCAAAACATGGGAGCCTATGTCTTCATGGAAAGCAAACATCAATTCTTTTTTATTTAAAAAATAATGTTGTATTTATGCATTATTACTAAAATGTCTAAATGCCTACATTATTATTAAAAATAATAATGCATAAATGTCTAGACGTAGTATCTAACCCTCAAATAAAAATAAACCAAAAATCAAATTTTTTGCTTATACAAGTTATAGTTCTAGAATTCTTTGGTTTTTGTTTTTACAGTTTACTTATTTTTGAAACAGAGTGAGACAGAGCACAAGTGGGGGATGGGCAGAGAGAGAGGGAGACACAAAATTTGAAGCAGGCTCCAGGCTCTGAGCTGTCAGCACAGAGCCCGACGTGGGACTTGAACCCACAAACTGTGAGATCATGACCTGAGCTGAAGTCGGCGCTTAACCGACTGAGCCCCCCAGGCGCCCCATATAGTTCTATAATTCTAAGAGTAGTACATGTTCATTACTTTTTAAATATCAGCCAGTTAAAGTCAATTTTTGGGACACCTGGGTGGCTCAGTCAGTTAAAGCATCTGACTCTTGATTTCAGCTCAGGTCATGATCTCACAGTCTGTGAGTTTACACAAATAGCCTGGAGCCTGCTTGGGATTCTCTGTCTTCCTCTCTCTGCCCTCCCTTCCTGGCGCTCGCGCTCGCTCTCTCTCTCTCTCTCTCTATCCCTCCCAGCCAAAAATAAATAAATAAACATTTTTACACAACAGCCAATTTTAAAGAAGACTTAAGTTCATGCATTTTTCTAATTTCTAACAGTTTCCTGTTGGCCTGTTTTATTCCGCGGGAGCAGTGCCGGGTTATTTTAGGTGACTTGGCAGCGAGATTGCGTGGCCCGTTTGTCTCCGTGTGCGCTCCTTCTCTTTACACCCCGGCCGACTGCGAAGGCGTCTGGAGCCCACGGCGAGCTCTGTTTTACCGCTGCCGTTTGCGTCCTGTAGACTCACTCTCCCATCCCTGGATCCGAAGTCAGCCCTCATCTCGAGTGCTGACCTACTCATTAAGTCTTTAAGTCACGGAGTCAGGGTGGCCGCGCTGGAAAACCAGGCGGGGCAGCGAATGGGAAGGACACAGGACGTGGGCAGCACAGAGGGCCTGAGCTGTGCGCCGGGCAGGGGCTGCGGCCTAGTCACCAACAGCGCGAGGGAGGAGGCGGGCTTCCCTCTCCAGCGGGTCTTCACAATTACACCTGGGAGGTCTCCGCGATGTTACGATTTAACCAGAACAGACTTTAAAAGTCCTTCCGGCCATTGGTAAATTTCCCGCCCCCGAAATTGCCCGGCATGTCTGTCTCCATACCTGGGTGACACTTTAGATTCTTCCAGAAGTTTTTTGAATTCCTCTTTGGCTAGCAGCAATTTGCTTTTCTTCTCCTTATATTCTTCTTTTATCCTGGTCTTGACAAACTGTTCAAATATCTTAACACACACACACACACACACACACACACACACACGAAAAGTATTACCAGGTTGCATATCAGGAATGAAATCGTGTGTTTCAAACACAACACAAAAGGACAGAGAGCCTCTGTGGTTAAGTCTTTCTTTTCCATAGTTGCTGGGGTGGCAGGCACAGCCCCTCGGCAGAGGGGCTCTCTTGAGCCAAGCGTCTACATAATTAAGCCTGGGTCCCCAAGAGAATCTCGGGGCTAAACACTGAATCAGCCCCGCGTGGGGGTCCCTTCTCCTGGTCTGGAATTCTGTGAGCAGCTTCTAGGATCATGTGCTGTCTGGCCCATCCCCTGGCTGGAAGGGCATGAATATTGTCTGGTAGGCAGGTGCATTCACGACCCTGGGAGCCCTCTCCCTTTGAGCTGATAGCCAACTCAGGAACATGAACCACAAAACCTCTCTGCAGCGGTCCATCAAACGTTCCTCCCTTGATGGGATGGAGGCCGCTCATTCTTCTAATATGAGATGGTCATCATTTATAAATGGAGCCTGAAGGAGGTGGGGACCGCTGTCTCATTTCTAATGCTATCGGGGCCTCAAGAGCATTAAAAAGAAAATACTGGAGATAATTTAAATGTGAGTGCAAACATAAATAAAAAGATCAATAAAAATTTCACATGTGATCCTGGAAGGCCTGTAAACAGCAATTCTGTGCCAGCCGATCGAAGGCCATTGCCAACATGAGACTTGACCCCGGGCGCATCTCCCGCACTCCTGCCCCGGAGAGGGAGTCAGGGAAGACGGGCCAAAGCAAGAGGCTCTGTCCGCCTGCACGGGGTTTCACACCACATTTCAGTAACCACCAGCCGCATGGGATTATAAATCCCCAAAGCTCCTCTCGTCCTGAACGCTCTGTACCGAAATGAAACATTCAGGAGCAGGACTTAAATGGAGCAGGCGTGCACATATATTAAAGGAAGAATATATCGGCCTAATTCACCTTCAAGGCAAGTGGTGTGCAAGCTCTCTGATTGTCTTATAATTTAAACTAATAAAACAGGTGAATGAAGGGTTATTATACAAATAAAAGTGTGTGGCTCCATCATTAGTCAGAGTTTTTGCTCTGTTCATTTTAAGTCTGGACGGAAACCCAGCCAGGCTGCCGGCGCCTGAGCCGCTCACCCGCGGGACCCGGGCTCTCTCCTCTCCCTTCACCCGGTGGCTCTATTTACGCTGCTATGATTTAACATAGTGGCCTTTTTCTTCCCACTTTGACAGATTATACCAGCTTCATTTAAAGTGGGGCGTAGTTTTTTAAAAGACAAACCACTGGCCATTGCCTCGCCAGGGCGTGTTCTCCAGTAAGAAAAGGAAACACTATTTGTTACCGTGGAAACGGTTTGATAAGCATGGCGGACCTCCATTCTCTGTTTGGGCTCAGTCACTTCTCCCTTGCAGCCCCCCATGGAGGACTGGCCGGAGGCGATTTGCCCATCATGAGCTTTAGTTTCCCCGTAAAAACGCCATGTAACAGCGAGGCAGGCACAGACTAGCTGGACGCTTGCTGTCAGTGCATTTGTGAGGAGCTCTGGGGCTTTGAGTGGCCCAGATACGGTTTCCTTCTCCGGCGCAGCTCCAGCCCCAGTGCTCATAGGAGCCGCGACATCTCCCCTGGGTCCCGGGTGGTTTCTCCCACAAACACTGGCATCTGATCGAGGGCTCCCTGATGCTGTATCAGCCACCAGCGAGGTCAGCTTCCTGCTCTTCCTCATGGGGTCCCTGGGGCCACATGCAGCCTGGTGACACTGAAGTTTGCCCTGTTTGACGGCGTTCCCCAAACCACTCCTTTTTGGTGTGGGCTGGCGTTCCCGTCTGATCCGCCTGCAGAGCACATGACCAGGCGTGGGGCCCGGACACCCCAGCCCAGGGGGGCGGGTGCACGGCCCCTCGGCGCTCGAGCGTGCAGGAGGCCCCCGGGTCAGTTCAGCAGCACTCTGCGAGCTGCGCTCGGTCAGGTAGAGACGGCTGTGAGCGTAAGGTCATCTGGGGGAGGGGGACTTGTTTCCTCAGCTTCCTTCAAAGGGGCCACTGGTCTCTAAAAACACCTCTGACCGGGGAAGAACAGCGCTGACATCAGCGAAAGCACGGTCCGCGGCTGTGCGGACGGCGGCTTAGCCAGCAGGGGGTCTTTTTTTTTTTTTTTCTATGTTTTATTTATTTCTAGAGAGAGAGAGAGCAGCGTGAGCAGGGAGGGTCAGAGAGAGAGGGAGTCACAGACTGAAACAGGCTCCAGGCTCTGAGCTGGCAGTCAGCACAGAGCCCGACGCGGGGCTCGAACCCACGAACCGCGAGATCATGACCTGAGCGAAAGTCGGACGCTTAACCGACTAAGCCACCCAGGTGCCCCGACAGCAGGGGGTCTTAAGCAAGTCGTTCTTCTCACAAGTAAGCGAGCCTCTTACTACACGTGCTCTCAGCCGAGTAGTCAGGCTTTCTCATCCTTAACATTGTGACAAAAGGGTGAAGTATTATTGATCATTAACGTCTATAGTTTTCTTCAGTTGCGTGTGTGCGTGTGTGTCCGCACGCGCAATCTAACCTCATCTGACGCAAATGTAGTTTGGTTTTTGTTTTTGTTTTTGGACACCCTGCTAACACATTTCACACATTTTCAAACATTTCCTTCTGGAAAACTCAAGTCAGCTAGAATGCACCGAAAGGATCATAAATCCAAGTTGTTGGAAGATGGGAGCCCTGTGCAGCGCGGCCGGTGCTGCGGCCTCCCAAGCCCCAGCGTGTGCCAGCGGGCCGTGCCGGCGGCGGGCCGGGCGGGGCGGGCGGGGGTCCGCGAGCCCGAGGCTCGCCAGGCTGGTGTTCTCAGCCGAGTAGTCAGGCTTTTTCATCCTTAACATTGTGACGAAAGGGTGAAGTATTATTGACGATTAACGTCTACAGTTTTCTTCAGCTGCGTGTGTGTGTGTGTGCTGGTGTGTGCTTGGGGGACTTCAGGGGCCAGGACAGAGTTGGAAACGAGCGTGCCTCTGTCCTGCGGGCCCCGGGCTCTGCTGTCTGAGAGCACGCAGGCCGTGGTGACAGAGGCCGCATCTGAAACAGCTCTCCGGCCTTCTCTGTTTCCAGCGGCTCATCCCGACGACCTGTTTTCCATGTACATCATTTCGCACTCAAAGGGCAGAGGACGGAAGAGACGGGATTGGAACAGGACCCAGAGACCTGGAAATCCGGATCTTCCGGAATTTATGTCGGGGCCCTGGCTGTGTTCTAGGGACCAGCAAACGCTGACTGGGCTGTGCCAGCCTATGCGTCACTGCTCAGTCCCTCAGCCGGCAGTCCCTCAAGCGTCCCTCTGTCTGTCTGCTTAGTCCTGGAAGCCGTATTGGCTCCATGATCTACGTGGACAATAGCCCAGCACAGAGCCGCCAGGGTAACGTGTCCTCCAGGCGAGCTGCCTCTCACCCATTCCTGCCCTTTCTGGGGACCTGCTCTCTAGACCTGCCCTCCCCAGCCTCCTGCAAGCTCTTACTGTTCCCCGGACCCTCCTCGCGTTCAATGTCATCATATAAGAGCTTAATTAAGTCTTCTTAACACAGCTATGTGGGTGCGGTCAGTGTTCCCAGCATGTGCGTTTCCATCTTGGAACGGGATTATGTGTCCTGTGGGGTCACCACCAGACGGTTGGCGGAGACGGTTAGGAGATAACCCTCATCTGCACCGGGAACCGCTGCCGCACACAAGCTCGCACACGAGAGTAAGCTACACTCCTCCCCCACCCCCGACAAAATGAACACGAAAGGCCCCTCTTCCTCAGTGGTAACGTCAGGGAGGAGCGTCACGCTAGCGCTGCGTCCCCAGAGCCCGCCGCCACCTCACCTGTTTCCGCTCCTCAGAGTTTAGCAGGAGGTATCGTGGATCAAACACGATTTTGTGCAATTCTTTCTCCCACGTGGAAAACGCTGACACCTGAAGAAAGATATTTGATACAGTTACTTTTAGCATCTAACACAGAGCCTGAGGTCACGCTGGAATCATCAGCGGTGGAAACAGCATCAGCTTGGGGGGCTCAGCGATGCGGCCTCGTGTGAGAGCGACGGGCATGAGAGCGTTCCGGGAAATCAATACCTAGAGCATTAGGAAATCTAATTTTTTAAAAATTTTTAATGTTTTTTATTTATTTCTGAGAGAGAGACAGCATGAACAGGGGAGGGTCAGAGAGAGAGGGAGACACAGAATCTGAAACATGCTCCAGGCTCTGAGCTGTCAGCACAGAGCCTGATGTGGGGCTTGAACCCACGAACTGTGAGATCATGACCTGAGCCGAAGTCGGACGCTTAACCGACTGAGCCACCCAGGCGCCCCAGGAAATCTAATTTCTACACTCATGCCACTGTTCCTTCCCTGGATTTCTTCCAGGGCCACATGCCACTGATCCGAAGCCCCAATTCTACCTGTGCCGCTAGAACGTCATTCCGGAATGTCACATCTTGAAGTCAGAAATATTGGTAAAAACTTTCAGAATCCCGCAGACCATGACAGAGGGCAATTTCTTACAAATAGTCTGCATTTTGCACAATTCTAGTTGATTTTTAGTCAACAGTTAAATCGTGTTAGGTAAGTTATTTTATTTTAAAACAAATGATGTTACTTTACAATAGTTTTAGATTTACAGAGAAGTTACAGGAATATTACAGAGTGAGCACGTTTCCTACCTGCTTCCCATACTGTTCACACCATACATTAGTGTGGAAGCCAGATTTGTCTACACTATTGTTAATGAAAGTCCACACTTAAGACTTATTTAGTTTTAGAGGTTCCTGGGTGGCTCCATCGGTTAAGCGTCCAACTTTGGCTCAGGTTACGATCTCGTGGTGCGTGGGTTTGCGCCCTGCATCAGGCTCTGTGCTGAGAGCTCGGAGCCTGGAGATTCTGTCTCCCTCTCTCTCTGCCCCTCCCCCACCATACTCTGTCTCTCTCTCAAAAATAAATAAACATTAAAAAAAAAAAAGACTTTAGTTCTTACCTATTTTTCTTTTTCTCCCTAGGATCCCACCCAGTACAGCACGTGACAGTGTCACATCTGAGGTCCTCTGGGCTGTGACATTTTCTCAGACTTCCCTTGTTTGGCCTTGACAGTTTTGCTGGTCAGGTGTGTTGTAGGATGGCCTCTATCAGGATTATCGTGTTAGATAATTAGATGGTTAGACCAGGTTCTGGGTTTCAGGGAAGAGCACAGAGCCGGGTGCTGTCCTCACCCGTCACATCACGGTACCACCTGTCACTGTGACTCACGACAGGCGGTGTGGACCCAGACCACCAGATGGAGGCTGTGCTCCCCAGGCCTCCCCCCACACACTCACTCATCCCCGTCATGCTGTGCTATTTGGGGGGAAGCCACTGTGTGCAGCCCACCCCTCGGGTTATGTTCCACCTCTTGAGCGGGGCGCATCCCAATACAAGCTACTTGGAAAGCTCAAGGGGATGTTTATCAATTCCCCCACATTTACTTATTTTTCCATCATTGACTTGTATCATACAGACTCACAGGTGTTTCTAGTTTGGGCTATGATCCAATATAATCCCAAAACTTGCTTTTGCCCACATTGTTCAGCTTTGGCCATGGAGACCTTTTCTGGCCGGCCCCTGTGTGCCTTTGGCATATCCCGTCATTGTTTTGGGGGGGAGGGGCTTCTACTTTCTGGAACATCAAGGTGCCCCAGCCTCATCTGCTGTGTCTCCTGCCTCAGTCCTAGGTCAGACAATTCTCCAAGAAGCCCGGTTCCTTTTGCTGGAGAACGAACCAGACACCGTGACCGGGGCTGAGTGGTTCTTCACCACGGGGCTCGTAGCTTCCAGCTTCTCCCCACTGACAGAGCAAGGGGACGTTTAAGTCATTAACACAATAATTTATTCACTTAAAAACATTAACTAAGTATTGACTACGCCTTGGGCCCCAGGCTACATGCTGAGGACTCAGAGAAAATCAAGGTCCTGACATCAGAGAGCCCGCGGTCGGGGGTAGGGCAGGCATCCGTGGCGTAGGAGGGACAGGCCCGGATGCCGAGAGGCCACGGGGAAGGGACGCCCCATCTGCAGGGATCTGTCCCCAGAGCACTGACTGCTCTGGAACATGGACACTCCTCGGGCTCCTGAAGGGCAAGGGGTGGGGCACACTGGGGGTCAGGGAGGGCAGCATAGTCCCAGGCAGACTGAGGACCTGCACTTACGTGGGGAGCCACGGTGGATGGTCACACGTGAAGGAGGCTGCTCCGGGCCCGGCGGGGAGGGCAGAGGATGGCTTAGAACTGGTGTCACATAACTGACTCTACCGGATTATGAGAATGTTTGGAGTTCTAGATGGTTATAAACTCATCTTTTAAAAATGAATAGCATATGGTTGCCTGAAAAGGAATTTGCAATCTGGGTATAAGACGAAGTAAGCCACCTGTACAGGACTGTGATTCACAGTGACAGACAGGTGTCGTCATGCCTGAGAGCCATGCTGACAGGTGCTTCCCGGGGTCGAGAACGGCAGCCGGGGTTGAGAGAGGGGTAGCCAGGCGTGGGAGCCAGGGCTGGGGGATCAGAGGGATGGGAGGGATGGACGGCCACATTGGAACACCCAGGACCATCCCTGCAGCCCGGCTGTGTACCCTGTGGGATCCTCTCTCCCCTGGGGGCCATGTTCTGTGCTCCCACCACCAGCCCCCACAGTCAACAGCTGTGATCCAGACACGTGTGAGCCCCTGGGTGTGATGGCTGCCAGGAGACTCCGGGCCCCAAGCACATTCTCTGTTTTATCCCCGCTGGGGGGTCACCGTGTGCATGTACTCACAGGTCACTGAGCGCTGGGCCGTGGCCCCGCCTCCCTTCCCGCCCAGCCTCCTGCCCCTGGCGCTACTTGGGCAGGCGCTCCCTGTCATCTCTAGGGCCCCAGGCGCTATCGGTTCCCTGCCGTCTACACTGCTGAGGACATTCCCGGCAGACGCAGCTGTAAGACAGAGCTATGGACAGGACTTGACCTCCAGGCAGGGTCCAGAGGTGCCACGTGGCTGGCTGGCGGGGGGCGTCCCTGTGTGGCATGTCCGTGTGGCGTGTCCGCAGCCACAGGTGTCATTCCTGGAGGGTGAGAGGCAGGGGGAGGCGCTGGCACCGCGGCCGCAGGAGCCGGGCCCCTTCCGGCCATGGACGGTGTGCTGCCCGCGGGAACAGCCTCGCTGGGAAAGCCCGCTAGTGCTCTGCAGGGACCAGCGGCTGGCGCCTGGACAGTCACGGCGGACCCCCCCGCTCTCCGTCCTCCAGCGCCCTGCTCCCCAGGCCCCGGCACCCACCCTCGCAGGGGCTCCATTTCTTGCCGGGGCTTCTCGGCCGGCTGTGCAGGGCCCACCGCCCCTGAGCAAGGGCCCTCGGCAGCTGCTACCCTGCCTGCCGGGCACAGGTGAGGCCCCGTCTAGCAGAAGCCCCCTGACGGTGACCAGGGCCTTGTGCACAAGGAAGAAAAGTCCCCCGATGAGACTGGTTCGGGCCTCAGCCCCGGCTTCACCAAAGCCCCCCTGAAACCTGAGGAAGAGGCTCCGGCTGGAACGCGACGTGACAGGCTGGAAAGGGCCTCCTGGGAGGTGGTCACAACCGGAAGGTCCCCCGTGGGCAGGACGCCACGAAGGACCGAGGCAGACGCTGACTTTGTCCTCAAAGCCAAAGGCTGTTGCTCGTGTTTGTCACTCACTGGATCACGCACACGACCAGGGAGCCGAAGGACCGGAGAGAAGGCAGGCAGGCTGGGAATGGATGGCTCGTGCCCGGCCCTGAGCTGGAGGTCAGTCGGCGTGGCCGGGGCACCGGGGCTCCCCTCTGATGCCCTCCGGGGCACGTGACGAGCCTGTGAACAGGGCACTGAGTCTGTCTGTCCGTGGCACCGAACCCCGTGCCATCGTGTCACCTCCTGAGGGCCATGTTGGGGTCCCACCCCGGCGGCTGCTGGGTGGGCTCAGGGTCTCTGGCGGCGATTTCCATCGCAACAAATGCACTTATTTCGGAAGCTAATGTTTTTGCCCAGATTTGATTCTCAGACACGCCGAGGTTACCCTTGCCCTCCTCTGCGTTTGTAATGGTGACACGGAGCCCGGGGGCTGGACGGTCCGTCCTCAGGCGGCGTTCCCTCTGGTGTGCACGGCCTCCACGCCCCGCAGAAGGGGCGTCTGTCGCACCCCCGGCTCTGCGACAAGAGCGCTGGCGTCTGAGGCCCAGCAGCACCCGAGGCTCTGGTCCCCAGTTCGCGCCCGCACGCGGGGTCTCGGCACAGACGAGTGAGCAGGGCTCCCGCGGGACGTTTCCTCAGGCCGCGTGAGAAACACGAGAACAGAGGCAGGCAGGCGAGAGCGCTCACGGGCCTGTGCTCGCGGCCACTGAGCAGCGGGCTGGGCCCCGGGGACCCAACGTGCGGCCCCCCTCGCCCCCGGCCGGCCCCACACTCCCCCTCCGCTGGTCCCGGGCCTCAGGGAGGTTCACTACAGTGTCTACAGAGGGCAGCAGAGGGCGTCTCTCACCAGAGGGAGGGAGGCGGGGAGCAGGTGCAGGGCTCCCAGGGCCCCGAGGCCACGGGGCGCGGTGGACGTGGTGTTGCTCAGCCACACCCGAGGCCCAGTGGCCCCTGAGGAGGGGTCATGAACCTCCATCCGGCCTGAGCCCACCAACCTCTGCTGCCGGGACGTGGCCCCGTGTTTTCAGGTCTGTCCCGTGTGCAGTGCACCTGATGGCGTGACCATGTCCACCTGGCACACTCGTCTCTATGCCCCCATCCCCCGCTCGTCCGGCCCGCCTGACCCGGACCCCCCCACTCCACACCCGGCTCCCCTCCAGGACCAGGTCCTCCTGAGCGCCACGGGCCCCCACAGGCGTCTCCCACAAGCCCAGTGGCACCAGGTCCGTGTGGACGAGTTCCAATTCTGAGAATCTGCTTGGCCGTCCTCCACCCCCGCCCCACACCCGCCCCCTCGCCCGCTGGGTCCTGCAGGCTCAGGCTGATGACAAAGACTGTGTTCCCTTAATTAGCACTTACACCATTACCCTCTTTACTCAATTTCCCGGAATGCAGGGCTGTGTCTTCTGAGTTCCTGACGATTAGAGGCAGCGTGAGAGGGCCGGAAGGGAGAGGTGTGCTCCCAGCTCGTCCCTGACGGAGAGGCACGGCCGGGACGGGGTGCGGGCGTGCGTGTGCGGGGCGATTGCAGGCATGCTGGACACTGGCGTGTGGGAGGAGAAAAGCCAAGGACGCTGCACAGGTGACCACGGTGGGCCCCGGGGCCAGTCCCAGCGGCAGCCTTGGGGGACTCACGTGGAACGTGCCCACACCTGCCTGAGATTTGTCCTGAGTAGGACGGGGACGTGGGGTTACCTCCTGGTCCCCCTGCTGCTTGGTTGAAAACCATCCATGGAGATGTTCGGTCTCTAACCTAGACGTGGGAGCAGTCCGCGTGAGCCCAGGTGAGCCAGGTGGGCTGCAGGTGGGTCCAGCGGTGAGCAAGGGGCCTGCCTGCTTCCCCTGGGCTCTGGGCGCTTCGCCTCCGGCCCTCGCCTCCTGTGCTCATGGGGCTTTACCAACTTCAGCTTGGTTCTCCTATTTTGATCGATAAATAGAATTTTACGCCGTCATTGCCCGACATCCTCTGCTGATTTGATTTCCGTTCGTGGGTTATTTTCGCATTCAGAGACGGGAGGAATCATGGCTGCGCCGTGAGGGGGTGGTCCGCCTCCCTCCCCAAGGGCATCTTCAGGATTGAGCACGGTTTCTGAAGATGTGGGAGGCCAAGGGCCGCGCAGTCAGTCCAGGAAAGAGAATGCGCAGCACAGCAGCGGGACAAGCATAAACCCCAGGCGAAGGGCAGTAAATCCAGATACTCACATTTACGTTCCGTACCGTTCAGCGCTGGTGGGGCTGCTGGTGAGACGCTGTGGAGGGAAGACATGGCCACCGGAGCCACTCTACTCAGGGCAGTTCGGCTTATTGGCCGCTTGTTTGTAGGAAACAAATCTACACACAAGGTCGCCTCCATATGGTCATCGGGGTATTATTTGAAATAGCACATTTGGAGAATATGAGAAATGAGTGAAAATGCAGGGGGTTTTGAATTGACAATGAATTGAATGTTATGACCTCATCCAAATGTTTTCCAAAGGATTATAGTAATGCTTTTAAAAAATGCTGGAAAGGGACACCCAGGTGGCTCCGTCAGTTAAGTGTCTGATCTCGGCTCAGGTCATGATCTCTTGGTTTGTGAGTTCAAGCCCTGCGTCGGGCTCTGTGCTGACAGGTAAGAGCCTGGAGCCTGCTTCAGATTCTGTTTCCCTCTCTGTCTGCCTGTCCCCAACTCATGCTCTTTCTCTGTCTCTTTCTCTCTCTGTCTCTCTCTCAAAATGAATAACATTTTTTAAAAATTTAATGCTTAAAAAGGGAAAATAGTATACAAATTTATAAGTACGTTGAACCTCATACAATCAACTCTGTTAAAGTTTGGTTAAACCAATCTGGTTGTATTCTAAGATAAAAATATTTATTATTGAGATTTTAAAATCTAGTTTTAGAAAGACTGGAAAGAAATGTATCTCAATGAAAATATTGATCCCTTAGGATAGGATCTGCGGTGACTTAGAGTTTGTTGTTTTTTTTGGTTTTTGTTTTTTTTTGCAAATTTCCTTCTCATGCCCACATGACTTATGCATCAGGGCTGTGATATTAGCCATGGGTCCTACAGGCTCAAGCTGATCGCAAACACCCAGTTCGCTGTAATTAGCACTTACACTTTTGCCCTGCGGGGTCTGAGGAGTGGCCACAGGAGCGTGAGGCCGCTCCTGTGGACCCAGCTCAAGGAGCAGACACTGCAGCGTCCAGGCCTGGGATTCACACGGGTGCCCGAGATGCGTCACTTCCAGGGCCGTGTCACCTGCATCGGTCTGCTGGTCCTGAGGGTGACTGAGCCCCCGCCCCCGGACACGCATCCTGAGACAAAGCCATCTGCATGTCTGAGTGAAGGGGCACCAGACATGGCTCATGGGGAGGGGAGTGAGGTGGCCCTTGATACTGGGGGTGGGGAAGGCCTCCCCAGCCACCCTGTTAGCCAGAGGACACCCAGTGCTCCTACTTTACAGCCACCTTCTACGACAGCATCCCAGTGGACGCCCGTCTTAGTGCAGGAGAGACCGGGATGGCCCGTGGGCATGGGTGTGAGGTCTGTGAGTTCCTCCTCCTCACAGACTCAGGTCCAAACTCTACAGGGTTCAGCTGCAGAGTCAGTCACAATGCCAGCCAGCCTCCCCGAGGCCACACACTGCTGGGAAGCTGGCCACCCACAGAGGGACCCCAGAGGACACGGCAGGTGTGGGCCGTGGAGTCCCCGAGGCACGGTCCAGGGAGCTCCAAAGGTCTTTCCTTCCTGGCCCCGAGAAAGCCAGGTCTACTTCCAAGGGATACTTTGTAGGAGGAAGATGTTCTCAATAAAATGATTCTAATAATCTGCTATTCAATGAGACCTGCCCCTTCATAGGCTGAAGGTTTTGTTTTTTTTTTAAGGCTCTATTGTGGTTTGTATAGTAAAAGGAAATAAAAATAAAACCTTCCTTGAGCTGTCAGATACATAAGACAAAACCACAAAGCCACGGGCCCTTCCCCACCCTGTGATCCCCACAGAAAAACCCCACACAAGCCCTCTGAAACTGCGGGAAACCTATGGGACCGGACTCCATCGTTCCATAAGTGCATGAATTTCTGGACGGAAACTTTGTACAAATGAAATAAAAAATCTTATTAATCACTCAGTCCATGAAAAAAGTGACCTTTCTCTGCCTCATTTTTAAGCAACAAGAAATCTTATGGGCTTGGCTATCAAACCCTCTTGAGCAAGAGTAACGTATGAGATCTGCCGGTGTGTTTTATAAAGTCAGAGAGTTCTGAATGGCGGCATTGCTTTATGACCCAGCAGTAAATTCAGGTTGATCTTCTATATTCATGACCTGTGTGTGGGCTTCTTGTGAAATCCCACTAAGAATTCAGGCCTCGCCCCAGACTCTTTTTCCAGGGGAAACTCAGAGCTCTGGGTGCGTGCTTTGAGCTTCTGTGCTGTTTTGCTGATTCTCATCCACCCAGTCTACATAAGGTTCTCACACGGAAGAATCTACACATCAAGGTTGAAAGGAATCACCCACCTCAGTGAGCCAAGAACAGAGTGAAAATTTCATACAACTGCTCAACCACGGCCATTGGGGTAAATTCAAGACACCGTGTAGCCCCGGCCGCCAGCAGGCTCTGGAAGGACAGGTGGGTGTCGCAGGCAGGCCTGAGCTCCCACCGGGTTAGTCTGGTGCTATGCTGGTGAGGCTGGGCTGGTCGGTTTCCCAAACAAAGAGATGGGAAATGCAGACAAGACAAAATAAATGCCCGCTTCCATTTCTCAAAGGCTCCTAATGCCGTCACATCTCCGGGAAGAGGGTCACGTCTCCTGCTGGCTGGTTCAACTGGAACAGACCAGCCAGGTTGATCCAGACACTCGGAATCCCATGTATTTCTGCACGTGACAAAGGCGTGTTGATCCATGCCCAACGAGAATCGAGACAAACCTCAGGACTGTCCGTGCCATTGGGTCCGCAGAGCAGATGAAGCTCGTTCTGGCGATTCTGTGGGGGAGGAATGTGCTTTGCGCCTTCTCCTGAGGGACGCCGTGGACCTGCGCCCTGCAGATGCCTGGTGGCCTTGTGTGTGGAGAGAAGAGAACGGGGAACAGCAGGTGCTTCGGGAGATGAGCCCCTCATCACGGGCTCGGGGGGCCAGCTTTTGGACAGTGCACACACCGTCGGGGGGCACGTGCGGTGGCACCAGAGCCCAGTCCCAGATGGCATCCACGTGGTCACTGGGAGGTCGTCAAGTGTCTGCTGCACGCCAGGCCCTGGGGACCCAGGGAACATCAGGCAGCGCCGACGCTGCAGGAGCTGAGGCCTCTCACGGCAGCCCGGACGATGTGGAGGGGACGCAGGGCAGCCAGGTGGCATTCTGTGTTCGCCTGGGGAGGGGCAGCAGACAGGGGACCCGAAGCGAGGGTGGAAGGAGGGCAGGGCAGGGTGGTGGCCAGCAGTGACACTGGAGCATCCAGGGCCATGAGGCAGCCGGACTGTCACAAAGCACACAGCCCCACGGGTGGCAGTGATGGCGTCTGAATGCAGTCAGCACCCTGTTGGCAGCATCCAGGGCGCCGGGAGGGAGGGGAAGCAGACCCATGTCTCCAGCGGGCCTGGCTAAGCAGAGCACAGGATGGGGCTGAGAGTAGAGGAGGCCACAGGGGGGGCTACGCTGGCTCCCGGTCAGCGGCCGTCTCCCGTTGGTGACAGTCAGCCATCTGGACAGGAGTCAGGATGCCCACCGTCCCCGGGCCATCACACGCGGCAGGATTTGTTTTCCAAATTGTCTCTACGTCTTCAAAATAATTTTGCGTGGGGAGGAAGGAACTGATGTCCTTTTGAAAACAGAATGTGTAGCCTAACACATGCAGGTTTGAAAGTCATGTCTTTGAAGGGAAAGCATTGTCATCCGTGCACCAGGCCGTCCCTCATGGGCCTGTGCTCCTGGCCTCCACCGTGTCACCAGGCGTCTGTGCTAATTTCGGCTTCACCCACCTCACTGCTGTCTTGACTTCATGAGGCTACTCTACCTTCCAGGCCTTCAAGGCCAAGAGCTGTCTTTCATTTGTAAGTGAATAACAAGGTAGATAAAGTGACGCATACGTTAAACCCAAGGTGCAGAGGAAGAGGTCCCCATGCAGGAGGCCTCCTTCCTACCTGGAACACTTCAGAGCTGAGACGTCCCACTTTCCTTGCACCCCAGGGCCTCCTGCCAGCCTGACTTTGGGGACCCCTGCTCGACCTCCCCCTCTGGGGGGAGGTGGGGCCTCCTGACACCTGGGCCCTGCCCGCTGCACCTGCCGCTGGGAGGGGCTGGCCCAGGAGGCAGCCTGGGGGCAGCTGCGGAACTCAGAGGGAACTTGCTCCCTCTGCAAGGCCTCCCAAGGCCACCAGAATGTTCATTATCATCGTCGCCACCCAGAGGCTCCCAGTCCTGCGTCCAGCCTGTTTGTGAAGACGTCCAACCCGGCCATTAGAGCTGACTCATTTTATACCCGAGAGCCGACGCTGGAATAAGTCATGGGAAGGAGATTTGGTTCCAAAATGTTTCTCCCTTAAATGCAAAATGAGGTTCAGAAGTCAACTATAATTAAGACATCCGAATTTTACTACGAGTAGTGAACTGACCCATAGGTGTGTAAGTCCCGGCTTGTCGAAGGTACGTACAGGGGACACCCCTCTGGGGGGCGAGGACCCCGAAACCTGGCCGGGCTCCCGCAGGAAGCTATCAGCACAGGCGCTGACTGCGCGCAAGGCCAGTGGCCGCCCCCTGCCCGCCTCTCAGGGACCAGCACGAGCAGGCGGGAGGGGCAGGGCCACAGCACCGCGGCCCCCCAGGCAAGACGCAGGAGCTCCTGTCTATGTTGCTCCAGACTCCGATCGTTTGGCACTTGGATTTCACTCAACCTGATTCCATGAGCTTGGTGAGGAAGGAAAATGTCCCTTGGGCTGCGGGGACGATTACTCCGGCGACTGGCTTCCCAGGGGAGCCGTGACCTGCATTCGGGTCCTCACCCCTCCCTCCGTGGGCACGTCCCGGGGGCGGGCCCCACCCCTCCCCCCAAGAACAAGTCTCCGAAGCCAGCCCTCACCCCTCGCTCCAGAAGCATGTCTCGGAAGTGGGTCACCCGCTCCTCCAGGGGCAGCAGGATCTGGGGTGGTGTTCCGGGGCCCTTGTCCACTCTTTCTGCCTCTTCCGGCCCTGGACTCGCGCGGCCTTCTGTCCTTTAGGGCATAAGACACAGACAGTTAGACATGCCCTCGGAGACCCACCTGCAGCCTCTAAAAGCCCTCCGGGGACGCTATGGGGCAAACACTTGAGAACCCTTCAAAGCCTGGGGCAGCAGCCCTGGGACAGAGGCTGCTCTGCTGCGCGTGGGGCGGAGCTGAGACGGGGACCCTGGCCCAGGGGCATTGGCAGGGGGTGAAGGCAACGGTGGGTTCCTCGTGCGGGCCCGCAGGGCGGGGGGAGCCCGGAGTCCCCGTCTCACGCCCGGACCCGCTGTCAGTGGCGGTGATGGGGGAGCCCTTCCATCTGCGCGAACCATGGGGCTCACACCATCTGCTCCTGTTTGCATTTGTTTCGTTCAGGAAAGGCCTCATTTTGGACAAATGCAGGAAGGCAGTGACCAGGGACCACTCCAGCAGCACTCTGGGTGCAGAGGACACTGTGCTGGGGCCTGACCCGACCGGGAGATTTCAGTGACAAAGGGGGAGCTGGACCCCCACCCCAGGCCATCGGCGCAGAGATTGGTGCAGAGTGGGCCCCCCACCCCCACGCCCTGGAGCCGTTCCCTCTCCTGGCCCAGGGTGGGGGCTGCAGCCACGGCCCAGACAAAGCGGGCGGCGTTGGGAGCAGGTGCGAGCCAGGGCCCGGTGGGCCCCAGCGGATCCAACAAGCCACCTTCCCCAGGCTGGCGGCTGGGAGGAAGGAAAGAGCCCGCTCTTACCAAGCACAACCTGGCACCTGCCTTCTCTTACGTACCCGCTGCTCAATAGCACTCTCGGGTCCACACCTCATTCTAGCAGCATTTAGGAGTCTCCCTCCCAAACACCTGGGCATGTGCTGCTGGAAGATGCTCGGGGAACATCAGACATGGGTTCTCTCCTGATGCCCCTCCCTGTCCCCCACCTGGCCGCCCTGGGAGCAAGCCCCTCCCCCCACCCTGACCTGGCCCCCAGGGGAACAAGCCCCCCCCACCCTGACCTGGCCCCCAGGGGAACAACCCCCCCCCACCCTGACCTGGCCCCCAGGGGAACAAGCCCTCCCCACCCTGACCTGGCCCCCAGGGGAACAAGCCCTCCCCCACCCTGACCTGGCCCCCAGGGAACAAGCCCCCCACCCTGACCTGGCCCCCAGGGGAACAAGCCCCCCACCCTGACCTGGCCCCAGGGGAACAAGCCCCTCCCCCACCCTGACCTGGCCCCAGTGGGAACAAGCCCCCCCCCACCCTGACCTGGCCCCCAGGGGAACAAGCCCCCCACCCTGACCTGGCCCCCAGGGGAACAAGCCCCCCACCCTGACCTGGCCCCCCCCCACCTGACCTGGCCCCCAGGGAACAAGCCCCCCCCACCCTGACCTGGCCCCCAGGGGAACAAGCCCCCCACCCTGACCTGGCCCCCAGGGGAACAAGCCCCCCCCACCCCTGACCTGGCCCCAGGGAACAAGCCCTCCCCCACCCTGACCTACCCCCAGGGGAACAAGCCCCTCCCCCACCCTGACCTGGCCCCCAGGGAACAAGCCTGACCCCCCAGGGGAACAAGCCCCCCACCCGACCTGACCTGGCCCCCAGGGAACAACAAGCCCCCCACCCTGACCTGGCCCCCCAGGGGAACAAGCCCCCCCCACCCTGACCTGCCCCAGGGGAACAAGCCCCCCACCCTGACCCCCCCAGGGGAACAAGCCCCCCACCCCGACCTGGCCCCCCAGGGGAACAAGCCCCTCCCCCACCCTGACCTGGCCCCCAGGGAACAAGCCCCTCCCCCACCTGACCTGGCCCCCAGGGGAACAAGCCCCCACCCTGACCTGGCCCCCAACAAGCCCCCCACCCTGACCTGGCCCCCAGGGAACAAGCCCCCACCCTGACCTGGCCCCTGGAGCCCCCAGGAACAAGCCCCCCACCCTGACCTGGCCCCCAGGGGAACAAGCCCCCCACCCTGACCTGGCCCCCAGGGAACAAGCCCCTCCCCCACCCTGACCTGGCCCCAGGGAACAAGCCCCTCCCCCACCCTGACCTGGCCCCCAGGGGAACAAGCCCCTCCCCACCCTGACCTGGCCCCCAGGGGAACAAGCCCCTCCCCCACCCTGACCTGGCCCCAGGGGAACAAGCCCTCCCCCACCCTGACCTGGCCCCCAGGGAACAAGCCCCCCACACCCTGACCTGGCCCCCAGGGAACAAGCCCCCCCACCCCTGACCTGGCCCCCAGGGGAACAAGCCCCCCACCCCTGACCTGGCCCCCAGGGGAACAAGCCCCCCACACCCTGACCTGGCCCCCAGGGGAACAAGCCCCTCCCCCACCCTGACCTGGCCCCCAGGGGAACAAGCCTGTCCAGCTGCCACCTGCCCCTCCTCACAGCCTGCGCTCAGCCCTAAGGCAGGTCCCCCCTGCCCCGGCCTGGAACCCGCTGCTGGGCCTCCTCCCGGCCCACGCTGGCCCACGCTGCCCCACGCTCCCCCTCAGTCAGGGACTCCAGCGCCGACAGACCCATTGTATCCTGAGGCCCCCAGGTTCAGAGAACCTTCACTTCTGACATGCTTTGGTGACAGTAAAGAGAAGTCCCCTGGGGGGCACCAGGCGGCGCCTCCCACATGCCCGCCAGCGTCTGCATGGAGATGTTGGGGCAGAGAACGAGCCTGCTTCTCTGCAAGACCAGCCTCACCTAGGGATCAGTCAGTGAGTCACTCAGGCCAGACACACATAGAGGCTTCCTGACACGGGAGCAGCCCGGTGCCATGCCCAGAGTGACGGCATTCCTGGGGGACATCCGGCGGTGTCTGGAGACATGGGTGGCTGTCACCACTGTGGAGACCCTGCTGGTACAGGAGACAGAGAGGCAGACATGCTGCCAAATGCCCCGTGCTGCACAGGACAGGCGGCAGCCAGGGGCTCCCCCGAGTCCCCACGGTCCGCCCACGTGGGGGGAGGGACAGGCCCACCGAAGGCCACACCGTCACTTAGTGGCCAGGACCAAGCTGGTCCCCGCCTCCTGACGCCTGCTTTTTCCATCACTGTCTGTCCAGGGTACCGTGGAAATCCGCTAGTTCCTGCCTCCAGGATGGGCTGAGACCACACAACGCTCTACGCCTAACACTCACCAGGGTTGTGAGCTGGATTAATCCAACCTAATACAAAATGTGCAGAGAAAAAGAAAAAAAATCGTTGGCTCAGCCCATTAGGGAACCTTATTTATAGACCAACTATTTCAGGAGAACTTACATTCTTTGCTGCTTTTGCGATTATGTGGAATTCCAAAAAAAAATGAAAGAAAATTACCAGTGGATTTGCAATTGTATCATAATCCAAAGGGTATAATTAGGATTCCTTTGTAATAAATTTTCATTAGTTAAAAATAGAAGTGTGGAAACAAGACGCATATTGTTGTAACTTGAAATAAGATTAATAGGAACGTTACAAGCTCAGCAATGATCACATATTACTGCTCATTCAACGCGGTATTTCGTTCCGAGCGGCTGGATGGCTTCCATATTGTGAAGCTATCGGTTCAATTAGAATTGGTCAAAAGTAATGCAAAATTGCTAAATATATTTTTAATATCCTCATGGCTGAATGAGTTTTGTACCTTTACCAAAAAGCAAATTCTAATACTTTGCATACAACTAGCTCAAGGCCAAACCACCAAGGACGAGAGGCAGCATCCCTGAGGACACAGGAACTGGTACCCACAGGCCTTGCTGGCCGGGCCGGTGGGGGGGGGAAGGGCTCTCACCTGGAGGCAGGTTTTCTGCATGGCAGACCCCTCGCTAGGTCGACACCCTGCCTTGGGAAATTTTCCAGGTCAAGTGCATGGGCTAAGAAGGGCTCGGTCTTGCCCAGCCTTTCCTCCAGAACTGGGGTCCCCAAGTCTGGTCCACAGTGCTGGGGTCCCTTCGCTCTGAGGGACTGCTCCCTGGCTCCCAGCCCCCATGTTTTGGGGGACATTATGGTGGCCACCCCCTTCCTGGACGAGAAGTGCTGTGCTCCCCCATTCTGCCTGTTGTCTCTGCGCCCTGGCTGCTATGAGCTTGTCCAGCTGAACTGCTGACGGCCTGTGTGTGTGCACGCAAGGCGCCCACCCGGGGGGCCAAGTCTAGAGCCACAGGGCTTGCTGACCTGCGCACAGGACAGCAGATTATTGGGTAAAACCCACTAGACTCGTGCTTCGTGCAAGCAGATTCTAGACACGGCTTGTCCGGTTGCTGTTCCCTCTTGTGGAGAGGAGGGCAGCACCGTGTGCTTAGCAGGTGCACACGGGGGACACGTTGCTCAGCACATCGGAGGCACCGGCCCGTTGACCCCAGGGTCCATACGCCAGTGCGCCGTCATCCTGTCTCCATGCGTGGAAGCTCAGATGGGGCTGGACGCATCGAAGTCCAAGCCTTGGTTTGCACCAATGGACTGAGGTCTGCACACCTCAGGGTCCTCATGTGGGGCAATGACAGTGCTTGCCTCACCCAGGTGTGAGGATTCCGTGAGATAACCTGTGAACCCCTCTAAGCCCCCTCTTCCCTCCTCTCCTCCCCTCCCCCCTCCCCCTTCCCTCCAAACACTCTCACTAGAGAGCTGCACAGAAATAGAAGACATTCACTATTCCGCTGCTCCAATGCACCGCATGGGGGGGAGGGAGGTAAAGGCCAGCTCCACTGAGAGAGCGACCCCATGGCGCTGGGCCTGAATGAGCACCTGGTTCCAGAAAGAAGCCTCACACAGAGGTGTAGAGGTGTGGCGTTGAGTGCGCTTTTGAGCCTCCTTGGGGCCAGCTTGCTGTGAACTCTTGGACAAGTTATGGAAGCTCTTCCGAACTTGTTATGGTAAAAACACGTGGTTTGGACACGGCCATCTTGACACGCCTCAGGTCACCTCCATTCTGTGATGCAAATGTGGCCTTGCTCATTTAGTCCTGGGGAAATACTCAGGCATCTGGATTCTGTCACAGGCTTATTAGCTCCGCCTCCCGGCTTTACAGTCCCTATAAGTTTGATAAGAGGCCTCCCCATCTTACCCAGGTGGTCCCCAAACGTGCAGCAGAAAGCGCCCAGGGCAGTGGCCTCTGTCAGGTCCACCCCTGCCCCGCCTCACGGCAACCCTGCATTCTCCCAGGTGGGTGATGGGCAGGGGGCAGCCACGCGGGGGCAGTGCCCTGGCAGCCCCTGTCTGCACGTGCCATGGCCACCACTAGGGTCCCTGGATGAGATGGCCGACGTGAAGGCCTCCGAGGTGGTGGTGGCCCCTCTCAAGGGGGCTGCTGCGTGACCTTGGTTTTATTTAAACCACCTCTCTCTCCCTCCCTGCCTTGGGCCTGCTTCCCAGGTCGAGGACAGGTTGGATGGCATTTCTGTGTTGCCACCGCCTGCAACTGGTGACCACTCAGTGCCCTCTCTGCCAGGGGCTGGCTGGCTGGGCGGGGTGCTGGCATCACCGGTCCCCGGGGCGATGAAGACGGGGCCTGGGCTTCTTCCCTGCTTCCTTTGTGAATTTCCCGAGTGACCAAGTGTCCTCGTTAAGGAGCCCCCTCTGGCCACCCCTGAGGTCAGGCAACAGGGTGACTCAGATGGGCCCTTAGACAGGTTCAAGGGAGGGCCAGGCCCACTGGAAAGCCACCACATGACGGGAGGGCTGGACCCCTCAGGAAGGGAGGGGCTGGAGGTCGAGTTTGGTCACATGGGCAGTGATTCCATCGGTCCTGCCTGGGGTTGGGGGAGCTTCCTGTCTGGGGGGATGGGGTCCCAGGAGGCAGACGCACCCCAAGCCCAGAGGGACAGAGGTCTGGGTGCCCGGGACCCTTCCAGAGCCCACCTTATGTACCTCTTCCATTTGCTGTCCTTGACTGCCAGGCAAGTCCCTGCGCAGCCCCAGGGCTTGCCACGAGCTCTTCCCCAGCCCGAGGCACGTGCTGGTACCGGAAGGCAGTGACTAAATTGTTGACTTAGGTTTTGTGGTTGAGTTTGTTCCTTGTGATTTCCTAGGAAACACATTAAATGCAGGAGAGCTCCACATCTCGCTTTTTAAAGAGGACAGGTGTTGTGGTCTGTAGGCGTCTTTCTTCCAGCCACAGAATGGTGCCCTTCTGAACGTTTCCTCTAGACTTTGTCTGGATGTAATTAGCACATTTTTGCAAGTCTTCTGAATGCATGGCTCTTCTCTCCGAGCAGAGTTGTCAAAGGAATTTATAAAACAAGGTTGTTTTTGTAAATGTACTGTGGTTTGGTGTTCACGGCTCTCTGCCGTGATGAATTGCTGAGAGCTACACTTCAGGCCCCAGGCAAGACTGGAGCCCTTCCATGGCTCACGGGAACTGTGATTTTCATTAGCCTCTTCAATCTCCGTAGTCCTCATCCTCAAAATGGGTAGAAGAGGAGGAGAAGGTGGAGCAGGACGAGGGGAAGATGAGGAAGAAGAGGGTGGGGAGGGGACGGGGAGACAAAGGAGGACAGGAAGAGGGAGAGGAGGAGGAGCCCAGATCTACGTTGTAGGGATGACACAGGAGGCAGAGTGTCGGGCATTAATTGTTTGACCTCAACAGACTTGTCTTTGAACTTGGACTTTCATACAAACATGTGTATTTTCAGACAAATGTCATTTTCCTGACTTTTTTTTCCATCTGTAAACTTGGAATTATAATAGTACCTGACACTTAAGATTTGTTGTAAGAATAAAATGCAGTAATATGAAGATCTGATATTTGTTGGCATTCTGTATGCAAACCCTTATCCCCCTACTTTGCCCACATTACCTCACTCAGCCACAGTGCTGTCGGGGGACATGGTTATCATCCTCACAGATGGGAAAACTGAGATGATGCATGTAAAGTAGTTAGCACAATGGTTGGTCTATAAATAGCACTGATGATGGTGATGGTGGTGATGATGGTAATGATCACGGTGATGGTGATGATGGTTGTGATGGTGATGATGGTCTCAATGGTTGTGATGACGATGGTGGTGATGGTGATGATGATGATGGTGATGATGATGATGATGATGATAGTGATGATGGTGATGGTGATGATGGTGATGATGACGATGGTGTTGATGGTGGTGATGATGATGGTGATGATGATGATGATGATGATAGTGATGATGGTGATGGTGATGATGGTGATGATGACGATGGTGTTGATGGTGGTGATGGTGACGATGGTGGTAATGGTGATGATGATGATGGTGATGATGACGATGATGGTGATGACGATGGTGATGATGGTGATGACGGTGATGATGATGATGGTGATGATGGTGGTGGTGATGGTGGTGATGTGGTGATGGGGATGATGATGATGATGATGGTTGTGATGATGATGGTGGTCACATGATAGTGGTGATAACACTAATGATGATTCTTCACTTTCATGGTCTCTGGCGGCCTCTGACCACCAATGCCAGCCCTCCCAAGACTGGGATCCAGTCCTCTGTTTGGCTGGACGATGTCTCATCTTTTCTTTGATTTAATGGATGGGGAGAACTTGTTCTTTCTCCTGGCAAAGAAGGCTGGGGATTTATCATCAAAATACTGCCAGCCTGTAACTCTGGTGTTAGACACAATACGAAATTCTGCAGGAATCAAAGTCTCTGTGAATCTCTGCCTTGTGGGGCCTCAAACATCATATCGTGTGGTTGTAACAAATAGTCTTCAGATGAGGCGAACTTTGAAAGCTCTGTGTTCTCTGGTTTTTAGCCCTGACACTACAGTGTGGTAACACGCCTCTGGCTACTGTCAGAAGACTGGCGCGTCAATCAAGATAGGCTCCAGATCCCTTGATGGGATGGGGTGCAGGGGTGGGGTGCAGAAGTGGGATGCAGCAGTGCAGGGGTGGGGGTGCAGAGGTAGGCTCTTCCAGCAATACCCTCCCTACACGGTGGTCGGGGGTCAAAGCTGGCACAGCAGCACGCAGGAGCCCCCAGGATGGACAGCAGCCGCGGCGAGATCCTGGCCGCGGGGCCCCAGCACTGGCCCTGAGCAGAATGGAGCGAGGACCCGTGGGACACACGGGGACACAGCTGTTCCCTGCCGGCACGCAGAGGTGAGGCTCCGGGGTGCGCAGGGACATAGGAGGGGCGGACTCTCAGGCTGCAGGCGGGGCCTGGGACCCCGGGCTCCCCTCCCGGCACCTGACGCGCCTGGCCGACCACCGGCCCCCCTCTCTGGCCCTGACGACACCTTCGGGGGGTGGGGGCTGGGGACGAGGAAAGGCACCCCAGCTCTGCTGACGCAGACCCCTCTGTGGCAGGGCGACTGCACTCAGCCAGCCCTTTCTGTGCACACTGTTGCGACTTGCCAGTCAGGAGCCAGGGCCTCCCCCCACACCGAGGCCTCGCTGGCAGCGGCTTTCGGAGGGACCGAAGCTGTGCCCGCGGCAGACTGGCTGGTCAGCCTGCGGGCCAGCCCTGCGCTCGAAGGCCCTGGTCCCTCCGTGGGAAGCAGCCGTTTCCTGGCTCATGGCAGGTGGCCTCCTTCTGGGCTGCGTGAGCTCGGACCCCTGTCCCCAGAAATGGGTCGGTGTGGTTGTCAAAAGGGCAGGTTCTGAGCCGAGTCCCCGCTTCACAACCCAGCTCTGTGAGGGGCGAAATCAGGGCATGTTCTCAGCAGCTGCGGGTCCACCTGTGTGGTCTCCTCACCCGGGAGCGCGCGAGGCCTCGGAGCCCAGGAGCCCATCCGACATGATGGCAGCACCGGAGCCACAGACGGGTCCTCACTCTTCCTCGAGTGCGCATCTCCTCCTTGCTGGGGCCGGTGGCCCCGCGCTGCTCCCGAGAACGCACAGGCTTGGGGGGTGTGGGCCGCGGCTCACAGGGGCTGCCGAGTCACTTGCATTGCTACAGTTATTACAGAACTTTGAGGAAGCGTCGGACGGAACGCGTCAGCCCAATCCCATGCACCTCGGCACATAAGACTCTTGGACTTTCGAAGATTTAAAACACAAGCAAACCTCCTGATGTGAAACAGAGCAAAGGCAGAGGAAGTTTCCGGTGTCCCCAAACCCTCACGGCACAGCAAACTGTTAGGACGGCAGAAGACAGCCGGCAGACATCTTCACAAGTAGGGCTGAGGTTTCCCCACACCTCTCACTGTGGGCGGGCACAGCCAGGTCCCAGGCACCAGCAGGCCCTCAGGTTATCAGCGATGGCCCTGGGATGAAAGGTGACAGAGGCCTTGAGATGTCCCTGGGGTTGACAGGCAGGCACAGGGCAGTGCCTCCTGAGTGAGTAGATGGACAGGGTGGCTGCAGAAGCTGGGGGGGCCCCCACCTCAAGAAGCCAAGGTGGTCCGGCGCTTGGAAGGGCGAGGTGGCCGGGCCTGTGAGCTAAGGGTCCGTCAGGATAAAACCCAGGACAAATGCAGAAACTGGCATGAGCTTATCGGGATTACACAGAAACACCAAGGAGAAGGAAGGAAGGGCCCCGGTGAAAGCGGGGGGAACTGTGGACAGGCTCCAGCACGGGGCACATTCACACATCATGACACGGGGAGGGGGTCCCGAGCCTAGTGACCAGCAGTGCCGTGTTAGATCATCTCCCCGTCACCATCTCATTTAACCTCGAGCTGCAGGGAAAGGTCATCGTCCAACCCCACGCACGTGAGTAAGAAGACAATAATGCATGTGAGAAACGCCACCTCCCCGCCCCCAGACAGAAGGAGCAAGACCCAAGTTGGCCAAGAATCTGATGAAAACACTAACCCACTACTTGAAAATGAGCTACCTTTTCTTTTTTATAAACTTTATCTGTTTATTTTGAGACAGACAGACAGCATGGGTGGGGAAAGAGCAGAGAGAGAGGAGACAGAGACTCCCACCCGGCTCCCAAGCTGGTAGCACAGAGTCAGACACGGGGCTTGAACCCACAAAACATGAGATCACGACCTGAGCTGAAACCAAGAGTCGAACACTTAACCAACTGAGCCCCCCACCAGGTGCCCCCAAAATGAGCTCACTTCTCCAAGGCTACGGTGGAGGTTATAAAATCACAGTGTATATCAGAATAGACAGTTCAGGGGGGAAAGGGCATATAGCACCAAATAAATATTTGAAAAGACAGCTGAATGATGCGGGAAATTACAAATTCAAGGGAAACAAGTTAGAAATGAAAAATAAAGCAGAAGGCACAGAAAGATATCTTAAGATTAACAGATAAGAATGAGAGGAAAAATCCAAAAGAGACCAGGAAAGGTACAAAAAAGGATGTGAAAGAAAGTGACATAGAAGGTGACTAGAACCTGACCTGGAGCGTGACATAGAAAGTGACATCGAAGGTGACATAGAACATGACATAGAAGGCAAAGAGCAAACTGTGCACTCGGAGCGGCCAGTAAGGAGGCTCAAAGCATGAAATGGAGCAAATACTAAAAAACAATTCAAGAAACATCTCCACATATGAAAGAGATATTCACCTATAGTTTGAAAAGGCGCATGTCATGCCCGGGACAGTCCGGCAACAATCACCAAGACAGGGACGAGCTCTTTGTTTTTTAAAGGACGGAAGCCGTGACAGATGGAAGCACACAGGCTGTGTTCAAATCCGGGAACTCACTGTGAGTTCATCACCTTCGGAGGATGCGTGCGAGCCAGTGAACACAATGCTTTGAAAATGAGCTCGAAAGAATAAGAATCCAGCTTCTACCCTGTGTTTTCTGTCCGAACTGTAACTCAAGGGAATCAAAAAGTTTATGAGGATATCGCTCTTTAGAAAGTGCTCAAGTGACCAGACGCAAATAAAATGGTAGCATTCACATGCTGGTATTTAACAACCCGTAAGGAAATGACGGTCCCACACAAACACCTGCTCACATCACAAAGACAGGTGACCAGAGACGCTGAGGCTCTTGGCAGAGGGAGCTCAGTGCTGCTGTGAGGTTTTCAAACCGGAGCAGGGGCGGCCTGTACGTGTGGCTGTGCCCAGAAGCTCAGGGGCGGTGGGGCCCACGGACGTGAGGACACAGACGAGGGACTTCAGTCGGGGGAAATGCCGTTTTCTTTCAAAGCAAATGAAGCAAACCAAAGTGGGGCAGGAGAGGAGAAAACTGCATTTTAAAACAGACTCAGGAAGGTGAAGAGCAGGGTATGGAACGCAAACCTGATTCGGACACTGGTGTGGAAAGGAAAGTGTAAGAGAAAAGAAAGCCGTCAAGGGGGCGTTGAGCAAAGTCCGGGCGGCGATGTGATCGTATTCAGGAATTGCCTGCTGCTTGTTTTCCGGAGTGGTTATGGGCGTCTTCTAAACACCCAAGATGCTAGTTCTGCAGCCTGAAATACGCACAAACGGAATTTATATGCGATCTGGGCTTGTTCCCAAATAGTCTGGGTGGGGGGCACTGACCAGGCGCGAGCTGTGCCGGCCATGACCGGCTGCTGAGGCCGGGAACGTGTCCTCGGAGGGCAGGTGTCCGGCTCCGCTTTCTTCGCTGCACTTCGCCACGTTGAAAAGTGGACGGATGAACTCAGAGCTGGGTCCTGAGCTGACCTCACCGCGTTTTCCCTGCACACAATCCTTGTCCCGGGCTCACGCTCATCCCGGACCATCCCCTTCAGGTCGCACCTGCTCTGCGTCCGTCACTGTAGGGGCAAACGCCGCCGTGCCGCCGCTCCCACCGCCTCTCCCTGCCTCCTGCCAGCTGAGCGTTCTTTGCGGTAGGAGCGATTGTCAGGTGACCCATCGAGTGTCCCAGGTCTGCAGCCAGTATGTTCCTCCTCATGCAACACAAGAGAAAAAGTTGCCTCAGGTTGTCACACGTGCATACCTCCCGAGGTCCTGGAATGAGCCCAGATTCTTGACAACCAGTCTGGAGAAGAGAGAGGTGATCGTGGCCCAGCACACGGTGACGCCTCTCTGTATCGCCATGTCCCTGCCGTGACACCGCCCTCACGCCACCGTAAGGGTCAAGTGGGTCGAACGGGAGGGCTGCAGGAGGCAGGCCCATTGTCTAAGCCGGTGCCCGGCTCGCAGCTGCACCCACTCCCCTCGCTGGCCCTTGGGCACCCACACAACCGTGTCAGTGAGGCAGGAAGCTCATTTCCACACCAGAGAGCTGCAGTGATTTCGGACATCCTCACCGCATGGAGCCACCGTGTGCAGGTTTCTGATGCCTGGTCGCTCGTTTCTGTGGGCAGGTGAGTGGCTTCTGGGGAAGAGATGTAGCTGCAATGACCTCTCCGTAGGGACAGTCACCCCGGGCACGCCCCACCACTGAGATAGAGAGGGTCTGGGGATAAGAAATTCCCCGGATTTCGTTTAAGAGGGAGAGTTTGAAAGTGGGAATTCGGAGGAGGAGGTGGAAATTGAAACTGTCTTCTCAAATCAAAGACGGTCTCCAGGGACGTTCTGTCCTCAGCTCCCTGGGGAGCAGGCAGGAGAGGGCAGCGCACGGGGGTCCCGGGGGGGCCTGGGGCTCGTCGTGGTGGAGAGAGGGAAGGCCAGCGTGACCCCAGCCCCCACACGTCTCCTCGGGCTCCTCTGCCCTGGGGAAGCCTGTCAGAGTCCCGCTTGCTCGAGACTCAGCTGACGCCTCGCCTCCCTGACTGCCTCGTGTCCGCGTGGCCCCCCCCAACTGCCTTCTCACAGAAGCAGCGCGGATGGGCACAGCTCCCGTGCCGATGGCACATGTGACACCGCGCTGGGGCCTCCCCTCCAGAGCAGGGACTCAGATCAAACAGTAGCTGTGCTGCTCTCATGCAGAGGCCCCGGGAGAGGACAGACACCCACGGAGGGACTCACAGGGGACCAGCTGGAATCAGTGACCGCCGGGCCCCAGCACAGAGGTACAGACTGTCCCCGTGCCGACGGGAAGGGGCTGCAGCTCAGCACCGAGAGCACAGGGACCAAGGTCTAGAGTGGGGAGTGGTGACATGGTGGCACCAGGGACAGAGACATTTCTGGTGCAACCAACTGGCCCCAGGGCGCCCGGGCCAAGGAAGAAACACAGTCAGTCCCGCGGTGCCACATCATGGCGTCTGGGATGCTGGGGCCATCTGACGTGGCCTCAACACTCCCGTTCTCCTGGGCTAGAGCTGCTGGAGAGAGGAAATGACATCCAAGTGCCTGCCTGTCCCCCAGGCTCCACACGGCAGGTGCACTTGACCTTTGCCCAGTGCATGCCTGAGAGAGAAAGGGTGAGTCGGAGATTGGTTGTGATCTGGGAATACGGCCACCTGTTTGCCCGCCCATCCACTGGGTCTGTCTCTCCAGGGCCGTGGCCTCCGTGCATGATCACTGGGCAGACGTGGGCCTCACATTGTCCCAGAATTGTCCATCTTGCCAGAGAGACGGGGGCCATGGGAAGCTCCCAGATGGGAGCTGGGCACACAAGGTAGTGCATACAGCAGGTGCTTAGCATTTGATGGATTTGCGGGCCAGAGCCTAGCCTGTCTCTCTGCTGGCCTGCCTCTGGGTGGGCACCATGTTGGGCTCAGATGGTCAAGGCAGGCTGGGAAGGTCCCCAGGGTCCCCTGTGCACCCTGTGCGTGGGCATGCTCTTGACAGCATGAATGGATCCCTCACGGGATAAAATTCCCCAGCAGGCCCCACTCTCGTGCAAGGGAAGACACACTAATCACAGACACCACTGTTTGATCTCAGAGTTCACGTGCCGGCTGCCAGCACGGAGGTCCCCGGAGACCGGCGGCCAGCCCTCCTGTGCACCTGCTGCATGAAGGTAAGGGAGACACCCCAGGGACCCAGGCAGGGAAAGTGGGCTGAGAGGCCTGACAAAGAGCTAGAGACGGAACTTTGGGGGGGAGGGACTTGGCCTGGCCTCCAAAGGCCGGGTTTCAGGTCTCCCCGTGGGGGGTCCTTGTGTGACAGGTGACAGAAGGAATCTTCCCCTTCACCCAAAGGCAAGGGGCACTGCCCGCTGCATCTGTGTGCAGCCCACGCATGGTCTGGGTCCCCTTTCCAATGCCAGTATCTGGTCTCCCCTTTCAGAAATACAGAGGTTTATCATTCTTTTTGGAGCGAAAATAAATGGCAGGAATGTCTGTTCCAGCTTAAAGAGACAAATGAAACCCCAGCACAACTGATGGCTCAATCCCCAAGGCGGCTGAGCTGTGGAGGACGCGCTGGTGACCTGTGGCACAGACTCGATGCTGTTTCCAAAACCACAGGTTTCTAAACAGACCCCATTGATCGACGAAAATCATGAATTATGTACAAAGATAACAGAGGCAAGTGGGCATTAATAATCTGTTTTCCGTGCCCGTCAAAGACCACAGAGAGACGACGCGCTGTCCTCTCTTATGGAGTCCCCTGGAGAAGACGTGAGACTCCCACGCTGACCCTGAATGTGGATCAGGCTCACTTTGTCGGGGAGAATTAAAATATAATTTTATAGCAAGTTTATTCTTAAGTCCATTTATCTTCTCGCACTATCTGATAGCAGGGTAAAGACACCACACTCTCACTGTCTCAACAGCTAACCTCTCTGGGATTCTAGAAACCCTGTACATACAGGTGAAAGAGCTTCCCTTCTGTACTGTGACGCCCCCACCACTGCCCACACCCCCTGACCATCGCTTGCCTGTGCACCGGAGGTCAGCAGCTCTGTGATTGCGGTAAGGGGACTTCTTTCCATCTTCCCAGCTGGCTCTGTCTGGACACGGCCTTGACCTGGGAATGATCTCAGGGGTAGTGTTTGCAAAAACCTCCAGACTTTGTATTAGGCTTGTCTTTTGGATGGTAATGAATTTTTTGGTTCTAGATGGACTCTCCCAGCGCTAGGTTGCCCCCAGTAGGGGGTCAGAACTCCAGGAAGACGGATCATAACCTGACGGTTCTGTAGGGGGCACCTCGGGATCATGTGCAGACATGGAGGATGGGGGCTCTTCCTCAGGTGACCCCAAAGTTCTTTCTAGACCCAGCGTTGTCCAGAGGCCCTGCTCTGGGCGCGCCTTGGCCTCTTTGGTTTGTCAAGAGAAGATATGTGGGACATACTTGGAGGAAAAAGAAAAAGGACCAGGTGCTTCCTGCCGATTCCGTGTTCTCTCATCTCCAGCCCACACTGCACACGACCCCAAGAAAGCGCCTGAGTGACATGACGGTTTTATGGGATAAGCTCAACTTCACCCCTTCCACCCAGAGCCATCAACTGGGCATCCCCCAAACTCACAAACCACAAAATTTACAAACTTAGAATTAAACAATACTCCAAGCCCAGAGATTTCTTCTGGTCACCCACAGGATAAGAAATCCGTGTCACAGCTTTGGGCCAAATTTTAACTGAAGGAGCAGCACCACCCTTTCATGGCCCAGAAGTGAGGGGAGGGGTCCCCAGCCCATCAGTGGTAAGAACCGGCACCTCATGAAAGGGCTAAATGCCATACAGACCACTGACGATTTCTTCTCTAATGTGTCTGGCGGATAATTCCATGCTGATGTTTAAACTACAGGACGGATTTTGCTGGATCCTTGAAATAGTACCATTCAATTATTTGCCATAAATCCTAAGTTCTTAAAATAGACCACACATTTTAAAAGCACATCTGAACTAGAGAACAGATCCTGCCGCAGGAAACGGGGAGACGCAGTCCCTGCTCGCTCCCAGGGAAGACGTAGGATCAGGTGTCATGACCACATTCCACTAAATAGTAAATAACAAGGCACTTGAAATGGCGTTCACCAGGTCAATTAATATATTTGAGTAATTTAGGGACACCTGGGAGGCTCAGCCGGTTAAGTGACTTCGGCTCAGGTCATTATCTCACGATTCCTAAGTTCAAGCCCCACATCAGGCTCTGTGCTGACAGCTCAGAGCTTGGAGCTGCTTCAGATTCTGTCTTGCCCTCTCTCTCTCTGCCCCTCCCCTGCTCATGCTCTGCCTCTCTCCGTCTCTCTCTCAAAAATAAATAAGCATTAAAAAATTAAGTAAATAAAATAAAATATTGTAGTAATTTGAAAGTCTGTCACTGTGACATATTTCTCTTCCCAGGGAGTTTTGGGGAAAGCATCATATAGACCTGAATTATTTGAATAATTGATCTAATTCTATCTGTGGAAGAGTGTGCAAAATGTATATGAGTTGTGTCAGGGTTTGGGAGAAGTGCAAGAAGAGAGAGCAATGTCCACATTGAGCATGTGATTTATTCCCTTTTTTCCTGAACGTGGCTGCTGGTGAATCACACATTAGGTAGATTTGACACGCTTCTTGATGACAAAAAAATTCTACTAGTTATACAAAGGAGGTAGGTCAGAAGGGACTGATTTTCAGCAGGTCTTCTGAAGGCTAGTTCTCTTAGTATATATGCCAGAATCCACCAATTAAAAGCACACAAAAGCAATCAAGAGCTTGAGAAAAGCCTGGACTTATTGACAGTAACTTTCCCAAAGTCGGACACGGTACACAGATGATGCTGGTGGTTGGTGGCCTGGGGCCATTAGCTCTGAGCAAACGGCACGTTGATCAGGCTGTGGGGGGAGTTTGGAAAAACTGCACAGGGGTGAGGCTTCCAAACAGAATGCGAGGTTTGTATAAACGGCTCAGAGATGAATGACCAGGATGGGTGGAATATTCTAGATCCCCAGTCCAGCTGCATTCACTACAGAGGAAGCATTTCCTCCCAGAGCTCAGTGGGAGAACGTGGAGGCCAGGACAGGGACCCAGGCGGCCGGGGACGGAGTCCGCAGGCGGAAACGGGGCAGCGATGCCCACGGCCTCTGGGTCTGTGCCCAAGCTGGTGCTCAGTCGCGGAAGTCACTCAGATGATTAAAACCGACATTAATGTTCTGACGTTACTTGAATGCCAGCTGCTCAGAATTCAAGGACAGTCCATGGGAACACGAGTGAAATAGGGCCACGTGTGGGCAGATGTCCCAGCTACTCTGGATCCTATCCAACGCCTCCTCCAACCCAACTTCAGCATCATCAGACGGTGGCTGGATCCGCATATTTCTGGTGCCTCAGGAAGATCGTTTTGTTTTTAAAATCGTGCATCCATTTGTGCAAAGACCGACAGACGCCGGCTTGGCTGATACCCGTGGTCTGAACATAAAAATAAGGACAGGACACTGTACTTCCTTTCCCGGAGCCCTTGGCCCCGCAGAAGGCACTTGGCCTCCACCCCCTGTGGGGCATGCAAGTGCCCTCTGAGGCCTGAGATGACTTTCTAACGAGCAGGCAGGAGACAGGTGGGGGGGAGGGGTGGCGCTCGGCACTCCAGGGCCACAGGGAGCCTCTGGCCCTGCTGACCTGCAGCCCTGATCCCCTTCATCCAAGGGAAGAGCCATCCCGCACCTGGACAGCCCCCTGTCTTGGGAGGACACCACTCACCCTTCCCTGCAGTGTTTCTAGAAAGTTCTGTGATCAGTTACAATTACAATATGCCTGGGCCCTGGTCAGCAAAATGATTTTTTTTAATTTTTTTTGTTTATTTCTAGGAGAGAGAGAGAGAGACAGCGTGAGTAGGGGAGGGTCAGAGAGAGAGGGAGTCACAGACTGAAACAGGCTCCAGGCTCTGAGCTGGCAGTCAGCACAGAGCCCGACACGGGGCTCGAACCCACGGACCGCGAGATCATGACCTGAGCGAAAGTCGGACGCTTAACTGAATAAGCCACCCAGGCGCCCCATCAAAATGATTTTTAAGGGGCGCATAACAGGGAGAGGCCCAAAGGCATTGACACGACAGGACTGGGGGCCACACAGCCCTGACGCTGCAGGTGCTTATCTCCAACCCCGTTCATCCACCGTCTGCCCCAGAGAAGAGCCCCATCCCACTGGGGGTCGGGTGTCAGTGCCCGGTGCCCCGCGCTCACTCCCCTCCTTCCCCCCTCCCTCCCCCTCCCTCTGCCCCCCTTCTTTCGCCAGGAAGCCACCCCTAAGGGCTGAAGAGCCTGGAAAGGGCATGGGCTCTGAGGCGAGATGGCATTTTCCTTCATGGCCGCGGACAGGTGTCGCTGCAGAGTCTTACCCCTAAGGCGCTGGTTTTCTGGTAGAAATAATATTGAGAGCACATTTTTAAGTCTTTATACGACAGAAAGCTAAAGAATATTTGGGTGACAGAGGTGCCCTTGGCGGCTCAGTCGGAGGAAAAAACGGCTTCTGATCTCAGGGTCCTGAGTTCGAGCCCTGTGTTAGGTGCAGAGATTACTTAAAAAACAAAATCTTTAAGAAATTAAAAAAAAGAAGAAGAATTGGGTGGTATAAAAATGGCGACAAGGTGGTGGTTTTCACCAGGACAAATGGGTCAGGATGTGAGTCCTGTTTTCCTCAGACAGACAGAGGATGACCTTTCTTGGCCGCTAGAGTGGTCACACTTCCGTTGTGATGCGGTTTAAAAAACACCAATTTTCACAAGCTGCATTGGAGTCTTAGCCAACGCCTTCCCTCGTCTCCCACACCCTCAAGCCCCGGAGGGCAGGTGGAAGGCCACCCACCCGGCCATCTGCCTCCGTGTCCACACAGCGAAGCTCTTAGCGCTGTGTCTTTGTCCAGTGATGCCGCCGAATCTCTTTCCTTTCCGAAGGACTTCAGAAAAAAGTCCTTTTTCCTGCCTGAGCAGAGTGGGGGCTGGGCTCGTCTGCACCTCCTGAAGGTTCTAAGGTGCATTTTGTAATGTCCCCTTCCACGGGGCGCAGACACACAGCCCCAAGCGTCACCCCGGGTGTGGCACTCAGAAGGAAAGGAGCCCCAGACCGGGTCCAGCAGGAGGGACTCAAGAGGTAGCAGTCAGAGGTGGGTCTCCACCAATGTGTGCAGCCGCACTGCAGCCACAGGGTGAGAGCCGTGCATTGCTGATGTGACCACAGTCACACGGCCGCGCCCCATCCGCTGTCACCTTATGCTGCCACTGGGACCTTCCCGAATCTTGTGCAGGTAGGAAATCAGGTCAGGGTGGAATTACTTCATCCACCACAAAGCAAGCAAGAGGCACCCAACTCCAGTCCCAGACCTGCCGGACCCACATCGTGTCCTCACCCCCAACACGAGACCCACAACACCGTGTCCTCACCTCCAACACAAGACCCACAACACCAAGTCCTCACCCCCAACACGGGACCCATGACCCCGTGTCCTCACCTCTAACACGAGACCCACGACACCGCAGCCACCCCTAACATACAAGACCCATGACCCTGTCCTCACCTTGCGCACGGACTCACACCATGTCCTCACCCCCAACACGTGGACCCACAACCCCAGTCCTCACTCCCCAACACAGGACCCACGACCCCGCAGGTCCTCACCAGCACGGGGCCCACGACCCCGTGTCCTCACTCCTCAACACGGGCCACGACCCTTGTCCTCACCCCCAGCACGGGCCCACGCCCCCATGTCCTACCCCAGCATGGGGCCTTACACTGTCTCACCTGGGCCTCTACACTGTGGTCTCACCCCCAACACGGGACCCCCGACACCGTGTCCTCACCCCCAACACGGGACCTCCGACACCGTGTCCTCACCCCCAGCACGGGGCCCACGACCCCGTGTCCTCACCCCCAGCATGGGGCCCACGACCCCGTGTCCTCATCCCCAGCACACAGCACCACCTGGCACCTTCCATCCACAGCACCTTCAGGGCTCCGGGCACCAGGCCAGGGCTGAGCACATGGGCACAGGGAGGGCCAGCATGGGCTGGACGCTGGCCAGTGTCCAAGGTGCCGGGAGCCACGGAGGCACCTGTCCGCTGAGGCCCGGGTCCTCCCAGCATCTGTCTACTGGTTACACCTCTTCGTTGCCCAGTCAGATGGTCCCTTTCCCTCCCACACCACCCAGCTGCCCACCGAGGAGACACAGGAGCAAAAGGCACCGTCACCTACCGGTTCCGCTTGGTTCTCACGTCGCGGTCTTCCTGGCCGTCCTCGGACCTCGACCCGTCGCTGTGGTCGCCTGGAGGAAACCCAAGTTAACAAGGTTGCCGTGTGAGCTCCCATCAGCCCGGCAACCCCGGGCAGACCCCACTTCCAAGCGGGGTCAGCTGGAAGTTCAGGAAACGATTTCCCGCAAAGACTGATCTCAAATCCTGGAAGCAGCCTTCCCTTGGGGCTCGCTCTGTGCTCCCCCAGGAGAGAGACCACACTCTTCTGTGCGAGAAGGCGCCTCAGCTGCTGCCCACTCAGAGGCTGCTGGGTGGTCCAGAGAAGCCGGGGCTGGGCAAGGGGGGTGGGCATCACCCAATCCCACCCCCGCACCTCAGGACACAGGCCCCGATAAGCCCTCCTGCGTCCCGTGTCCCTGCAGCTTCTCGAAAATGACCCGAGAGCCCCCCCCTCCAGTGTCCCTGCAGTGAACCCTCCCCCTTCTGCACATGGCACGCCCCTCCCTACCGGCCACGTGGCTGCTTCGAAAACCCAGACTGATTTTGAAGGCGGGCCCCCTGTTTCCATCCTGAGGGAGCTGGCCTTGTAAATACTTGATGAGCTTTGGGAGTGAAAATGTAAAAAGGTGCTTCAGCATTTCCCATCTGTCTCCAAGAGGGAAAGAGGAAAAATGAGGAGCAGGATGGTTCCAGAGCATTATTATTGCAGTCCTGACAGATGAACCATTTCCAAATGCTCCCTGGCATCACAACTGCTTTCTGCCCTGCTTCTCATTCTGTGTCCATCACGCGCAGGAGGCCGCTTTCTCGTGCCCTGCGCCCTGCGCCCGTGTCCCATGCCCCGTGTCCCATGCGGGTAGAGGTACAGAGGATGGAGATCCGTGGAGCATCCCCAGGTCCCCGTGTCCCCAGCCCACCGGCTGCTTAAATCCTACCCTTCCTGGGGAGGCTCCCTCATGAGAACAAGGCCACAAAGGATGTGCTGTTTGGAATCCCAGCGAAGCCTCCTCCACCACCACCACCTATTCATAGGTTTCTTTTGATGTCAAGTGTAGGGCTGTCTGTAGGATGAGATAGTCAGGTTCTGGAAGCTCCCAGCCACCCCCTCCCATCTGTTAGGGAACAGAAGCCCCCCTTCCTGGTTGAGAACCAGGTATAGAGATGAGAGCATCTGTGACAACAGCTGATGTGGGAAGGAGTCACCGTTTTCATGCACCACACTCTCTTCCCACCGGCCCGTCTAGGGCGCCAACAGTCGGCCTTTCTAGGCCCCACGAGGCACACTCACCTCCCTGCACCTGCCTGGTCCTTCCCTCCCGGCCTCTCGGCCTCAATGTCCCAAGGGCACCCAGCCCTGCACACTCAACCTGGCCAGCCCCGTGCCCACCCTTCCCTGTACCAGCCTCCATGCCTCCCAGACGCCTGCACCTGAGACCCCAGGACTGGATCCTGGCCCCCTGCCCCCCGGCACACGGGGTCTCACAGGGGCTCCACCTCCAACCCCAGACCAGCCGCGAGCCCGCCTGTCTGCACCTCAGGGTGTTTGAAGGTGCGCCTCCTTCCCAGAGCACCCAGGGGAGGTGATGCTCAGCCAGGTTTTGGAGAAAGAGTGGGCTTGTGTTTTGCCACCTGCTGGTCTTCTAGGCAGAGAGGCTGGGGTGATGGGAGACAGGGCCAGAATAAGAGACAAGGTGGAGAAGAGACAGAGCCTTCCCCTTGCTCCACTCCAATCTACACTTCATGGAAATCAAAGGGTAGACATGAGAAATCAACATTTTTGCATTAAAAATGAGGTCACTCAATTATAAAGCTATTGATTATATTTTAAACTTTTTGTTTGCTGTGAATAGTCTCATCATGAGGAAAGTAATCAAGATACAGAATCCAGAAGCCATAAAGGAAAATACTCATAAGTGAGACACAAGCCTGGAAGGTCGCGCATTCAGCAGAGCAGGGAGCCCTGGGGTCGGCGGCTCCCCCACATGCACATGGAGCTCTGGATTCGGATGAGACCGCAGAGCTGCCCGGAGGAGCCGCCAGCCCTCACTGACCACGCAGATAATGGAGCAGAAGCTGCAGAGGGCACACACAAGGACCACACATTTAAAAAACAGTTTGGGAAACTCACAGGTTGAAGCTCCAGGTCTCCACAAGCAGGGACCAGAAATCTCTGAGAATGGGACAATCCGATTTCCAGGATGTCCATGTAATAAATCCAGAAAGTGCGGTTCTCAACAAAAATTAGAACCCGTACAAAGAAACAGGAAAGTGTGGCCCATTCACAAGAGAAAGAAATTGGACAGAAACCATCCCTGAGGAAAATCAACTCTGACTGGATGAGAGATATACATAGAGGAGCTAAAACCATAAAGCTCTTGGGGGAAAACATGGGGGAAACGTTGACATTGGATTTGGTCATGGTTTCTTACCTATGACACCAAAACACAGGCAATAAAAGAAAAAAAGATAAAAGGGACTTCATAAAATTAAAACCTTTTATACATCACAGGACACTATGGCCACGCAATGGGAGAAAGGTTTGCAAATCACACACCTGACGAGGGATTAGCACCCAGAGCGGGTATCAACTCCTACCGCCTCGCAGCACCACCACCGACCAAGACGACAACAGCCCAGTTAATAAAAACACAAGTGACATGATTGCACCTTCTCTAAAGAAACCATACAAATGGCCAAGAAGCACGTGACAAGGTGTTGCACTCTCAACCATTAGGGAAACGCCGATCCAAACCCGGAGGGGGTCCCCTTCCCACGCACGGTGCTGGCGATCACCACAGCAGCGAAAGTAACACTAACGACGAAACCTTGATCAGCAGGTTCGACCAGGGATGGAGAAGGATGAGAAGACGCGTGTGTTGCTGGTGGGAACGTATAATGGTGTCACTGCTATGACAGAAGTGTCGGCTGCTCCTCCAGAAGTCAAACGTAGAATTGCCCCTTGAGCCAGAAATTCCGCCCCTCAGTATCTACACAAAAGAACTGAAAACACAGACTCACACAGGAATTTGTGTGGTGATGTTTATACTAACACGATTCGTAATAGGCAAATAGTGGCAGCGACAAAGTGTCCGTCAGCTGACGAATGGACACAAAATGGGTCCGTCCCCGCGGTGGAATATTATTCAGCTAGAAACGGGAGTGAAGGTCTGACACAGGCTACAACGTGGGTAAACTGAGAAGACATTAAGCTTCATGAAGCAAGTCAGACACAAACGGGGCAGGACCCCGCGGCACCGCTCGCAGGAGGCATATGAGCAGGCAAGTCCATGGCGATGGGGGCAGAACGGAGGCTCCCGGGGCTGCGTGAAGGACACCCCGGGGACCTGATGATTATGGTTATGGAGTTTCTGCGTGGGGTGAAGAGAGAGCCTTGGAAGAGGTAGTGATGGTTGTACAACATTATGAAGGAAGTTGATGCCACCAAATCGTACACTTAAAAATGGTTGCAATGGCAGGTGCCCAGTTATGTATGTTTTAGTACAATCAGAAGAAATTCAGGACCAACTTTTTATGGGAAAAATATCAAAAGACGAGGAAAAAAAATTACAATCGTGCTGTAGCTCAAATGCTGATACTTACAACAGTCCATATATTTCAATAAAAAAGACAAAGACCTAAGCATGTCACAGGAATACAAAACAAACGGCCAAGAAACCCTTGAAAAGGTTCAATGTCAGTCAAGCTAAAGAAATGCCGATTTGAACAAAGAATGGCTTTAAGAATCAAACGTGGATGGTGTCTGGTGCTTGTAGAAGAATGCGGGATCAGAACCTATTAGTGGGTCTGGGACCTGGGTTATCTTTGTGGAGGAAAATTTAAAAGGCATGTACCTTTTGACCTGGCAGTTCTAACAAGACAAATTTATACAGTACAAACACTTGTAGGGATGTTCCTAAGATAAATAAATGTGCACAAAGATGTTCTTATCAGCATGCCCAGCTGGGGGGGGGAGGGGAGGGAGCCCTGCACGTGGACCCTGAGGGCTCTGCGGGACACGTGTGGGCCCCCGGGGGCCGGGGTCAGGGCTGGCCAGACGCCGGGGTCCCACGTAAAGGGCTGTCCCGCGGGCACGCACGGAACGCAGGGCTCAGCGGCCTGTGCTTCTGCTTGACGGCACCTCTGACCTGACATCCCTACCAAGCACCCGGAGACTTCCTAAAATCCACGAAATCTGCAACAGACAAGGCATTCACTTAAAAGTTGTTTGTCCTGTGCTTCGGCCTGGTGCTTGGGGGGCACCGGGAAGACAGGCGCCCCCCCCATTCCCTCTGAGACGTGGAAGAGAGGCAGCCCCCAGGACTAACGAAAGCTGTCCCCCAGGCTGGGTCAGGGCAGGCAGAGGCGGGTGCGGCTGTGTGCCCCGGGGGACACAAGGGAATCCCAGGGGTGACCCAGGACCCTGCACTGTGGCTCTACCGTCCCCACCAGCTGGGGGCGTCCTCACACCAAAATTGGTCTCTGCTTTTTGTTTGTGTGCAGGTCGTGTTCAGTTTCTGGATAAAGCGTTGAAATACAATGTCAGGTGAGAAAGAGCCTGAACTGAGCTGGGCAGTGGTCCACACGGCCCCAGTTGCGGAGGTTAGGCGGGCAGAAGCCGTGTAGACGCTGCTGGGCGGAGGTCCGGTGGAAGCCAGGGGCCAGGCACCTGGAAGGGCTGGCGGACTGTGTCCCCCTCACTGCAGGTACACTCATGTGTCCCCCTGTCTCCCGTTCACTCGGAGTTTGCCCAGGCTCCTCCCGCCCCTCCCCCAGACAGGGGCCCCCGATGGGCCCCCTCTGCTTCCTGGGGTGCAGTGGAGTGGCTCTTCCTCAGGGAGCCCCCTGGCCACTGATCTGGGACTCACTTTGCTCTTCCCCGGTGCCCACGACACGGCCCGGCCCTGCCTCTGGGCCTTCTGCTCCCTGCTGGGGCTGGGGTCCAGCCCGGGGCTGGTCAGTCCAGTCCCCAGGTGCACAGATGACTGGTCTAGAAGGGACAAGCATCCTCCTCCCTCCCCTTCCTTCCCTCCCTCCTTCATTCCTGGTCCACAGTTGGGGGGTGGTGACAGCTTGAGGCATTCGGTTCCCGGGGGAAGTACTTTGAAAACTGCTCTTCCAGCCTCTCCGGGTTAATAGCTGCATGGACAGGACACAGCCCCGCATCGGCAGGAATTCAGCGGGGCAGCGGAACCCGGCTGAGCCTCGGCCCTGCCGTCCTGGCCACCCAGCTGCAGATTCTGAGAGGTGACTGTCACAGAGCCCTGTGAGGATCCCCACTGTGATGCCCATGGGCCGGCCTGTCCCGGCTGCCAGAAAATTCTACTAGGAGTTCAGCAGATTCCCAGACCCTGCTTCCTGGAGGGATGGCCTGTACCCGCTCATCTGCCCCATCTAGGGTCTGGATCTTTAATCCTGCAAAGAGGAGGCAGAGGCGAGGGGCCTCCACGCATTGTGAGGTGTGGGGCCAGGTCCCGTGTGAAGGTCAGCGTCCCTCCCAAATAGCCAGGACGAGTGAACTCTGCTTGGGGCGGGGGCTCTGTGACCTGGCCCTTGGGGACAGGGGATGCCCACACTGGAAGGAGGACAAGTCTCTGAGCCCGGCCGCCGGGTCCCACCTCGGCTCAGGGTTCTGCGTGCAGCCCCTGGGCAAGCAGAGCCTGGGGAGTCACAGCTGTGTTGGCTCCCAGAGACGGCTCTGTGTCCTACTTGGCAGAATGAACATCATTATCACCATACATCTGTCCTGAATATAAATAACTAAAATGTTTACAAAGTAATTGAAGCCAAGTGACATCCGTGCCCCTCTGTCGCAAGTCGGGGACAAAGTGGCATTAAAGGACAAAGCCACCTGCACCTGACTGTGGGTGTGTCGGGCACGGGGACACATGTGTTACCCTCACAGGCTCCCAGCTCACGAGAAGGCTGGCGAGGCTGCCCCTGCTTGGACGAGGAGTCGGACCCACCAGGGTGTACATCCGGGCCCCCTACCTGACAGAAGGGGACCTTGGGCAAGTTAGTTAATCAATCTCTTGTTTATTCCCTTGTCTGTTAAATGGGTATAAAGCCAGGGGGTTGCAGAATGATGAGCCCAAAGAATGTATCAGGTTATGTGGCAAACGGGGGTCTGACCCGTTTGAGATGGGAAAGCCTCTGACCTTGAGATGGGAGAGCACCCGGGTCGTCCAGGTGGGCCCAGTCTCCTTCCAAGCAGAGGAGGAGGCAGAAGAGTCCCCAGAGGATCTGAGGACGCCGTGCTGCTGCCTTTGAAGGTGTAGCAAGGGGTCCCGAGCCACCGAAACCTGGCGGCCAGAAACCACGTCCACCAACCCCCCTGGGACTTAAGCCCTGTAACTGTTGCTGTGGGCAGCGGCTAGGTGTGTGACAACGTGGCACAGAAGCGACGGGCACTTCACACAAATGGCGCCCGCCTGGTGAGGCTGGCCGAGCGTGGGTCACCAGGCTCCGCACCCCCGTTTTCCTGCAGACTCCCCCCACCTGTGCGCCCCGCAGCCCCGGTGCACGGCCTGGACGTCCGGGAGCTCTCTGTCCGGCACAGGTAAGGGAGGGTGAATGTGGTGCCAGCTGAGGGTCTCACAGGGCTGTGGACACCAGAACCTGGGGACCAGCACGCGAGTCTTCTCAGCCCGAGCCCGGCGAGGCCCCTGCACTGCTGGCCAGGTGGCGGGTGTAGGCTGAGGCGGCCCCTACTCAGTGCACATCAGCTCCGTGGAGTCTGCTCTCAGCTGGGCGTGTGGCCGCGGGAGCCGTGCCAAATCCAGTCGCGCTGCCAGATCATTAGGAAATGGTTCTGGTCTTTGTCCGAACCTCCCAGTGATGCTAACAGAGTGAAGAAGGGGACTCTGTTCCTTGTCTGTTGAGTGATGAGTGGCTCAGCGCCTTTGGCAGCGCGGCATCCTGGCTCCAGAAGCCATCCAACACCATTAGCACCACTTGTTTGCCTCGCATCCCCAGCACACACACACACACACACACACACACACACACACACACACACACACACACACTTCTAGAACTAACCGCAGCTGAATGTGGCAGCTATTTTGTAAAATTCGTGTGTTTCATTCGCCTCTTGAAAAATAATTGATATCAGTTGGAATGCTTAATTGTTCCATTTCAGACCAGGAACAGGTATTAATATATTCAAATCCATAATGACTCATAGGTGAACAAAATGTGAAAAACAGAATCCTCCACCAAGAACAATCTCCCCTCGAGCTGGTTCTTGTAATAATTAGGGTCAAATCATTTGATGATTCGTGATGGGTGAACAGCCAGGGAAAAATGTCACTTGCTGATGGCTGGAGGTCATCCACTCTGCCCACTAATCGCTAATTAATCTTCCAGAAACACCTTCTGTCCTAATTGTTTTGCCGCAAACAAAACAGTTTGGGTGGGTGGGTCTTAGGAAATTAAAATTTATGCACGTAAATGTCAATTCTACCCTGCAACAGGCAGTTGAGAATTGGGGTCATTTGCATGTCTTGAAGATTCAGGTTAAAAAAAACTACTGGTTTAAGAAAATCTCTTCCTCTTTTTATAAGAGGGACCAAGATGAAAACATGTTTTGTAACTACATGTAATTTATTAATCACATATCTATCCAGGTAGAGTTTGGGCCATGGTAATAAGTTAATGGATGACAAAATATCCTGATAATTAAATCTAAATTTGTCAGATATTTCTGGTTGTGTTTGTCAGACTTAAGGCTCAATTCTCTACCTTTTTAAAGTAGAAAATGAGATTCTTATTAGGAGACTGAGATGGAGCACTGATCTATGACCCAGGTAATTCACATCCTTGCCGTTAAATTAATTAAACAAGGAGGCCACTAGGCTGACGTGGCTCTGACTCCTCGGAGGTCTACTTAAGCAAACCGAAAGCTAAGCCAGTAAATGTCTCAGGTTGTAACATCAATCAAAACACTAAGGATGACCCGGGCGCCTGGCGGGCTCAGCCCACTATGTGTCCCGGTTCAGTTCAGGACGTGATCTCGTGGTTTGTGGGTTCAAACCCCACATCGTGCTCTGTGCTGACAGCTCAGAGCCTGGAGCCTGCTTCAGATTCTGTGTCTCCCTCTCTCTCTGACCCTCCCTTGCTGGCTCATTCTCTCTCTCTCTCTGAAATAAACATTTTTAAAAATGCTAAGGATGACCAATCAGCAGTAGGCAACTCTGTTTGAAGCTGCCGCCAATCCAATGGTCTCCCTTCTTCGCTTCCCCACCTTGTCTGTACCTCCCCCCTCCCCACCCCCGGCTCCCATCCACCGCTCAGAACTGCTTCTGATTTGGCACTACCCGACTCGAACCGGCTTCCGCTCAAATAAATTTATCAAATGTTTAATATCCCTCAGCTAATCCTCCACCTACAGTCCTCACAAGCCTCAAAATGGCAGGTGACTCAGTGGGGAGTTCAGCGCACACCTCTTTCTCCCAGACCTGGCTGCCCGAGATCCACAGGACAGAAGCCACAGCGCAACCGTGCGTGGACTGTTAATGAGCTCCTCCCCGTGCCTGCCAATACTTCGGGGACAAAGAGGAAAGGGAGGGAGGGAAGGAAAGGAAGGAAGGAAGGAAGGAAGGAAGGAAGGAAGGAAGGAAGGAAGGAAGGAAGGAAGGAAAGGAGAAACAGCAGCCAATTACCTACAAGTATGTAGGCCAAGGACACTGTCTGAATTATTCGTCTTTTACTGATCAAATACAGTCACACTACTGTAAATGCACCTCTGCATTTCTCATGGGACCGGGGGTCCTGTGACGTCCCAAGGTGTGCAGTGTTCTGTTGTCCATGAGTCAGGGGGTGGCTTTCTATGAGGGTTTGTTTCTAAATCTTCTCTCAATAAAATATTCCTTGGAAAAATGGACACCACTCAGTCAAAGGAAGAAACAATAAGGTCACAAACCCAATGCGTATTGTCTGTGATTGCAGCTAAGGTTTTACAGATTCAGTTAACAATGCACCTAACACTTGCCTTTTCCCAGCGCCGGTTGACCCAGGCTCCCTGGAGAAGGGAGGGTTACCTTCTGTGAAGCAAGCATGTTACTGTGTCGTCCTTCAATCTTAAAGACCACCGCCAGCTTTGGAAGAGTAACATTTTCCAGCCTCTCGGCACTGTGAACAATGCCAAGAAGACTTTTGCGATGTTCTAAAGTTCTAGTTAATGCCTCTGCCTCTGAGTGAGAGCTGTGGGTGGGAGCTGGCTTGTGTTGGCCTATATCGTGGGAATAAAAAACATCAATAAACTCAGTAAAACACCCTTAAAAATAAAACAAAGACCCTCTTTCCAGGGGGTCAAGATCCAGTTTCCTGGCTTCTCAGCCAAGTGCGTGTGTCTCGGGTGGGGAGACTGCTGCCATTTCGAGGTTCTCCGGTGTAGCCTGTGCTACTTTAACCCATGTGCTCAGGGAGTGGGGCTTTCCCAGCACCGCAGCTAATAAAAAATATATGACTTCTAATCGGAAAGGATCCTTGCTGAAAATGCTAAATGTTCTTCTCAGACTCTGGGGAAATGAGATTTACACGGATGTCTTCATACACAGCCAGCTCCCTGCCAAGTACCCCGTCCCCTACAGCAGGAACGCGTCCAGCCCCCACATGCCCGCCTTGCCCTCGAATTCAAGCAGCCCTCAAATAAACAATGGATGGATTTGGTCCAAAGCTTTCAAACGAAGGTAGAAGGAAATATGCTCTGGTTTGTGAGCATCTGCTCTCTCAAGTGGAGTCCACGAAACATTTTGGATGGAAATTCAGTGTTGGCTGACGACAATTCTAGAAGCTTCGAGAGGCGGACAGAAGGCCTCTGAGTTCACAACTTTCCGCAATGTGGGAAGGAGCCCCCGCCAGCCCCCGGGGAAGGAAGCGCCTTCAGCAGAAAGTGTCATAAAAACTTAACTTCTTAAATTCTAAAGTAGCAAACACAATTCTTTAAATATAAATTCCCAGCATAGCCAGGAAAAAATCACTTCCCTTCATGGTCCTCAGAACATGCAGTTCAGACACTCGGGAAAGTGGGTGCAAACGGCCCGCTGTCAGTTACCTGCTGGGGCCTCCAGCTTGCGCTTGTGGGGCGGGTCCTCAATGATCCTGTTGAGGTCCCCGCGGTTTTTCAGGTCTGTGGGCTTCTCCCACACGGACAGCTGCATCGTCGGGTTGAAGAAGAAAACCCGGTCATCTCCCGTCCACACCACACACCTGTTTGAATGGAAAACCCACCTCAGTTACCCTCAGAGACACTGAGTTAAATCATTGGCCTGAGCCCTCACCTCATTAACCCTTGGCACCTGAAATCCACACATTCGCAAAGGTTACTTCGGCAACGTATAAATGATAATGACCATGTCAGGCTTTTTTGGGTACTTCACAGAGCTTTTCGTATTTCTCCATTCGATTAACGGGTCGATATTATCCTGACTATCCTTTAACCAGTATGGACACTGGAGGTGAGCAAAGCAAGCAACCTGACAAGGCCCTTGGAGGTCCAGGCTCTTCCTGGCGAGTCAACAGTCCCGGCGTCACATAGCTCCAACGAGACCCCGTGCTCTAGGGCCCCACCCGCCGCCGGCCCATGGACGGCGTACTTTGCAGGGGGCTTCCCGTCCACATTCCTGATTAAGTAACGTATATGCGGGCGGATTCATGGGCCATTGTAGCCTACAGCAGTCCACACGCTCCAGCATCTGGAATATTAAAAGGGCTGCTTTGATTAGCAACTTTGGCCCTCATTTCCCAGCTTTTTCTAAAAGAGTAAAGAATGAAGCTTTGTGTTTTCATATGTAGGAATCTAAAACCTCCAGAAGGAACAATATGCAATTTTAGGACCCCAGATCCGTGGAAGGCTATCAGGCAGGAGAAAATATTATAAAGGAAAAGAAGGGGAGAAAACAAAAGAATTAATTTCATCGGTCCCTAAGGGGCATGTGTGGGTCCGTAAGGGTCTGCACACAGGGGCTTAGATCTCCTGCACAGTGTCCGGAAGAACAGGGCCGCTCAAGTCCACCAGCCCAGCCTCTGGCTCTGTCCAAAGACTGGCCCCAGGACGGGACAGAGCAGCATCCCGTTTCTGGCCTGGGCTCCCAGAAGCTTCCTCTAGGTCAAGGCCTCTCCCCTCCCTGGGTCTCGGTTTCCCACGGGGGCCCCCGGAACCCGGCAGCCCCAGGCTTCTCGGACTCCCAATGCCGGGACTGAGCTGGAAGAGCCCACAGGTGCCCAAGGGGAGATATTGGTTCTCCCTTGAGGTGGGGCCTCTGCCCTCGGGAACCGCCCGCCCGCTCGGCCTTCATCCCTGATAACAGCCCATCCCCGCCCAGCCGGAGGCGCGGGCTTGTCAGCCAGCAGCACGGAGGCAGCAGCCACCCCACTCCGCTCCGCGCAGCGGCGACCCCTCCGGCCCTGTGCAGGGGGCTCGGGCTGAAGCCATGTTCTGGGAGCTCCGAACGGACCAGGCTCCTTCGCTGAGGTGACGCAGAGCCAGTCCGTGGACTGACTACCCCAGCCGGCCAGGTTCAAGGCCAGGTTCAAGGGCGTGGCAGGATGGTGGCCCCTAGAACATCAACACGTTAATCCTTCGAGCCTTTGACCTAACATAGCAAGGAGGACTATGCGGATGTGGTTCGGTTGATCTCCTGAGATGAGAGGTGATCCTGGGCCGGCCGGCCGCAGAGGAGGGACGCTACGGAACCCGAGGGATGGGAGAGAGGACCCCGCGCCGCGGCTCTCCGGGGAGAGGGAGGGCCAAGGAAGGCAAGAGGCTCCAGAAGCTGGAAAAGGCAGGGGACAGAATCTCCCCCGCAGCCTCCGGAGGGCACACGGCCCGGCCACACCTGCACGTTCGTCCCTGAGACCCGCGTGGGACGTCTGACTCCTGAATCCTGAGGTGCACGTTTGCGGAGTTGAAGCGTCTGGGTCTGCGGCAGCCTGGTCAGCGGGGCTCGCCTGTGGTCCCTCTCCATCCAGGGCACCAGCAGCAGGACCCGCCGCCCACCGGCAGTGACCCAGACCCCAGGCACGGGGCGCACAGGGCCCCCGTTGGGCCAGGCTTCCAGGTGGACGGAGACAGACACCTGCCGTCTGCATCTTCAGCTCCAGACCGACCTTAGCCTTCAGGTGGCCTTGGAGCTCCCCTCACCTGGCAGCCTCCGTTCCATCCCCTGCGTGCGAGGGGGTTGGAACGGAGATTTGCATGATTCCCACACCACCCAGCTATGGGGACGTGAAAGCAAGATGCTTGTTAGGGCTCTGCTGCCCGAGCTGGGGCTGGAGGTCGAGAGGGAGGGCTTCACCCCTCCCCTGCCCCAGGGCGCCCAGGCGGGAGTGGGGGAGGTGGGGGGGACATGCCTAACCCCCGCAGGCCAGGAGGGGGCGCATACCTCTACGGTGCACAACTCTGGCAGCATAAAGCTTTAACCGAGTGTGAAGCTGGAGGTGATTACGCTGTGAGTGGTGCCCAGCTCAGCCGCGGCGGAGCTCTGGGACAGCAGGGCCCCAGGCTGCCGGAGCGGCCAGACCCCGTCCCTCCGGCCTCCGGCACGCAGCTCCAGGGACACAGGGCTCCCGGCCCATCTGGGGGCCGCGCTCCTCACCATACACGGCCGTGTCTGGGCTCCCCCCCAGCCGTGACCCCTGGGGACCGTAGGGGACATGGGCTTCCCTTCGTGAAGGAGGTTCCGTGTGCAGCTTCACCTGGGAAAGTCTGTGCGTCAAGCCGTGTCGGAGGCCAGCAGGCCAGCTCCGTGCAGGGGTGACGGCAGGTCCCCGGCCTCTTCTTGCGCGCCGCCCTGCGTGCCCATGGCCCGGGGTGCACACAGTCCACACGCGGGACCCCCCTCGGCTGGGCTGTGGCTGCGGGGCCGACGCATGCTGTTCCACTGTACGGGCCTGAGTGGAATGTTCTAGACCACCCCAGGCTCCCTGCATCCGTCTGCTCACTTTGTATAAAAGAGCTGCTGCTGCGTGGAGCCACAGCATCTCCCCGGGGCCCTGACCTCACCTGACAGAGATTAACCCCTGCCTGCTCAGCTGCAGCTGACAAACCTCCCGGGTCCCTCAGCCCCCGGCGAGGGCGTCCCCTCCCACCAGCCCACCCCCAGCGCCGACTGACCTGTTCCCTGCCCTAGAGCCACGGAGGGCCGCGGAGGGAGAGAGCGCTCGGCGGGGAGCCCAGCCTGGACCCCTGCCCTCCGGGGAGGCTGTGGTTTCACGCCTCAGCCTCCTCGTTTTACAAAGGAGGTTGGTGGACGGGGAATCTAGTCCCAGATGGTTGTGTAAGTTCCTTCCGGCTTCGGTTCCAGTTTCCATTCTTTTCTCTTCATTCTCCCCGGTCATGGTCAAGGTCATGTCCCTCCCCTCAGACCGATGTTCTGGGCAGGTGAGCCCACGCCCGGCCCCTGAGCCCCGCGGCCGTGGGCTCTCCGCTGCTGTGCTCGCCAGTCAGGACCTCACCGGCCAGCCTGCGGCCCCGGCTCCGGCTGGGGTGAGGGGGCGGGGCGGCCCGTGCTCCAGGCCGCCGGCTCGGCCTCCGCTGCCCTGCCCTCGTTCGCCCTCCCCCTGCCCTCGTTCCCTCTCTGCCTGGCAGTCGCTCCTTGGTAACACGCGGGCATCCGGCCCCCTCCTGCTGCTCGTTCTGGGACACCTGATCCGGACAAACCCCGAAGGGGAGGAAGGACCAAGTGTCCAGGAGACGTTCCAGCAGGTGGAGCGGCAGGGGTGCGTGTGCCGGGGCACCGCTGCCCCCTTTGCCCGAGGAGACCCGCATGCCAGGTTTTCAGGACCCGGATCTGACCAAGCACAGCTCTGCCGTCGCTACGATGGCGTGGCAACGGCGTGACACCTTGATTGAGAAACGGGCGGTTCACCAGGGCCTGCGGCTGTGACAGGGTCCTGGGGCACATCAGTTCGCCCCACAGGTGGCTGGGCCACTTATGTGAGAACTTCTGAGGAGCTGGTAGCCTGGGAAAGGCAGGTGCCCAGAGGCTTGGAGCAGAGACAGCCCCCGAGTCCATCCCGGGGACCAGCCTCAGGTCACCCCCAGGCCCTGCCACCTGGCGCTGGAGGCTGTCCCACCCATGGAGCAGCTGGCCTCGTGGGCGGCCTGCTGTAGGTCACCGGTTTCCCAACGACCAGGGCTGGGTGCTGAGCATGTTCAGGTCAACAGCGGGGAGGGGACTTGAGGACAAGAAGCCGCTGAAGACAGGTGAGTGGAGGTGTCCAGGGCTCCCGGCTTGGGCAAGCCCACCCCTGTCACGTGGTGCTCTAGGGTATAAGAGACGTGGGGCTTCAGCTCCGGGCCCTGGGCGGCCGCCGTCCCGACACGAGGCTGAAGCGAGGCCCGAGGGCCGGGCAGGGGGCGGGGCAGGGAGTTAGGGCAGTAAGTCCGGACAGGTGGCTTATGTCAGGTCAGGTGGGTGTGGACGGGGAGGCCCGGGCAGCTGGGTCCCGGGAGGGGTCTGGGCCACTGTGCGCACAGAATTAGGGACTCTGCAGAAGCCTAGCCCAGACAGGCTGAATGACCCTGGGTACCCGAGAGCAAGGTGGGGGCTGCCCGGCTTGGACCGGCTCCAGCAGGGCCTGTGGGACCACCCCCCATCCCTCCTAGTGTCTGGGTTCCCGAAGAAATCCAAACAGCACAGTCAGGGAGACCCGGTTCTTCAGGAGCCGCTGCTGAGGGCTGACAAGCTGACGTCCGGGGTCCTGTCTGCGGCTGCCTCTCCTTTCTCCCGTGAAGCCCGTGTGCGGAGGCGCCAGAAAACGTGTGCTCCAAAGAGTCGCCCCAGGGCAGGGCCCCCGCTGCTGTCCGTCGGGTGGACACGGCTCATTTTGTCCCCGGGGGCCTGCTGCCGGGCCCAGGCACCGTCACTGCAGGGAAGAGACTTTGCATCTGAGGACTTATTTGGCACCACTGTCTCCAGCTCCTGGACCCTTCCTCTGTTTCGGGGACACTCTGACTCCATAAGCTCCTGGTGCTGGGCCCAGAGACACCCAGCCGGCACCGAACCCGGGAAGAGCCAGCACCCTAAGCCGCCTGTAGGAGGCAGTCACCGCTCCCTGACTTCCATCACTCAGCTCCCAGAGCAAGTGGACTGGGGCTAATTAGGCACCTAACAGGGGATTATTACCAGGGAGAGAGCCGAATGACAACAATTAACACGGCACACATCTCCACCCAGGCTGCGAAGAACCCAGTTCCTACGCCGTAGGGACGCGCGTGGACTTGAACCAAGGAGCTGGTGGCTGCGTAAATAACCGTGAGCCCCCAAGAGACATCTGCCCATCCACTTGTTCCGGTTGGTTTCAACGAGACGGAGCCAGCTGTGACATGCAAAATTAATTTTATGTATCATTTTACGCACATTTTAAGTAATATGTATATGCTGCCTTCTTTAATCACACTGCATAATTTCTGGATAGTTGCCATCTTCCCTCTTCTCTTTGACTGCCCCAGTATCCCAGAGGATGTAATTAGCACATCAGAGTTATTTAAGTCTGGTACAGAACACCCACACTTAGCAGCCCTAACAGAGGGAGATCTGGATCCCATCGAGGGAAATCTGGGCTTGCAGCTCTGGTGCGCTGCTGAAGGGCTCCCCCGGCCACCTTGGACAGCGACCCCTCGGCCGCGGGGAGGGGGTTTGGGGGGGACGTTTCTGGTTCTCTCTCTAAGCATGCCCGCCCTCCTCCCCACACATGTGCAAAGACATACACTTTGGGTGGCTCCCTGTCTCTGGGACGTGCCCATCCCCGGAGGGCTGCCCTGAGGGGACAGAGCCTGATGTCCCCTGTATCTCACCCCAGGGCTGAGGACTCTGGATGGAAAGGCAGCATGTGGGTGCTCTTTGCTCTTCCCTCCCTGTCCTCACCACCCCGCTTCGCGTCCAGGAAGGGCTGGCCTGGCAGCGCCCAGTAGCTCTGGCTGGTGCCTGGGTGGTTTGGGTGGAGGCACAGTTTCAGGGAGGAGCAAGTAAAAACTCCCCTCCTGTGACTCTGGGACAGCCCTGAAGGGGGGGCAGGGGGCCAGGGGACCAACCATGTACCAGAGGGTTGGAGCTGTCAACCCCACCCACCCCTCCTCAGGGGCCTGGAGACGGGCTGGGGGGTTGACTCCCTCACCGATGGCCAATGACTCAGTCAATCGTGCCTACATCCTGAAGCCTCTGTAAACCCCAAGAGGAGGAAGGTGGGAGATCTTCCAGACATGGTGAGCACGTGGAGCCCGGGGGAGGGTGGCCCCCAGGACTGGGGGCGAGTGGCCGCTGGGAAAGGGCATGGAAGCTCCTCACCCTCTCCCCACACCTCGCCCCATGCCTTTCTTCCACCTGACTGTTCGCAAGTTGTATCCTTTTATAATAAACCAGTAATCTAATAAGTAAAACATTTCCCGAGCTCCATGAGCCACTCTAGCAAATTAATCGAGACAGACGAGGGGGTCTTGGGACCTCTGATCCACGGCCAGTCGGACAGAAGCACAGGGGACAGCCCGGACTTGGGACTGGGGTCTCAAGTTGGGGAGGGGCAGTCTCGGGGGACGGAGCCCTTGACCTGCGGGGTCTGAGCGACTGCAGGTAGACAGCGTCACATTGAGCTAACCTGCAGGACACACAGCTGGTGTCACCGAGTGCTTGGTGTGGGACAGCCCACGAGAGCCGGTGTCAGAAGTGAGGTCGTGCTCCGGAGCCTCGTGACCCCGGCAGCCCCGGGCGTGTACTTCTGGCTGCACCTCCTCAGCCAGCCCTGCGCCCCACGGCGCCGATGCAGTGAGGAGTGCACAGGTGAGCAGGTGGACACGAAACGCGGGGCGTCTTTGCCGACGAGGGTGGGTGCACGGAACCCGAGCGCGCTGGTCTGGGCTCCAACGACGATCACCTGCACGCCCCTGCACAGCTCCCGGGAGCATCCACCTGTCCGTCTTTGGTTATCACACGCCACCCCTTTCCCCGTTTGCAGATGAGCAGCACAGACGCGCCAGGCAGGCGGCGGCGGAGCTGGGCTCCTGCTCCAGGGGCCCGACCGGCTGTCTGTCCGCCTCTCGGAGAGGAGATGCAGAACCCCAGGAGGCTTCCCCTCAACTTCGGAACAAGGCTCAGGAGCCCCAGATCGTCTCCACACAACAGAGGCCCCAGGAATCTCCGTCCTGACCGCGGCTGAGGCTTGAGGAGCCTGCCTGCATGGACGTTCAGGGCGCCGCCTCCCTCACTGCTGCGGCACAGGACGCTGCGTCCGGCAACCACAGGGCCTGCTCAGCGCTGTAAGTCCGGCCACTCAGCCCCCTGTCCAGCCAGAGGTGCGCAGAACCACCAAACTGCCCGACGCCGGCGAGGGGCCACAGCAGCTCCTCACCCCCACCCCTGCCTCGGCATTAAGGCAAGGCCACCTGAAGACGAATAAAACTAAGCCAAGAGCAGAGCTGAGACGGCCCATCCCACGCTCCACGCCGGGAGCTGCTACCCAGGAGGCTCTTAAATGCGGCTCTAAATGGCAGCCTCCTCACGCACTCCCTCCATCCGCCTTAACTAACCCGCTTTGACATTTCACTGAACATTAGAATCCCCTCCCCAACAAGTAATGTCTCACCTGTCCCCTCTTTGACATAATGAACGGCTCAATTATGCTAAGGGGACAGCGTGACATTTGGCTTCTCTTCAGCGGTTCGTACGAGGCGGGTGGTGCGCGGGCCCCGGGCTGGGCTACGTGACTGCGCGGGAGCCGTGCGCACACCCTGCGACGTGATCGGCCCAGCGCCTCAGAACTGCGTTTCCGACTCCTTCCCTCTCGTCAAACACGATCCGTCCACGGAATGCTTACGGAAAGGTGCTTTTCTTTCTGGAAAAGCTCTACCAACTTCTCCCAAGAACATGACTTTTATATGAATTCTTTAAAAGCCAAATGTGTCGACTACCCATATTTAGAAAAACCTAGAGAACCTACTTTTAAAACACTGCACTCAGTAAGTTACTAGCTATGAGTGAATAAAAAGTCACCACCAGTAGGGGCTAAAATATGATTCAGTCAGAATACAAAGCGTGGTGTTTCGTGAGGCCGGGAGGAGCGTCCCGGATGCCGTGGCTCCGTCCCCTGCTCCGGGGGGGCCGCCCGAGCCTGACACACACACGGGGTCCCCACGCACGTCTCCCACTGCCTCCGGGGACCTGTCGTATTGCCTGCCCTCCCGCTCCACGGCCGAAGGCCACCACCAGCCAGCGGCTTCCCCATGGCCACACTGGGACTCCTGCGCGAGCCCGCACCACGGCCACGAGCCACGCACCTCCGGCAAGGCCGCCGCCGTCCTCACAGGAGCCGCACGGACACCTTGCCGCCGTGGCACCTGCTGGCGGTGCCGGCGTCCTGGGGGTGCGCCCCCCAGTCTGTGAGCACAGCCACCTCTCCCTCCGGCTCTGCCGTGGCGGCACTGCCGGCGTAAAACCTGCACTCCGCCAACCTTGACTTTTTGGAAAATGGTACTCTTTCAAAACCAATGTTCGTTTATTTAAATTGTACCAAAATAGTGAATTACTTGTAAGTCCATAGTCTTTTAAAGAATTTTAAAATGTTAATTATCGGCCTTGGCAGTTATTGTCATTTAAGTGAAAAGCTCATGAATTTTACACTTTGTTTAATAATTACTTTTGATTTTTTCCATGTCTTTGACAATTCCAAAGACTATGTTTTAATTGTTTTCCAATGAACAGAGTAGCTTAGTTGTCCCAGAATTGCTCTGTGGGTTGAAACCTAAATTGTAAAAAAGGAGGAGGAGGAGAAGTGGAGAAAGAAATCCGTGAGAGACGAAAGAAGGCTGTTCTAGAATTAACACACCCGGAAACAGGAGCAGACCTGAGAGAGCCTCTCGGATGACGCTGTGTCTCTCTCTCTGGCTCTGGCTCCCACTGCGAGGCAGATGGGATGTCACTTTTTATGAAAGTTCACATGTTATCTTCATTTTCTGGCTTCTCCTTAAAATCTCACGCTTCCGACTACAGCAACCTTAAAACTCCCCATGGACATTAAGCTCAATGAGCCTCGAGAGGGCAGAGTCACCCGGAGAAATTTTTCTGGAACCTCGTCCGACCGTTGAGCTGGCACACACTGCTCGACCCGGTGTCCACTCGGTGTCGAGACACTGACGCGGCCTTTCTCAAGTGCTCAGTGTGACGCCAGTGTTTTAAGGAGGCTGCACACCCGGCCAGGGCAGCGAGAAGGGCAGAATCATGGCCGGGGGGACAGTCAAGGAGGCTGTTTGCCTGGTGCCCCATTCACACTGCTGAGCCCTCCTGCCCCAAGGAGAGAAATGGCGCCTTCTTCGCTCTCACTTCCAAACCAGCGTCCGCACCAGCAGGTCTTTGCTGACCCTGCCTTCTTCCTCCCACACCTTCAATTCCTCAGCTCCAATTTGCTAAAAATGTGTCCACAGTGAGCAAGGTAACAGAGGAAGAACACTTGGAGTTCCATTTCACATGTTTTAAGTGGATCCCAAACATTCTGACTTCTTTTTGTGATTCCAGCTGTCTTCCTCTCCCCTCCAAGTTCTGTGATGGTCAAGAGGAGTCCTTCCCAAGCCCGTTTGGCTTGCACCACCCACCTGGGTCTTTGAGAATCTTCTAGAAATCCTAGGTTTTCTCTGGAGAATGTTGGTTGGAGATTGAGGCTCAGGTTCCATAGATGACGTATAATTCCCAGATCTGACCAGAGCTGGCAGCCTGACCCCTCACCCTTCCCTCCGGAGGAAGGGTCTGCCCCCCAAGGCAGGAAGGGGGCCTCTTGACCCAGGGAACCACCTTGGAGAGGGTGTGCCTTCGGAATGAGATTCCCCAAGACTTGAGCAAGGAGCCCCGGGCATTGGACTTGAGAGGAGGCCCACTTATGAGAGCACAGAGCTTCTCGGGGGTCCTGCCCCACTGCTGGGTCACCTGACAGCACCTGCCAGACACGCCAACACCCCCTGCCGTTCACCTCCAAGGGACCCCGTGGCATCCCCCCTCGACTTCCACATGAAACACCTCACATCAATCCCTCCTGGAATATTCCATCATGTGAGGGTGTCCTCAATGTGCCATGAGCAGATTCAAATGCCCAGACACACAGGAGGCCGGCGAGCATGATGGGTGATGGAGCCAGGGCTCCACACCTGCCGTGGCTGCCTCTGCCCCCCAACTGCCCGAGAACCCGGCTGACCCTTTAGAAACGGTGACTACCAACGAAGCCCCAGGACGAGGCTGGCAGTGGATGGCCTGGGCTCCGCTAGCAAGGAACCCCCTAGAGGAGTTCTGCCCTCTCCAGGCGGGAGGGCGTGGCTCCCGGTGACAGATGGCAGTGTCAGCAAAGTGTGCCATCACGGAGGGTCCCACACGCACGACACCAAGACTAGTGAGGATGTCAGAACACACCGCTCGGGAAGCCGCCTCCCAGCTGGAGAGTGAGAGAGTGGGGGTCCTTCATCCGGCAAGGTCAAGGGTCCATCCCCATTTGCAGGGGACGTGCAGACCCAGCCCTGAGGTGTGGAGGGGGGTCCATCAACACTCACACCCTTAACCCAACAGCTGCACACAGAAGGCCAAAAGCCCTCCTTCACGGGACACGTCAGAAAAGCACAAGATGGGGAGCACAGAGGAGGCGCAGCCCCTGTCACGTCAGCGACGTAACACAAGTTCCGGCCAGCAAGCGTCAGTCTCACCGAGGAAGGGCAAACGCGTGGCCTGCAGCCTGTCTGTGCACGCGCACAGGGTGACCCGCTGCCGCCCGGCCGGCGTTCTCCAGGCCCGCCCTCTCCGTCCTGCTGCGAGTCCGCGAGAAGACGCAGGGCTCGGGCTCCACTGCGGGCCACTGGCTGGGGGCCCAGGAAGCGCCCGGGGGCCGAGGTATAACTTACGGGCCGGGGACCCACACTGCAGCAAGTGACAGCTATGGGCCGTGATTTCCCCGAGCCCGCTTGTCGCTTTGCACTCCTCTCTTATCAAGGCAGTAAGACCATGGCTTCATAATTAGAAACTTCCAGTGCTCAAGGTCACATATTCTACCTAATTATGAACCTCCAAGGGCAGCATCCCAAACTCAGTGTGACAGGGCCACTCACCTGTGCTGAATTGACCCCAGCACCCAGATACGACTTGTGAAGTATGCCCGCCTTAGGGACTCACCAGAGAGGGTTTGCACATAGAAGGCCCCCAGCAGCGTGCAAGGCATGGTAAGAAATAAATACTCAGTCTGCATCCTTCACTGGACTCCTGGCACCGAGCAACGAAACCCCTTGGAATTTGCTGAGTGACCCGAACGTCTTGCTGTGTGTTCACCGGAAGCCCCTCTGACCACCGCTGGTCCCTGCGGATGTGGTGACTCCTGGGGCCCGGCTGGTCCCCGTCTCCAGAAAGGCTGGTCCTTCTGCTCCACCCCTAATGGCCAGGGAGGGACAGGCTGCGGATTCAGTCCAGTCCCCTGGCCGGTGACACAATCAGCCATGCCTTTGTACTGAACCTTCCAGAAAGTACCGTGAACCACAGGGTTCGGAGAGCCTCCTGATCGTAGACGCTCCCATCCTGACAGTGGTGCTTCCCAGGGCACGGGTGCTCCCAGACCTCCCCCCACAGCTCAGCCACAGGGTCCCTTCCATCCGCTGGTCTGGGTTGTATCCTTCATCAGATCGTAACCACGAGTAAACCTTTTTCCTGGGCTCCATGAGTCATTCTACAAACTATCAGAGCTTGAGGGGAGGTTGTGGGAACCCCTGAATTTGCAATCAGCTGGACCAAAGTGCAGGTGGCCCGGGACCCCATTTGTGTCCAGATCTGACAAGAGGGCAGCACTGGGGACACAGCCCTCAACCGGTGGGGTCTGCGCAACTCTGAGCCAGTGCTGGAACTGAATTGAACCGTAGGACACTCCCTAAATGTCGGGGCCACTGGAGAACCGGGCGTGAAGAGTGTGTTAGCAGAAGGAGGCTCTTCCCCAAGAGGCATTTTCAGGGTGCGGAGTGGCCTCAGCTGACGACAGGAGGGGGGAGGAGGGTGCTGACCGCTGACCGTGCAGAGAAGGAAGGGGTGCCACGTCGCTCCAGTTCAGACCATTATTCACCACCACAAACGGGTGATCGGGGCATTGCTGCTCACCAGGTCACCATGCAAGGCTGAGCTCAGACGGCAGCCAGCAGCAGGCGGCTGCTCCCACCCAGAATGCACGGGAAGCGACACGGGACGCTGCCGTCTGAATCCCTCCAGCTCTGTCCTGCCTTCTAATCTTCACGTTTTAAAACTAAGTTTTATTATAATAACCTTTTTCTTCTGCTTCCAAATGACTCCATTATTAAAGGACATTTTTAAAAACCAAAGACAGTGGCTCCCTCGCGGAGGGTACTCTGAGCACGGCATACTCGGAGATCCGGAATCCTCACAGGGCCACTGGAGAAAGCCAGACACGTCTTTAATTAACAGCCATTCAGTTACTATTTTCTTGCAGGAGAGGGGAAAAAAGCTCTTTGAAGCATAAGGGGCTACATTTTCTTCAGACGCCATCCTTCCCTGATATATATGCAACAGCTTATTATTTTAATACAGATTTGCCGACGCACGGGAGCTGGTAACTTATCACTTAAATGCTACTTTTCCTGCTGCAGAACGTGGCGACCAGGCGATGCTGTACCTGCCCCAGGCCGCAAATTAATACTTCAAGCACAGCATTACATAAGGAACATGCCCTTTGTCTTTGGTGCCAACAGAAGGGGGGTGGGGGGCTCAGGACAAGGCTGCCTGTCGCCGCTTCCACATGGCGGGACATCTTACCAGGGAGATCCGGGCACCGGGGTAGAGGCCACAGGTCTGTTGCCCTTCTCTGCGCTGTCCTCTCTCGTGACTAGTATGGATGGAGGCTCCTTTCAACAGAAAGAGAAGGATAGCACTTTTTTTTTTAATTTAAACACTCATCTTCAATTAGGCAACCAAGTGAAAAGTAACACGTCCCCTGCAGACGGCCATGCCTCCAGCACCCACTGGATAATGACCCGCTCAGTACAGCTAAGCAAATGGGACCGAGCAATTATGCTGAGAATACAGAATTTAAGGCACAACAGACCGTGCTGAGGAACCCAGACAAAGGCATCTCCCTAATTACCCCAAGTGGGCCAAACTATCTGCTTTTGTAGATATAGAGACAGGCAGCTGCCGCCCAGAGGTGGCTTCTGGAGGCCTTAACATCTCACGGGCGGAATATCAATCACGGAGGATTCATCTCCAGCAATGGGCCGACCCAGAGGCTGGAGTCCGGTGCTCCCAAAACTGTGCACTCTGGCGGAGGGTCTACAAGCTGTGAGAAGGCCTGGGTCCAGCTGGACCTGCCCGGGCCCCTGAAGATGGGGGCAGGGGACACACAAGCCCATGTCCTTGCAGCCTCTGCTGATGTCTCCCCTCCCTGAGCACTGGCTGGGGGCAGAGTTGGGGGGGGTTCCAAGGTGCAGGGGATTCTGGTGCAGAGCTGGGTTTGAACATCACTCTGGGTCTGTGTCCCTATTTAGAAAATAAAGAATGTTTGAACATTACACCACCTAGAAGAAAATGAAGATGTATTCTCTAATATTAAAAAGGAAAAAAAAAAAAACATGGCCGGGACATTTGCTCATTGTTCATTATGGATGCAGTTTGGAGTGAAACAGAGGCTGCTTGAGGGTAGAAAATACAGAAAATACGGGGCGATTATAGCACCCACAGGGAAGCTGAGCGCAGCCTTGGATTAAGCATTAGCTGCATTCACGGGTGAAGAACATTGGACCTTCGTCCAATGGGGAAAGCAGAACCGGGTCCCTAGGGTAGAGCCACAAAAGCACAAGGAGGAATCTTTTAAGACGTGCCATCTCCACTCTGGAGCCATGGACAGGAAGAGTGGAATCTCAGTGAGCGCGGGTGCCGTCCCTGCACGGGAAGGACATTTTCTCCTTCTCCCGCTGATAACATCGTGCTCTCTTTCTCTTAGAACATCGGATGACATTAAAAAATACCCAGAACGCTACTCAAAGCAACAATCAGGCTCTCAGAGGAGAGTGTCAGCAATTAAAGCTCTAGAGTCATTGAATATAAAGAAAAGAAGAAGGCCATCCTAAAATTCCAGAGTCTCTATTCCCACCTGTGTTCATGCCAGGATGTTATGGGACGAGACACTGTAAGTGAGATGATTAACCGCCTGCGTGGGCAGTGGGCCGGGAAGGCTCAGGGCGGCCACACGGCAGAGCCGGCCAGCAGGGTGGGCCGTGCACAGAAGCCCACGTGCTGATCCAGGGCCCCGAGGGCTGTACCCGCTGTCCATCATGTCATCCTCCCGTCACACAGAGGCGCTGGAAAGGCAAACGCTAAATTCTGGAATGCGAGATCCAGACAAAAATCTGCGAGAGCCCCAGCATCTCTGAAGCCCAGACTGCAGTAAGTCCCACGCAAGGAAATGTGGCATCTATGGGGCCACCCCGTTGGCACCTGCCAGCCCATGAGCTGGGGACGGAAGGGCCTGTGTGGCCAGGGGTGGATGGCCAGTGTGAGCAGAGCCGGTCAAGAGGAAGGACACAAGTCGTGAGATGAAAATGTCCCCCTGCAAGGGCCCCCGCGTGGTCTCGGGCTGAGGCCAGAGGGAAAGGCACGCCCCCTACAACCAGCGATGCCCACCCAGGAGACCAGGGGTCAGGCCACCTTCTTCCTGCATGTGTTTCCCCTGTGACCCTTCACTCACGGGCACAGAACATTTCACGGAATAAATGAGGTTTAATTTATGCAATTATCCTTAAGTTCTAAAGTTTAAGAATAATTTCTTTTAGACCTTCCGGGTAGTAGAAGATCTACTGTGAGAAAAAAAAGCCCAGGATAAATAATGAGCATAACAGGGAGGACTCAGATGGTGGTGTTAAAAATATATATATACATATTGAGACGAGCATTTCCATTACCAATTCGATTAGAAAAACGAGGGGAGATTTTCATTATGGAGCTAAATGAATGGTAGAAACCCAACGAGAGCCTCTGAGCAGTAGATTACCCCCGCTAATTGCTCACGCAGATTTGGCGGGGCGTGATTTGTGATGGGGGCTAACATTCAAATTTGGCAAAACTGGGATTCTCTACTGCTAATTACCAGGGTCCTCCATGGCGCACACGCTGGTTATGATTTCCTGTTGGTGATAAAAATGGCTAATCATGGCATAAAACTCCCTTTCCATGTGAAAGTAATAAAACTGAGTTAGAGGCGTGGAGCCCAGTGATAAAGAAAGTAGTTAAGGCACTAGAAAGGATATTTGTTTACTAAATATGTAATTCTGGCACGGGTGTTAGTCTCTTACAGAGAAATCCTACATCAGGGAGCAAAAGTCTCATCTGCACTAACGTTTGTGACCCCTTACGCCCTGTAGCCTTGGCCGTGAGGATGGGAAGAGGAGCCCGTGATCGTGGCCATGGCTGTCCCTAACGGGGGAACTGTCAGCACGCGCGGCCGGTGGGAGCAGAGACGCACCCCACGGAAGTGAGGCCGGATCCCTCCGGAGACTCTGGGGCGACCACAGGCCCCAGGATGCTTGACAGGTTGGAGAGAATGAAGTGCCATTTGTGATTTTCACGGTGGCTCCGACAGCTGACCCCTGGGGTCTTCCACGGGAAGGTGAATGTGCCGAACGCACCCTCGGTCAGTCCCTAAGGTGCCATTTGGCAGAAAGGCAGAGAGAAGGGCCTAAGACTGGAAAGTGTGGAGAAAAAACAAATGTGTGTGGGGTTTGCCGCCCAGGAATTTAAAAACTCCCAAACCAGGCTCTGGCCTTGCCTGGGGGTGTCTGTGGACCCACGGCCAGGCCCGCCCCGCCCTCTCCCGAAAGCAGGCGCAGCACACACGGGAGGCCCTGGTTACCGAGCAGAACCCCCCCCTGCAAGGCCTGGAGCCAGGGCCCGCGGGGGCTTTTACCAAAGCCGGACCCCCCCACACCCATCTGTGGTCTGGAATCCACACTCCTGCTGGATTTGGCTCTGTTTCCCAGAGAAGACCCCAAAGCGTCAGTGCACAAGGGATGGGGGAGGGAGCTGGGTTGGGCCCAAGGGGCGCTCTGGGCCCAGGACACCTGACCCCGGGGTTCGGGCCTGTCACAAGCAGAGTCCAGACACCAACCTTGTCCTCTCCGTCCCCAGCCCGGCTCTTCCTGTCTGCGTGCAGCATCAGGCCGGGAGGGCCGGGCGCTCGGCCACGGTCTCTGCTTTTATCTGTTGGACCAAAACAGTTGTCATTAGCATTCCACCTGTCACATCACTCTGGAAAACACACGGGGACAAAACGTGGCCTTGGAAATTCACACGGGCTGCACTCGGTGGGCCTCCCACAGAAGGGCCCTGACTGCGGCCTCGTGACACCGTCCCTCCAATGACACTGAGGTCCCCTGGCAACCCTATCAAAGCCTGCGTACCGGCCACGGCACCACCCGCCACAGTCGAGGACCAGGCCACATGAGGTGTGGGTTGATGGCCATGACATGGCAGACTAAAGGCCTCCCTGAGGAGGAAATGGGCTGACGTGGGGCAGAAGGACCAGGCTTTCTTGGGCTTCGGGGGCTGGTGGCCACCATGGGCCACCTCGGCCCCCATCCTGACCAGGGGACGGGCGGGGCCCACAATAGTCAGTTCCCACACGTGGACCCTAAGTTCCCAAAGTACGCGTGGGCCAACGTGGGCGCTGGTTTTCCGACCCACACGGCTCGAGGTGAGGGAGGAGAAATGGCAAAATCACGGGTTCCAGATACAAGAACGAAGATTAGATTTCATCCTCTTCTACAATGTCCACTCAACCCTCAGACGTTTACAAGCAGGAAACAGTGAAACACAGCAAGATTAACCACTGTTTTAATACTAAGAATTTTTTTTTTAATTTTAACGTTTATTTACTTTTGAGACAGAAACAGAGAGCCAGCGGGGGAGGGGCAGAGAGAAGGGGAGACCCAGAATCGGAAGCAGCTCCAGGCTCCGAGCTGTCAGCACAGAGCCCAATGTGGGGCTCGAACTCACGAATTGTGAGATCATGACCTGAGCAGACATTGGCCTCTGAACCGACTGAGCCCCACAGGCGCCCCATGAATTTTAAAAATCCCCAGCCATCTAACCACACACCAACCTAGCAGATTCACCCTGGAACGGGTGTGAAGGTCAGGCCCCTGGGGCTGCTGTCTGTCCAGCACAGTTAGGAAGGCCTTGGGCTGGTCAATCCCTGGATAGCAATCGGCACCGCTTTACACACGTATGTGTGCATGCACATGTGCGCGCACACTCACACACACACTCACACGGTGGGGGCAGGGAAGGTCCTGAGCTCACAGGGCAGATCAGGACAGGGCAGAGCTGGGGGCCAGGGGAGGCCAGGCACCTCCATCCCACCTTCCTTAACCTGCTGCAAACTTCAGCTTCTTCTGCCGCCGCTGATCCTGGCAAGGAGGCCGTGGGAAGGGGCCACACAGGCAGGGACCCCACGTGGGGCCGGCGTCTATACCTGGGACCCTGGGGTCTGCAGACCCAAGTCCTGCCGGGAAACCTGCCAGGAAGCCTGTCCCCAAGCCCAGGGGTGGTCAGCGCTGACCACCGGGCCCTGGGGTGGCCGTGACCGCCCCGGGGGGACACGCGTGAGGGCCTGGCAGCCCCAAATAAGGGTCCATCCCCTGTCAGCTCTGGGGAAGGAGCCGTCCAGCTTTCGCTGAGCTGTGTGACCAAACCAAAGTCAAGAAGGTTCTAACCACATGGGCAGTGGACACAATTCATTTTTGCTCATGGAGACAAGCAGAGCCCCGGGTCTATGCCAGCATGTCTGGAACCTGTTAGGAGTCACTCCCCAAAACCCATTCTCGTCCAGGTGTGAGGAGCAGTGCGGAGCCTGGGCGCGGGCTCCTGCCACCCACCCGCAGCCCTACAGCCCGGGAGGTGATGGGGCCTCACGTCCATGCAGAGGCGGGGTGGGGGGTGGGGGTGCTAAACAGGGGGAATGACAGACGCGGCAGCAAAACACGGCCTGAGAAAGCAGAGGGGAAGAAGCAGGACTCAGGTTACCCGTGCCTCAGGAAGACGGGTTTTCACCCTGAAATCACAGCACTGCTTTCCTCAGTGTTTTAGGTCGTAGCGGGAAGCCTTGTCCCCACGTTAACGATGCCTGGTTTCACCAGCGTCAACGCCAAGGCCCCTTCCGTCCACGCCTCCTCCTGCGGCCGCCCCTCCCTCCTCTGCTCCCTGGAGACCATTTGTGTGGGAAGACTTACGATCTAAACATCCGGCAACTTCAGCCATGTTTTCTTCCTCTGCCGGAACCAGTCAGAAGCACGTGTGGGCGATTCAGTTAGATCAAGGTCACACTTTCCAAATACTCTGCTCCCTGCACCCAGCCCAGGAGCTCCTGCCTATAACAAGACCCCAGACTCCAGGGATCTCCATCTGGGTTCTCAATGGCCCCTCGATCCGACCACCCACCAACTGTGCTCGGGACCAGAGAGGGCTTGTCCTGAAGGCCTCTGAGGAGCGGGTCCCCCCTCCCACCGGCAGCTGGGCGTGCACCAGGTCTGGGTGTGGGAGGGGGGTGTCTAGACAGGCCAGAGACACGTGGGTAGGGGGACCATGGAGGACAGGAGGGCCCACGGAGGGTGGGTGTCCCCAGGAGCCAGGAGACGGAAGGAGGCCACCCTCCGGTGAGCCTGCGGAGCCCTCAGAGAGCAGCACTGAAGGAGCTCCCAGAGCCGCCAGGCAGGACCCCAGGCCTGTGCTCCTTGCTGCGCGAGGGACGCGGAGAACAGAAGTGAGCCAAGCCCACCCTCCTGCATCCCCGTGGGGACCCAGCCCAAAGTAGGCCTGAGGGTGGAAGGACTCCGACTTGGGACGAGTCTCGCTCTTGGGTGACGGCCCTGGACCCCGCCTGTTTACTTACAGAGGAGTCTGACTTTGTCGCTAGAGATGAGCGGATGGCTGCCTTCTGCCGCAGCCGAGCCAGGCCTGAAGGGGCCGTGCAGGGCGACGAGGGGGCGGGGTCTCGCTCTGCACGACAGACTCCATGTTTCCCTGTGGTGGCTCCGCAGGCCACGGCACCCGTGACGCAGGACGCGTGTGGGTGACTCCTCCGCCCCCAGTACACGTGCCGTGGAAAGTGCGCTGGGAGCCGACCACCAGCTGCGGGTCGCCCAGCTGACGTCAGGTGCAAGCTGCCTTACTGAGGTTTACTCCTCATTATCTCGAGAAAGCATGGAAACCTTTCTTTTACTGAAAATAGTTGATCTTGGTAAAAACCACCTGCTCCCAATCTGGCTTTGGAGGTAATGGTCTTGCACGGCTCCCTGTGACTGGCTCTCTGAAGCCGGTAAGGATCGTTTTGAAACCCCGCGTCACAGCGCCCACCCCCAGACTCCCTGGGGCAGGTGCTCCCGCGTCACAGCCCCGACTCCCAGACTCCCCGGGTCAGGTGCTCCCACGTCACAGCCCCGACCCCCAGACTCCCCGGGTCAGGTGCTCCCACGTCACAGCCCCGACCCCCAGACTCCCCGGGACAGGTGCTTCCAGGTCAGAGCCCCGACCCCAGACTCCCTGGGACAGGTGCTCCCGTGTCACAGCCCCGACCCCAGACTCCCCAGGACAGGTGCTTCGAGGTCAGAGCCCCGACCCCAGACTCCCCGGGACAGGTGCTCCCGTGTCACAGCCCCGACCCCAGACTCCCGGGACAGGTGCTCCCACGTCACAGCCCTGACCCCCAGACTCCCGGACAGGTGCTCCCGTGTCACAGCCCCGACCCCCAGACTCCCGGGACAGGTGCTTCCAGGTCAGAGCCCCGACCCCAGACTCCCGGGACAGGTGCTCCTGCGTCACAGCCCCGACCCCAGACTCCCGGGACAGGTGCTTCGAGGTCAGAGCCCCGACCCCCAGACTCTCCGGGACAGGTGCTCCCGCCACAGCCCCGACCCCCAGACTCCCGGGACAGGTGCTTCGAGGTCAGAGCCCCGACCCCAGACTCCCGGGACAGGTGCTCCCACGTCACAGCCCCAACCCCCAGACTCCCCGGGACAGGTGCTCTGTGTCACAGTCCCGACCCCAGACTCCCGGGACAGGTGCTCCCACGCCACAGCCCCGACCCCCAGACTCCCCGGGTCAGGTGCTCCCACGTCACATCCCCGACCCCCAGACTCCCGGGTCAGGTGCTCCCAGGTCAGAGCCCCGACCCCTAGACTCCCCGGGTCAGGTGCTCCCACGTCACAGACCCGACCCCCAGACTCCCCGGGACAGGTGCTCCCACGTCACAGCCCCGACCCCCAGACTCCCCGGGACAGGTGCTCCCATGGAGTCTGCATCTTCTAACAGCCTGGGCTTTCAGTGCCCGTGGCTCCCCAGCTCTCACACGTGATTGGGTCACCGTCTAGACTGGCCCCGAGAATGCTTGCTGAGCCTCCCCCGGGGGCCACTTGTGGGGTCTGCTCTGGCAGGTTCAAGGAGTCCTTGCTCTGGGCCTCTCCCTGCATAAAACTCTCCCTGGAGGAGCAGAGAACAGGTTTACGGAGGGAAATGTACCAGCTGTGATGGCAGAGGCCCCGAGGTCCCCAGGCCGTGAGGTGTTTTGCTGACAGAGGGAGGAGGGTGCCTGGAATTTTCTGTGCCGTCCACATATTGATCACGCCCACTCCGTGATCTGAAGTGCTCTCAAGTGGCCTGCGTTCGGTTTTCCTCCAGGCCGGGCTGAGAGGAGAGGGGCTGGGGGGCTGGGAGGGCGGCCTGCAAGTGTGGACGGAGGGAAGGCGCCTCTGCTGAAAATCGCCGCTCCCGTCACCTGACAAGTGGTTGTTTGCTGCCCGTGTGGGATCCGCACAGAGGGGAGGAGGGGGGCGGGGGCGCCAGGTCTGCTGGAGCTGTGCCTGCCCTCCGATCAGCAGACGCTGATTACACGGGATAAGGCGCTAGGCTTTTTTTTTTTTTTAATATTTTTTATTTATTTCTAGGAGAGAGAGAGAGACAGCGTGAGGAGGGGAGGGTCAGAGAGAGAGGGAGACACAGACTCAGAAATAGGCTCCAGGCTCCGAGCTGGCAGTCAGCGCAGAGCCCGACGCGGGGCTCGAACCCACGAACCGCAAAATCATGACCTAAGCGGAAGTCGGACGCTTAACCGACTAAGCCATCCAGGCGCCCCTAGGCTTTTTAAAACACATTCAAAATTAAAATGAACTGCCAAGAAGTCGAAGTGTTATCAAAAGGATATGAGACAGACACCAGTATCTCCATCCAGGAAGCTACATCCAATCCGATTCCAGCTCAGCAGCTCTTGACCCCCCCTTGCACTCAATCTCTCCATCCACAGCATGAAGTAACCCTTGCCTTTCTCCCAGTCTGGGGGTTCAAAGAGTCACCTCAATACTGGAAACTCTTGGGGCCCATCCCAAGGAAAGAGAAGTGACCTCGGGGAGCTGGTGAGAACAGTCTTCGGGTTCCTGCTGGGGAGAAGGGCCGGCTGTGGGAAATGCATTAATCCCAAGGGGAGATAATTAACCGTTTCTATTCTCAAAGCCAGTAGAGACCTCTGATGGAGGGTCCCTTTGGACCCACCCCCTCCGATGGATTTGGAGGTAAGTGGGAAGTCTCCTTTGAGGCTGAGGGACCCCTGACTCACCCATATCTCCCCCAGAGTGCCACGGGGCCACAGGGGACTGTGGGACATCGTGAGTCCGTACCACGGACCCCCGCCCCGTGCAGCCGGCCTGGGCCTGCAGCGTGCTGGACATTAACCACGAGGCGGGCTCAACAGAGGCCCATGGGGGGCGGGGACTGTGCCTGCACACACGTGTCTCTCCCCAGTGGCTTCTGGGGAGTGGAGGCGTCTGGGACACTCCAGCAGTCACGGGGGCCTCGTGGTCTGTGTCTGCCACCGTCATGGTGACCTCACTTCCATGTTTGAGTGTTCTCACCTCCGAGAACAGCTAGTTCATCACATGCAAACAGCAGTGTCCATGGAGAATGACGGGCGCCCTTTCCACCTGCACACGGTTTCCCCACGGGCACCATCTTGAAATGATCTCCCCGGGGCTCCGGCAAAGCAGGAGCCATCGTCTCATTTTACATGTAAGGAAACCAGACCAGGTGAGCCGTTTCCCGGGTTACAAAATAAACCATTAGGGAGGGCAGAAACGGCTTGTCAACTTAAGTGGCATCGAGCTCCCCTGAAAAACGACAATAAAATCAGGAGAAAAGTGCAATCGATAAAAATGACAGACTCGGGCCCATTGTACATGGTTCTGAATGAGGCTTGGAGAGCGCATTGGTTTTCAGAGTCTGCCTCCTGGGAACCAAAGCATTGAAGGCAGACCCCGTCCCTCCCTGGGAAAGGGGGGCTTCCAGCTGATGGCTGCCCAGTGGTGAGTCAGCTGGGGCAGCTGGTCAGGGCGCTGATGGACAGACAGACAGAAGCGGGAGAGGCACGGACTTCAGGGACTGGGAAGAGGCAGGGTGGCGGGAGGAGTGGCTGCAGCCGAGGGAGCCGGAGGTCGTTCCTTCAATCGCCTGCTGTTCATCTTGCCGCCCTGAGGAGCCCCCCACCCCCCGTCCCTGGGGGCCTTGACCACGTCACAGAAAGGGCAGGTCTGAGGGGCTGTCCTCGGGTTCTCAAGCCCCAGCTTGGGGGCTGGAAGGCGGAGACAGAGACCTACAATCCTGGGGAACGTCCCTGCGGTGCCGGGAGGCTGGGCAGTTGCGTGGCCTGTCCCCTCCTCTCACCAGGGGACACACAGGCTGCGTCGCCCGCCTTCTCAAGCCACATTACCGCACAGAGCGGCCGCCATGGCCGGGGTCAGGAGGCCATGAATCAACATCAGGGGACACCTGGGAATGTGGCTGCCGGGCTGTGAAGACGAGGCTGGGGACGTCCACACGGACCCACAACTGCAGGGACAGAGGAGCCATGTCGCCCTCTCGCTGAGACCCGACACAAGGGAGCCCCAGCAAGCCCCCCGCCAGCGGCAAAGGCAGCCGTCCTGAGGCAGCTGTGTTTGGCGGTTTTCTCAGTCTCTGCGGGGGGTGGAAAGACCAGAGGACTGTGGGGCGGAGCCTCCGAGACCTTGGCCTCAGGCCCGCTCAGAGGGTGGGGCAGCGGGCAGCCTGGACACCGTGTGCTGGGGAGCCTCTCGGGCCCAAAGGGTCCTTGGAGGGGCCAGGGATGTCACAAACCTGCCGCGTCCTGGCCACCTTCCTGCTCCCCCAGCAGAGGCTGGCAAATGAGGGCTAAGGGCACCTTCCAGAACTCCAGTGTAACGAAAGATGATTTTCATATAAATGGCAAATCATTTCTGAGTTCTTCTAAATTTTTCATGGATAGTGATTCCCAGAGTTGACAAGCTGCAGAGAAAACTCATTTTCTACCTGTTTGTAACATCCTGGATCTCACTTTGCAGGAACAAAGGGTTTTAAAACACTCACATTAGAGGTTGTGAGCTTGGCTGCAAGGTGGCTCCACCCCGGTGACGGGCTTCTGTCCCCTCCGTCCCCAGCCAGGCTCCCACACCGGGGAGATTCCAGAACCTGCTGCCACTCTGCCTGCGTGAGCCAGGAGATGGTGTCACCCCTGTGGAGATGATGGCCATCCTCCCTGGATCATTCCAGAAGCCGAGCCCCCGCACTCTGATGAAGGCAGGCCTGTGATGGGACGTGGTGACCGTATGGCGGGGTTGCAGTGGTCTGCAGGGGACAGCAGCCCGTGGGCGGCTGGGGCGACAGCGTGGCTCCCGCATGTCCAGCAGGAGGCAGAGAAGAGTGGGCAGCGCCCCCTCGCCCGGACGCCGTGTTCTGGCTGATGGGGAGGTCAGAGACTTCCAGCGAACTGGCCCCAGTGCTGTGCCACGACCAGAGAGCCTCTCCAAAGTCACCGGGGCCCTGAGCGGAGGAAGTGGGCGCCCAGGCGCAGCTGTGTGGAGAGGGCCCTGCAGCGCCAGCGCCGGAGCCACCTCGCTGGCCCTAATAAGCGTGTGTCCAGTGAGGGGCTGTGTGACCTACAGGTGGGTCCCACCCAACTTCACAAACTGTGTTTGAAGCTATAATTATCATCCAAAGTAAGAATATTGAAGGCAAGAGGGACACAGCACATGAGAATTTCCAGGAGAAAGGAGGTTCCCAGCACTCTGACCGCTACATGCTGGACTTGGCCACAGACACGGACCAGGAGGAGAGGAAGGGAGCAGGTGGACACAGGGGTACGGAGGGTCCTGCAAGTGTCCGCAGGGGTGAGGCGGAGGCAGGCAGGGTGAGGGAAGAGAGGGAGAGAGGTTCCTGTCACCTGGCAAACCATCATTTGCATTTTCCTGGGGCTCCAGTAGAATGTGTTGCAAAGGCACAGCGTTTGAGCTTTTCCCAAAAGCGCATCTGCTTCACGGTCCGGCTGTATCTTCCCCGCATCACCCACCCTCCAGGCCGTGGGGAGTCACGGCCTCCGAAAGCAGGAAATCGCCGCCTCTCTCCCTCCACCCGGGCTGTTGCAGCAGACGGGCCGCCATGAGGTCCCAGCAGTGCTGGTCACCGTGGTTACTCGGGGGACGTGAGCCGCCTCCCGGGGCTCCGGGGCCGCCCTGCGGTGGACACTGCACCCCTGCACACAGCCGCACAAATGCCAGGCTGGTCTGGGACGACTCCTTAGTCCGCACAGAGGACAAATACGCCAGCCACGAGCCACTGCCTAGTCAGTTATTCTCAGGTCTATATGAGCCAGAAAAGAATGGAAGAAAAGTTGTCTCTGTTACAAAAACCACAAATGCTACCCGCTGCTTTCAAACCACAGACAACATCTCTAAAAGCTGCCCCGAAGCATGTCATTGGCGGGAGCCCCTCCTCTGGCCCTGAGGGCCCTGCGTCCTGTACTCTTGCTCTGTGTTCTTGCTTCCTCGGTGGGTCGCAGGGGTGGGGGCACCTCTCACATCCGCATGCCTCCCAAGGCCTCAGCGAACACCTGCTCCTGGGGCCCGGAGCGGCTGAACAGGTAACGGGCTTGGGGATGTAATCTCACAAGGCTGCCGGCCAACAGGCTAACCCTAACCCTGACCCTGACCCTGACCCTAATCCTGACCCTGACCCTGATCTTGACCCTGACCCTGACCCAGATCATAGCCCCCCCAGGGCCCTGGGGTCAAGCTGTCCCTGGCCTCCTCTGCTAACAGACCGTGGCCTGTGTCCATCTTTTATCCGACCAGCCCATCCACCTGGGACACCTGCTCCGCCCTGAGCTGTTCCCAAGCTTCCTCACGGCCTCCTTGGAGCCTTCACAAACCCAGGGCCTGAGGTCCTGAGGGAGGCCGGTCCTTCCACGGAGAGGACGCAGCTCTAGGACCCGCCGCCCACACCCCTGCACCAGCAGATTCACGCCTGGGCCCCGGGACTCCGCCTCACAGCTGTCAGTGTCGGGGGGCCCTCAGGACGCTGCTTTGGGCCCCAGCCCCAGGGGCTCCCGGGTCACTCTCTCAGGATTATGAACCTAAAGCCACACGACGGCACGAGGGGCGTCCCAGGAGCTCGGTGAAGGTTTCCTGGGCTAACGTAGGAAGGAGAGAGCTGGCAAGAGGCCCTCAAAGAGGCTTTGGCACAGGCCGGCATGGGTTTGCGGCATGCGTGACTCTGCTTCCCATCAGCCGAGCGGCGACAATGTGAAAGCGAGCCTCCCGTGGCCCTGCCATGCTCCTTGCATGGCCGGGAAGGGCCTCCTAATGGCTGAGTGTGCTTCCGGGCCTCGCTGGCCAGGAGGGGCTCCCTGACCTCGGGGACAGGAGACCCAGTCTCACAGGCTCTCGCCTGGATTCAGAAACTGGCCGTGGAGACACGGGGGCATGCCGTGCGGACGTCCCAGTCCTGCAGCCCCGCTGCTAAGCACCCGCCTCGGCAGAAGCGCTCCCAGGTTGGCGATCTGGTTTTCCACACTCGATGGCTCTCTTTTATCAAGTTAAATAACAGAATAAACAGATGGGACTCCACCGCACACCCCAAAGACCCACAAATTAATTGTCTAAGAGAAAACACAGCAATTGTGATGGAGCCTCGCAGACCACCGCGTCAGACTCAGCGTTTAGCAGCTCCGATGTTCTCGTGAATGCGCTCCCCTGTGGGGCAGGGCCCCGCCTCACAGCCCTCCTGGCAGCGAGGAAGTGGCAAGCGTGGGGGCCCCTGGCTCTGCCCACAGTGGAAACAAAGCAGGTCTGTGCGGGCCGGAAGGGTGACACAGGGCCCCACGTAGTGGGCTGGTGGCCACGCCCCTGCGGTCTCTTGGGCTCTGAGTGGCACCTGTGGGTGGCCCCTGGTCGGGACGTGGAGACAGAGTGTGTCATGCTTACAGGCAGGACTGGCTTGAGTTATAAACATAGAAATATCAAAATATCAGTTGGTTTTTAAACTTTTCTTTCAATTCGAGAATTTGCTAAACAGGGGTATGAAAAACGAGCCCCTCAGAACGGCCTGTGTCCTGCCGAGCACGGCCCTTCCCTCTCTCAGAGGCCACGGGCAGCCTGGAGTCCAGCCTGGTGGTGGCATTTCCAACCTCAGGACCCTGAAAGTTCAGGCAAGACCCCCCAGTGAGGCCGCCACGGACAGCCGGGGCCAGGGGTTCCCGGCAACTGCTTCCTGTCCCAGCTCACTGAACGAGGACCACAGAACATCCTTGGTTTGGGCTTTGAGGTTCATTACGACTTTGCTAGTCTATAACCAACAGCAAGTGAATAGATCTTATGCAGCGCGGCTCCGGGCGCTGGCGATAGTTTATGGGACGGTCTCTCCGTGAGGACACGGCCCGCGCAACCCTTGTGGCCCCACCACAGAGGTGACCGCCACTTTTACCTCGGGGACCCCAGACCGCAGGCCTCCCCAGAGACAAAGGGTTTACTGTTTCTTCCTCTCTTGCGCCGAAGTTTGTGCCCAGCACTGCCCTGCTCTAAGCACGGCGTGCGGTGGGAGGGTCAGGAAGGGGAAGTCTGAGGCCACCGTGGGCTTCAGCGGTCAGCAGGGGGTGACCAGCCAACATCGCCAGGGCGCCTGGGTGAGGCCAGGCCAGTGGGGCCGGCGACCTTCACACACAGTGAGCACGGAGAGTCTCCAGGACATTCCACTGAGCCTCCAAGATGGGAAGGAGTGAGGGCCAGGGGGCAGGAGCACCACATGCAGATGAGGAAGAGCAGGTGCAAGGTCCAGAGCCCTTTTCCCCTGTGGCCGCTCCAACCCCAGGGGCCAGCTTTGGGGGTGGGCTGACGCAGGGGCCAGTGGGGAGCGGGTCCCCTGCCTCCCAGCGGAGAAGCCCCTCCCCACATCTGCACATCCATGAGCAGCGAGAGATGGAAATGTGAAGACAGGGACATGGCCCCAGAGTAAACAATGCTTTCAGGATACATTACATGTAGAATGTTCATGTTTACACATGTAACAAAAGTGACTGTTATTTTTCAAGGCCCCTAATTAGTGTTCCTATTATTTCATAGAAAAAAGGAATCTCGACGGGGGCCTACGATACCCTCAGTTGCGTTCTCACAATGCGGGAATCAGGTGTTGTAGCCGCACAGTTCAAATATTCCTTAACACTGTGGCTCTGCCGGCTCAGGTATCCAGAGCTTCCGACTTTAAAACATCTCCAGATCACCTTTTCATAACCTTTAGTTACACTTGGAAGAGAAAGCATGATTAGATGCATATTCTAAATTGTATCGTTAAGTTTTATCAAACAGGAGTGTTTCTGTAGAACAACGGGACCCGATATTAAAGCAATCGTAACGGAGCAGGGAGGTGTGCCGGAGCAGGAATCATGAGCCCTGAGTGTGGCCTGTGACGGCCGGGCTGTGGCCGCAGCCTTAGGGGGGTGTGGCGCTGGATCTCCTGGCTGGAGAGCACCTGCTACTGCATCTCCTAATGGGCCCCTCAGGGCTCAGGCCGGGAAGGGCAGAGCGCCCCCCACAGTCACTGCCCCAGGGGACTGACCCGTCCGGGGACCCCCGCTGCTCCGAGTCTGCCCAGTGGAGACCCTCCAGTCCTCCAGCCCCACCACGGAGCCCGACGGTGGAGGGGCCTCTCACGTCTTCGTGGGGCTCCAGTACGCACAAGGTTAAATTTGTTTTTCTCCTGTTAATCTGTTCTACACCAATTTAACCATTGGACCAGCCAAGAACATAGAAGGGAAGGTCCTTCTCTCCAGGGACAAGCATGTCCCTTCCCTAAGTTTCAGTTTCCCCAACAGAATGGGACAAATAATGTTTGAGCTGCCACATCAAATACCACAGGCTGAGGGGCCGGAACGGCAGACACATTCCTCATGGTTCCAGAGTCTGGGAGCTGCTGGCCTCCTGGGGTCCTGGCGAGCATCTCGGCCGGGCCTGCCGACGCCACCTTCACGGTACGTGATCGCCCAGCAGAGGAAGAGCACTTGCTGGCGACCCTTCTTACAAGGGCACTAATCTCATTGTGAGACGCCCCAGACCACATCCAAATCCAGTGAAGTGCCTGCCTTCAACACCATCACACTGGAGGCTCAGGGTTCAGCATATGAATTTGGGGAACATGGGCATTCGGTCCATGACAAAACCCCATAGAAGATTCTGGTGAAGGGCAGTTCCATGGACAGTGTCTGCCCAGTGGTGTGCACACAAAGGGATTCTAGCAATCATGGAGGCAAAGTCATCCTAGAGCAGCTTCCCGCAGGGCTGAGCAGGTGCAGAGGACCCCCGCGGGCCCACAGCAGAGGGGCTCTCTGGATCCCTACTCCCCACATGGGCAGGCTCGGGCCCCTTGGGTCCTGTGACAAATGCAGCTCGTTCCTCCAGCTGGGTGTTTCAAATACCTGTCGTAGCAACTATTCTATCACAAAGATTTCAAGGGAAACATCGACGATTCCTTTCAAATATATTGGGAAAGACGAGTCATTCCTCCCAAAGCATCGTGGCTGTGCTCAGGTGTAGCTGGGGATGGGGGCGCAGAGACTGCGAGTCCTCTGATGCAGCATGAGTGTGACTGTCTGCCGGTGCTCGCGTCGCCAGGCTTTGAGTCAAGCCACCTGCTGACTACCCTAGACCCTTCCCCTGGTCCCGGGCTGAGAGTAGACACAGGAAACAAATCCTAAAGAGTTTCTCATGTGCCCTAAGAGCTGCGTCCGACACTGTCGTCTGGCAGAGACGAAACACATACCAAGGGAATATCATCATAAGACCGTGAGAGGCTGCCCTCCTCACCCAGGGTCTTTCTGGCCCCCACACATGCCTGGAGGGGGGCACTGGTTGGGGCTCATTATGTACAAACATCGAAAAGGATTAGCATTTATTTAAAAACTTGTCTTAGCTATAAATCCTGATTTGTAATAAATTCATCCTGACCTAACTCAGATGCATGGTTTAAATGAACAGACACTTACCAGGGTATACGCCCAGTGCACAAAAGTGTACGTGTGATTCTCATAACTCTATGTGCCTAAAAGACAGGCGATGGTAAAGGAGCGGTCGGATGCCGCCACACATCCCTTCGGTGGCTCGATTCACGTGCCTCAGCCCCAGCGCCCGCAGCCAGCTTCTTCTCCGCGAGCTCGCACGGAGTCCGCTCTGCCTCTGTGCAGACTAATCTATATGGAAATGCAGCCCTCACCTCGCTGATTTATGCTCACACTTAGAAGTAATAAAATTAATACTGCACTTCTCATTTCAGCTGATGAAATTAACCCAGACTTCCTTAAAAAAAATCCAACTTCTTCCAAGTATTTTCTTTGTTTTCAAAAGGGAAGTTATTCCAGTCATTTGATACAAATGGCTTTAATTAGTTGTAAGGCAAACATAACCTTTAACAAATAGAGGCTGGGGATCAGTCGTCATGTCTAAGGGCTAAAAACAGTGCTGCTCGCACGGTGATTTGTGACAGGAGCCGGCGCGATCTGGTTTGCTGGCATCAGAGTAAACCCCCGTCACCTGAAAAGAATGATCCGCCCGCGGAGGCCACAGGAAGCCGGCCCATCCGCTCGCACACACAAGCACAGCTTTACAAGAGGGGACGCCGGCGAGCAGGAGACGCAGCGCGTCTGCGTCCCGCGAACTCTGTTTGGTGGCCCGGGATGCAGACTCCTGGGGCCTTAGAAGGTGGTAGACGCTCTCTACGGAACATGCGTTTTTAATGACTTTTTCCTGTAAAGGTATCAACCCTGCTTTTACCATGAAACACGCGGTAAAAAGTGACCCTTCGTTTCAGAAATACTCAGATGAAGGTGTTTGTCCTGAGTTGACCTCTCCCCAGCTCCCCCGGGCTGTTACCACGCAGGCAGCTCTTCGAGGACCAGGCTGTTAACCAGCACGTCCACTGCGTGTCCGACCACGGACCGTTTCAGTGGTGCCCAGACCTCTCGACGCAGAGTCGAATCCCCCTTCCCCATCAGCATCTTGTTCTCTAGGGGCCCCCGCTGCCTGAACCGCCTGCTCTGTGCCGAATGCCTTCCTCACACACACACACACACACACACACATACACACACACACACACACACCCCGCCCTGCACAGGACTCAGCGCCCCTCCTCCCTGCGGCTGTCCAGGGCCCTCCGCGGCGAGCCCACCACCTCGCTCCGCCCTCCGCTCTGTTTCTCACGTCTTTACAGATTGTACTCAGATTGTCGGCAGATGAATGTCTCCTTCTCGGAAGATAAAGTCCTTCCAGGTAGAAACTGTGTCTTCAGCATCTCTTTTTTTATTTTTTTTTTTTTTACATTTATTTATCTTTGAGAGAGAGAGAAAGACAGGGTTCAAGTAGGGGAGGGGCACAGAGAGGGAGACACAGAATTCGAAGCAGCTCCAGGCTCCGGGCTCCAGGCTACCAGCACAGAGCCCGACGTGGGGCTCGAACCCACGAACAGTGAGATCATGACCTGAGCTGAAGTCGGACGCTTAACCGACTGAGCCCCCAGGTGCCCTCAGCATTTCTGTCCTTGACGCACCTGCACAGGAACTGGGGGTGCCTCGGGATCACCCATTTCCATTAGCCTGAGTCACTCTTCTGCCTCGGTGACCAATCCTTCTCTCTGCATCTGGCCAGGCCGAGCTGTGGCTTTTCCAGCTCACACACTGTCTGCGCCTGTGCCTGTGTCTGTTTGTGTCTGTGTCCACGTCTGCACTGGATGTTACTGTTTCCTGGAATTTGTCTCCCTCTTTGCCTGACAGCCCGTCTCATCTTTGCAGTGGAGAATGCCAGCGCTTCCGTCCTCCGCAAAGCCTTCCCATAGATGCCTACTCAGAGTAAAGACCTTATTGCCCTTGTGTGTTTTCAAATATATATATCTGCATTCCAGCATATCACATTTAAATGACTCATTTCATGTCTGCGAGCTCCCTGAAAACAGAAGGCATGTCTTTTAATCTTTAAATCTACTGTAAATCATCTGTGTGATGGACACAAAATAGGCCCTTAATGAAGGTTGGATGGCTTATTAAATGGATATTCGAATGAATAAGCAGCCTCTGGGAGAGAGAAGTGGGCTTATCAATCTGCCCCCTCCGTGTGCAGAGCAGCCAAACAAAAGAGAAACAAATCAGCAAAGAAACGAGAAACTGGACACAATACTCTGCAGAAGCCACGAGGCAGCTAGCGAGGGGATTTTCCGTTCCAGAGAGACAGCGATCATCGAAGGGCCCCGCTGCCGCCCGGCTGGCTCCCAGCACACCCAGCCTCGAGTAAGATCGGCCTCTGGGCGCCCCGTGTGGATGACGAAGTCACAGTCCACTTCTTACCGGCTGACTCGAAAGACTGAAGGGGCAGCTGGGGGCTGCCAGACACCTGAGCCCGCGTGCGGCGCAGCACGGGAGAACGGGCCAGCTGCAGGGCACGGGTCGGGGGGGGCAGTGGCCCTCACGTAAGGGAGGGAAAGCCGTGAAGCCGGTCTTACTGGGGTCTGCTCGCACTCTGCACGGCGTCCTCAAAGGCGGTTAAGGGACTGCTTTATCCACGAAACAAGAACAAAATGGGGCCGAAAATAATCAGAAAGCATAACTAATCCCTAGAAACAAATGTGTAAAATAGATGATAGACGTTATATTATATATATTTGCGTATACACTTCTATTTCCCAAAGAGCTGCCTCACCCTTTACGTACGCATATATGTATAAAACAGGTATGAACTTATATCAGTATGTGTATATATACATATGAAAGACAATATCAACTATCTCGAAATAGAGAAGAATGTGATCAAGATTTTTAAGACAGAGGCCTGATCTTGGGTTTGGCGGTGGATCACCGGCGAAGGCATCAACAGCACAAGCCACAAAAGAAAAAACAGATAAATGGTACCCCCACCCTACCCAAGGGCAGGGTCAAGAACGTGAGAAGAGCCACAAGGCGGCAGAAGGTGTTTCCAAACCATTTATCGCCAAAGGGTTGAGCATCAGAATATGCAAAGACCTGTTGCAACGTAACCAGAAGACAACCCAACTCAAACATGATTTGCTCAGAAGGCTCCAGACCCGCCTCCCTCTCTGCACTGGGAGTCTCACAGAGGCCCTTCCCTGGCACCCTCGCGCTCCCTGCACCCTGGCACGCGGCTCCGGCCCCACAACCACGCACATCCACCAGAGACACACCGTGGCTCCACCGGTAACCGGGAAGGACAGGCCAAAAGCGCTTTGGATGGAGGACACAGGTCTCTCAGTACAGACAACAGTGACCTCAGTGACGGCAGGGGGTGCTGGTCAAGGACACCATCGCCCCCACCACAGCCACCTGTGCAGGAGGGTCTGACACCCGAGGGCGAGGACGTGAGTGTGAGGCGCCTGCTAGGGCTCACCCACGGCTGTCCCACACACTCCCGTGGTCTGACGTCCAGGCGGCCCGGCCGCGAGTGTTCGGTTTGGTGCTGCGCTCTGCTGACATCCAACCCCATGGCCTCTTTAAGGACAGGCCCCCATCGCCACCCTGCCACCCCTGCTCCGTGCAGGATGCTTGTGAGGAGGCGTGCCTCCTGCGCCCCTGCGGGGTCACACTGCACCTCTGCTCAGCGCCCCTGCGGGCCCACGCCACACCCCTGCCCAGCACCCCTGCCCCTGCAGACCCACATCGCAACCCTGCGGAGCCCTGGGTCCTGCTGCCAGTTGGGGGCTCGTAGGGTGAGCAGTCAAAGAAGGAGGAGACCCACGAGGCCCCGCAGAGCGCAGCGCCAACGCCTCCCACACAGCCGCTGCCCTTTTCTGGCTAGCCTCTGGCCTGGTGGAGGGATCCGTTCCGAAGTGGGTTAAATGCACGCTCTGTTTCCTGAGGCTCTCTCCTCCCGAAAGGCAGCCTCGCCTCCGCTCTGTGTCCCGCACACACCGCCACCGCCCACCTCTGGTACAATTAGAGCTGTGAGCTCCCGGCTTTTGACAAGAAGATGGAGGGCTCCGCCGTCCTGGCGGTTAATTGGCGGTGTTATTTATATGTGTTGAATGCGCGTGAAGTTTCCTGGCTGTTTCTGATGCAATTAGTTTCATTGATGGCAAGGCTTAGGAGCTGAAACCGTGGCAATCTAAGTGCCACCTGATATGATAGGACACAGTGAAGATGGGTGCTCGCTGCTGCTTTCCATGCAGAACGCCCAGAAAATGGGTCCCAAAGGTTTTCAGGGAGATAAAAGATCCCTGTGGCTTGCTCAGTCACTTTATCCCACTGGAGAGGCAGAGGCCGCCTTCGGAGGGCAATGAGCTTCCGAAATACAAGACAAATTTCACTTGTAGCCAGCCCTGCATCTAAGTATTGCAAAAAAAATCTGAATTTCTGTATTTCAGTGACTCCTACATTCAGTAATGGGGACACAATTCACATTAATTCAAGACAATTATTACAGAAAACCCAAAAGATGTTTCACATAAATGCGTTAGTAGTTTTGACTTCAAGGGTTTTGCATGTGATGGTTACATTTGTACACGTACGCAGAATCAGATTCTATAACTTTCTTTTTATTTTTAAAAATATTTTTTAAAAAATTTTAATGTTTTATTTATTTTTGAGAGAGAGAGAGACAGTGTGAGCAGGGGAGGGTCAGAGAGAGAGGGAGACACAGAATCCAAAACGGGCTCCAAGCTCTGAGCTGTCAGCAGAGTCCGGCACGGGGCTCAAACCCATGAACCATGAGATCATGACCTGAGCCGAAGTCAGAAGCTTAACTGATTGAGCTCCCCAGGCGCCCCTGTACCTTTCCTTTTCAATCAACTTAAATGTTAATAGGTATTACCCAGTGACTAATTATTCAAATTCCAAAAAGTACAAAAGAATATAACGGGAAGTATCTCCCTTCATTCCTCAGCCTAGACACACAACCCTCTCTGGAGTTAGTGCACATTTGCCCTGCCTTCCAGGAGCTTCCTTAGGTATTCTGTGCACTTACCCGAGAATAATAGACCACGTCCTTTCTCTTTGTTTCTGTTCACAAGCCTACAGTCACATACACTTGCATTGCTCCGTTTCCCTTAAATCTAACACTGTCTCTCTGAGATCCAGGTAAGACAGTTTGCACTCTCCTCTGTAACAGCCCTAAATACTCACTGCACTGATCACTGACGTTTACAGGACCCCTCCTCCCCGTTTCTAGGCGTTCTGCGTGGAAACTAGCAGAGCGTGCTTATTTTTATTGCGTTCTATTGTTTGGGCGTGAAGATTTTTCTAGTCTTTTGCTACTACAGCTATTCCTGCCACGAGCAGCCTTGCACAGAGTCCCCTCCCCACAACGGCTGAGTTAAAGGCTACGGTTGCCATGATTTTGACCTTTGCCAAATTGACCATCCCATTTCTCATTTTTTTAAAAAAAATTTAAATGCTTATTTTATTTTTGAGAGTGAGAGAGAGCATGAGCAGGGGAGGGGCAGAGAGAGAGGGAGATGCAGCATCCAAAGCAGCTCCAGGCTCTGAGCTGTCAGCACAGAGCCCAACGCGGGGCTCGAACTCATGAACAGTGAGATCATGACCTGAGCCAAAGTCGGATGCTTAACCGACTGAGCCCCCCAGGTGCGCCCTCCACTGTTTATCGTGGTAATTAGTGACCACACCTCGCACCAAGGGGAGTGCCTGGCTTCCTGGCATCCTGGCCGCACAGTGGAGCATCAAGTGTCTCCTGGGGCCACTGGGGGAAGCGATCCCTGTCTTAAGAGAGGTTACTTTACTTTTGGTCCCTCTGTTGAACAAACGCCTACTGAGGGCGTCCCGTGTGCGCCCCGCCCCGGGGAGCGCGGGGAATAAACCACGCAATCTCCGCCCCTGGAACCTCCACTCTGATGCAGACAGGCCCCCCGTCATTACGGCTGCAGGCAGCACCTTCCACAGCTGAAAGGTTGCTGTTCCAGCCATTCCTGTAGCCAGCGGGCCTTGCACACGCAGACGTGCCTTTTGCACATGCACGCACACACTCACACACGCACACACATGCACACTCGCGAGCTGTTTTAAGATCAAAAGGCAAAGAGAGCTGATGGTGGAATTTGGCAGACGACGCACCCGTGTCACTAAGTCCAACCCCCTCTGCCGCGCCTCTTCCTGGGGTCCCTGAGAGAAGCAGGTGCCCCCGGAGCCAGGACCTCTGGCATCCACAGCTGCTGCCTTCATTCCCGCTGCGCCAGGCTGTGTTTCAGGTCCAAGCAGCTTGGGACCTGCTCCAGCAAGCACGGGGACGGTGGTGACACGGGGAGAGGGGACACTTGAGTCACATTAGCAAACCTCCTGGGAGCCAGAATCACAGCCCATCTGTCCTCACTGGGCAAGTGGGTGCAGCCGTCTTCCTCACGCGTGGAGCCCATCTCTGCTCAGAAACCACACAGACGGACGCCCACAGGAAGGCCTGTCATCGAAAGGCTCAGAACCCTGAGTACACCCAGGACCCAGCTTATGAAATCAAGCTCAGACCGAAAACTGGAAATCCCTGATTTCCAAGGCTGATTAGTGTCGGGAATCCCTTCCTGAGATGGGTGCCAGGCATGCCGGCTTCTTCCTAGTGATGTTCTCCCAGATGCTGTTCCCAGCTGCGCCCCTCTCGGAGCTCCCGTGGCGGGGGCGGGGGTCAGGACCAAGACAGAGCCCCTCCTGGTTCCGAGAGCCCGTCAGGGGGCCATGGTCCCGTCGTACCACACAGGCATGCCTGATGGGTGCAGCGATGCCCAGGGCTCTGTCCAACAACACGGACATTCCGGAAAGTTCTGTCTTGTGGTTTTGTGGGATTACCATGGGAAGTCAAGGTGTGTTTACCATGTACATGCTGCCTGGTGGAGTATATTCAGACAGAAATGCTTGTTGTTAGACATGAATCTTCACCCTTCACCACTGTGCACATCTGAGGACTGGAGAAGTTTCCACCCACCTGCTTCCCGCCTGGTCCCGCGGGACCGGGCGCCCACGCGGCTTCCCCCATGCAGGTGAGAGTAGAGGAGGCTCCCTGGGAGTCATGCCCCCCTGGCTGGGCGGCCCTGCCCTGCGGGAAGCAGAAACATACTCCACCCCTGCACCTGCCACACTATGTGAACTCCCCGTTCGCTGCCCCATGCTGCAGCCCGAGGTCCCAGGAGCGTCCCACCCCGGAGCCCAGGCGCGGTGGCGGGAGAGACGGCGCCTGGTGGCCGCATGACAGGAGCGCGGCGTCCTGCGTGCTCAGCGCCAGGAGCTCCCCGGGGCTCTGCGAGGACTGAGGAGGGGCCTGGAGCTCCAGCTCGGCAAACTCACGGCCGAGGCCGGGGGACTGCTTGCCCGACCCACTACTTTAACAGACCGTGTCCAAGCCTCCAGCGCCCTTCACGACTCTAGCATGATTTTAATAGCTGCCTAATCTCTCAACAGAAACGGAGGCTGCAATTTGCTCAGTCCCTGCTATTGGGCACTTAGACTTTTATTATTCTTGATTGCCCTATTTTACCCCACATTCCGTGGCTGCAGGCCTGTCATCATATTCTACACTTTCAGCTGCTATTTCGAGCCTGAGATCGATGGGTCACTTTGCCAAGGAGCCTGATCCCTGCCTCACCCCAAGTCCGGGCGAGGCCCTGCGTGGGTGGAACTTCCGTCTGCCGCTCTTCAGACAGGAGGAAAGAATGGATAGAAAAAGAAGGTGCCAAACCCCAGGGCCGTGCTGCAGCGGCCAGCTCAGTGCCGTCCAGTGGGCGGCAGCCTTGTGCTGGGCAGGTGATGACAGATTTCTTAGGCCAGAGTCCCAGGATTGGAGCTGTGGGCTCAATTATTTGTAAGATTAAGCATCTGGATTGATGCGAACCCATTTCTTTCTAGAAGCATTGTACCAAGTTACATTTTAAGCAGCTACATCTGATACTTTACCACCTGCTTGAAGAAGCATGTAGAAAAAACTCACCAAGGACTGTTTGTAATGGGTCCACATTAGAAACACTTTGTCCAACAACATACAAATATGTCCACGCCCGTACCATGCGACATAATAGATGTGTGCACGCCCGTACCACAGAATACTCCTAGAGCTGTTAAGATTGGAAGTTCTTCCCAGCCCCCAGGCCAGGGACCTGACGCTCCTCACTTTTGCTTAGGCTCCGCCGGTAGCCCTGGCCACGTGGGCCACCCTGGCTCTGGGTGTCCAGGGCCCCGAAGTCCCATCCCAGCAGCCACTTGCCAGCTATAACCACACAGCTCAACCACACACATGCATTTTGGTCTCAAGGTACGTTGCTAAATAAAACATCAGAAATCCATGCCCTATAGGACCCCATGCAAGTAAAGCAAGTATCCTCCACACTATCGTGAATACAAGCGTGTGCACATAATGCATCGAGAACATTGTCATTGTCACATGAAGCGGCTAACAGACGTTTCTTCTGTGAGAAGAACCGGGTTCAGAGGAGGTAGGTTCTATGTGCTTCTAAATTGTTCCCATTTCTTAAATAGAATATATTCACATTTTACAGTTTAATTAGAAAAAAGCAAACATTTAACTAATTAAGTCTCTAGCCCACGGAGACTCACACCTCGTTAGAGATTACCGGAGTGCACGCTAATCAGCCAGCATCCTGAGGGGAGGTTCGGGGTGAGAGGCTTCTCTGGGCCGCGGGTGACCGGAGAGTGGCCGCGCTGACAGGCATGTGTGTGATGCACGGTGCAGATGCCACTCAGAAATTCAAGAACCGTCGTGACAACAGCCCGAAAGAGTCTGGAAGGGCTGGGAGAGTACTCATCAAGGAGCCGCCGTGGGAGTGAGTGGTGCTCACGCTGCATCAAGGGCCCCTAGACCCTGCATTCCCTGAGCGCGTCTGCGGGGAGAGGCTCCTTCATGGCGGCCGGCGTCACCACAGCGCATCACGTGGCACTTGACGCCGTTCGTTCTGGTGAAGGACGCGGGACGGGGCGTTAAGTGCCAGACTGCTCTTTTGTCATCAGACTAACGGTTACTGGTGGAATCTCTAAATTGGCCCCACACACGCGGACGAGTTTCCACTTTAAGGAAATGCATGTACAGGACTCATCGGCTCTCCCTGCCATGCGAAACCACTTAAGTTTGGATGATTCATCCCTTGAGTCAGAACCAATCAGTGTCAGCGACAACGACGCCTTCCTTTCCAGGGGCCGCCATCCCCAGAGCCTCAGCGCAGCCGGGATCAGAAGGAAGGCGGGGGTGTGAGGTGGAGGACACATGTCCTCTTCCCAGCCCCCAGGCCAGGGAACTGACGCTCCTCACTTTTGCTTAGGCTCTGCCGGTAGCCCTGGCCGCGTGGGCCACCCTGGCTCTGGGTGTCCAGGGCCCCGAAGTCCCATCCCAGCAGCCACTTGCCAGCTATAACCACACAGCTCAGAAGGGACACTGGTGTCTCCACCACAGCACAGCTGAGATGGTGGCTCAGGCAGCACGTTACAGGCTGGGGTGACCGTCAGGGTGATGGCGGCTCGGGCTGCACGTTAGGCCAGTGGGCTGGGATGACCATCAGGGTCCCAGGTCTCAGCTCCACCAGGCACCTTTGGGCATCCCTCATTGGGGTCCTGGTGGGGGTCTCCCAGAGCCCAGGATGAGGGTCCTGGGCGCCGACCTGGCACTCTCTCCACTCATGCCATTGCTCAAAGGGGGACAGTTTCACTGGCAGGAAAGCTGGCTCGCCTGGGGATGAGGGGACTGCTTCGTTTGCTCTTCATTACAGTCATTTTAATTGGGTCATCTGGCCTTCTGTGTGCTGCCACCACCAAGCATGGACCCCAGGACTTCCCAGAGGTCAGTGCGATGTTTGGATGAGATCTGCCCTTGGCCTGCGGCTAAGGATGTTCAACCGAACTGGGCTTCTCGGTGGATTTCACCAATTTTGAACAGTGCGGTACCATCGCGGGCTGCCGATCCTGCTGTTAGGCCCCGGAAATAAATAGCCGACCTTCGTGTGGTGGGAAAGTGGGGGGTCTCTGTCTGGGAGGCACAGGGTCAGCCTTCCTGGTCCTAGAACAAGCCCCCCTCCCCCCGCCACAGTCTGTGCAAACTGGGTGTGTTCTGGGTGGAAGGAAATAAAGGGGTGTTGGGGGGGTTCCAGGAAAGAACATGGCTCACGAAGCAGACCCACCACCGGCTCTGAAAAATGAGCGACTTATTAGTCCTCATAACTTCCATGCACATGGCTGAGCAACGGGGTCAGGGGCTATGGTTAGATTCCCCCCACACACAGGTGCCAGAAACACCTGCTAAGCTCTTCCCAAAGGGAGGAGCTCTCTCGAGTGCCAGCTGACACCCACTCCCGGCTAAGCCAGCAGCTCTGATGTGGCGCGGGCCACGGGGTAAGCCACGTGCCTATGTCCTTCAGAGCAGAAGACCTCCCATAAGGAAGAAGCCCCCTCGGCAGGGGACTTCTCCATCCTCCCTGCGCTGCCCGGCCAGTGTAGAGTCCCCGCGGGAGCAGAGGAAAGCCGCGGCAGGGCGGTGCGGGAACCGGGGGCCTTGGGGGGCGGTCAGGACATCCTGGGCTGTGTCACGTACATCACACACTCTGCCAATATTTCCAAAAAAAATTCCTCTTTGCTCATTGCACTAGTGTCTGGGGGCGCCCGAGTAAATGACCACAAATTGACTTAAAGGAGCAGAATGTGTTCTCTCATTGTTCCCGAGCCCAGAAATCCTAAATCGAGGGCCAGCAGGGCTGTGCTCCCTCTGGGAGGCTCCAGGGGAGGGTCTCTCCTGCCCCTTCCGGCTCCGGGGGACTCCAGGCTCCCAGCCCCACCGATCTCTTCCTCCGGGGCCATGTGGCTCTGTTCCCTCTTTCTGCGTCCTTCTCTTTCCTTGAAAAGACGCCAGTCTTCGGGTTTCGGGCTAAATCCAGTCCAGGGTGGTTCTGAAGCGGGCTTCTTTTTACAAGATGCTACAAAGAATGGATCCTACTTCCAAGTTGTTACAAATTGAAGCCACCAAGGGGTTTGTCCAGAAGAGTCACAAAAGGGTACACTGAGATACTCAAAAGTTTAAAGGTCACTTAGTGTTTTATACCAAGTGGAAATCTGGGGAATAAGGTCACCCACCTCCCGGCTTTACCAGTGGCTGGAGGGAGAGGCTGGCAGGCAGGCTGGAGACGTCCCGGCCCCCACGCCCAGCATCATGTCTGTGGTACGAGGGCCGGGCTCTGTCTCTGCGCTGGCCCCGTGCTCTCGCTGGGGCCCCCGTGGGAAGCCAGCCGCGTCACGTCAAACGGCTCATTTCATAACCAGACCCATCCTCCCTCTATCCAATCTCATCAGACCTGATTTCATTGCCTTTTGTGGGTGATAAGTGGCTCCTCTAAAAAGGGAGAGAAAACGTTCATCTTAGCACTTGGCGCTTTCATCCCCGCGGACCTCTTTGGCGAGCGCTGCATAATTAAATAGGGACACGAGGCCCGGTCGTGAGGCGTGAATCAGACGCGTCCTGGAGGCGGGCGGCGTCACTTACCTCGAAAATGTGAAGCTATAAAATCTAAACAGGTTTTCAGTTCCTCCTAACATCACAAAAATGGCAATAAAACCAAAAAGTGAGAGAAAGGAGAAAGGAGGTAGGCTCTGGGCGCAGCGCCTGCCGGGCAGCCACACCAGACGTGGGGCATCCCCAGGAGGATCCCGCGGGGCGGCCTCGCTCCCGCCTGGCCCCACACGGACCCTCGTCTGTGGACTGGACGTGTGTTTGGAAAAAGGATAGAAGCTTCCTCCTACGTAGCTCTAGCTGCGGAGGGCACCCCTTTCCGTGGCCTTCTGTATGGACCTGGGATGGTGGCCCTTCTCCCAGAGCTGCCTCGATGACGCCCCTGCAGAGGCCCGGCTATCTGGAAAGCCAAGCTCGAGTCCCCCGAGGCAGGGGAGCCCGAGACGCAGAGCCCGGGACACGGCTGGTGTCGTGGGGCTGAGGTGATGGCTCCCACTCCCCTGACCCCAGGGGCTGCCGAGCTGACCCTGCCAACACTCGGGCCCCACGATTCCCAGCTGGGGAACTGGCGGGTCGCTCTGCATTCTAGAATAACCAGTACAGACAACGTCGCCAGCACACGTGGGACATCAACTGGCCCACCCTGCGGGGCGTCCAGCCCAGGTCAGAGGGAGCACCCTCACGGGGAAGGCTGAGGGCCGCCCTCAGAACGACCAGGACCGGTGATGGGCGTGCTGACCCCACAGACAGCTGCGTGCCTCGGGTGCGACGGAGGGCCCTCCGGGTCGACTCTGAGGCCATGCGCTCAAGCGTGGACCCAGAGGACAGGGGTGGGCTGGGGGCCTGTCACTGCCTCCAAAGCCCTCCAACATCCGGGAAGGACAGAACTCGGTGCGGGACACCAGCCCTCCTGCATAGGCGCTGGGGCGGCGACGAGCCATCAGAGAGAAGGCTGCCCTGTGAAGCCACCAGGAGAGGCGGAGTGGTGGACCCTCCGTGCCTGTGAAGCCCGATCGTGAGCGCAGCCGAAGGGTCCAGAGTCCCTGAAGACAAGGACCCCACCGCTGAGCTCACAGCCGTTAGCAGGGGAGGCGTGGAGGCGGCCATGCCTGTGTCCCAACAGTGACTGAGAGCCAGGCCGTGTGGGGGGCGCACTGCTCTCGGAGCTGGGGGGCGGGTGAGCGCAGCGTGGGCTGGGGGAGGAGGCCGGGCACACCCTGGGGAGTCTGCACATGGAGACCCTGGCTGCAGAGCGTTAGGAGCATGCAGGTGGGGGAGGGGTGGGCGCCTGGCCTCTGCGTGCAGTCACACAATCATCACTATAAATTAAATTCTGGGATAATTTTAACACGGGGACTCTTGGGACCAACCCCAGCCACTGAGGAGCCAGCCGCAGTCAGCACCCCCCCCTCCCCCAGGACTCCAGGGCACAGGACCCTGAGGTTGGGAGAAATCAGACTGAGCTTCATAAGCTACACCTGATCTCCCTGGAGGTCCAATCCGGCACTCTCCTCTGGGGGACCCCAGACCCGGCACCCTCCCCTGAGGGGATCCCAGGCCACTTCCACTGGAAAGATCTGAGGGCTCTGTTGTCCGTTGCCCCGACCGCCTTGCCCAGCAGGGGCTGCTGGCCTTCCTCCCTCAGCGCCCCCCGGGCTCCCGCTCCCAGCGCCGCCAGGGAGACCGGCCAGTCCAGAGCCACGAGCTGCTCCGGCGTGTGCTCTGGGCCAGGCGGGGACGGAGGCGCTGGCCCCGCAGCCACCAAGAGACCCCAGGTTCACACACGGCGTCTGTTTCCTCAGCACCCCCTTCACAGTGTGTGTTTTAGCAAACAGACGTTCCCAGTCAGGGTCAAATGCAAGCACTGACGCACAAATCCTGTGCAAACGGTCCCCGTCCCTGTCCCCACCCAAGCGCGGCCGGAGAGCAGCAAAGGCCAACGTCCACCTCCAGGAAGGCTCCCGGGCAGCCTTCACACCCCCGGTAACCAGGAACCTTTCCAGCAGAAACGTGCATGAAACGCAAAGTGGATACTTGTCTACTGTAATTATGATAAAAAATTGGAGATTTGTTTAAAAAGCATTAGAGAATCGTTATTAGAACTTTGAGGAGCAGACATTTTTATACGCACATGGCTTGACTTGTAAAATAATTCTATTATGACAAATGTGAATGTTCTAGATAAATGTCCTCATAAATACAAAATGTATCATGCTCGCCGCCCGCTGCCTGGGCTGCCCTTGCCCTGCACAGTCCTGGCAGCTGAGGGCCATCCGTCTGCCCCCCGCACTGGCCAGCACCCCAGTAGCGTCCAGGAATCATTACATTTTATAATCATTCAAACGCTTCCTACAATGCATTATTAAATAAACCATTTTATAATTATCTAAATAAATATCAGCAAGTACTTTTAAGCTGAAAGAAAAGTTTAGGATTCTAATATTAACTTTCAAAGATAAATGCTTTCTCAACATTATTGTCTAATAAATCAAAATCTCAAGAAGGCTGCTCTGAGGAAGCAGGATTACAAATATAGTCCCACCTGAAAATGCGGCTTTCATCGATTTCTCATTGGGAAGTTACCGTCATTTACTGGGCCAGTCACACCGACGAAAGTGACAATTAAAAATCTAGAGGGCTGGGGCGCCTGGGTGGCTTAGTCGGTGAAGCGTCTGACTTTCGCTTAGGTCATGATCTCGCGGTTCGTTGGTTCGAGCCCCGCGTCGGGCTCTGTGCTGACTGCCAGCTCAGAGCCTGGAGCCTGTTTCAGAGTCTGTGACTCCCTCTCTCTCTGACCCTCCCTGCTCACGCTGTCTCTCTCTCTCCTAGAAATAAATAAAAATATTTAAAAAAAAAAAAAAAGAATCCTGGGAAACTATAAATGGCTACTAACTTTAAAAAAAAAAAATCTAGAGGGTGTTGGGGCCCGTGGGTGATTCAGCCAGTTAAGCGTCCAACTCTTGGTTTCAGCTCAGGTCATGATCTCCCCGTTCAGGAGATGGAGCCCCACGTCAGGCTCTATGCTGAGCTTGAGATTCTCTCTCTCTGCCCCTCCCCTCCCTCTTTCTCTCAAAATAAATAAATAAATAAATAAATAAATAAATAAATAAATAAATAAACAAACATAAAAAGTCTAGACAATGTCATCCTTTTCCTAGTTTTCAAAAATGTGTTTCTGGTTAAGCAATGGGCCCATTTTGCAGATGGGGACAGGGATGCTGAAAGCAGGTGGCGCCCCCGGGCCCCCGCTCTGCAGCAGGGGTCCGCTCACAGACACCTCCCGGTCCCTCGCGGCCCCCCAGCCCGCCACCATAGGCCAGAGCTGGGAACCTGCCCAGCTTCTCACCTTCCTCCCTGCGGGGACCACAGCCCCGCAGAGCCCACCCCAGCAGGGGACTCAAATGACGGGGACTCCGTGGGCAACATCAAGGAGAAGACGGGAGAAAGACGATCATCTCCGGGGGGGCCGAGCGGTGCTGCTCTGCCCACCAGACACTAAGAAGACTAAAGCAGAGCCTTGCAGGGTTAGATTACATGTCAGGTCTGTCCTGGGGGACCCTCCCCTTCCTCCCCCTCCGGGGACTCCCTCCCCTCCCCTCTTCTTATTATTCTTTCTTCCAGCTACGCTAACTACCCCATCAGGCCCAGGTTGCAGACGTATTTTGCTTATTAATAATAAATTATATCTGCAGTCAATAACTCATTTCCCAAAAATTAATTTGGGAGCTCCAGCACACACTTTGCCGTGTAAGATCACGCAGGCATTGCAAACCGCTGAAACCCCAAGTCATTATTCCACGTCCTTCCCATTTTCTCATTTTCCTCCAGTGAAGATTTACAGCCTCCACAAGGGGCTGCCATGCACTTTAATGTTTTAATTAAAATAAAATGCCCAGAGACACTTCGTCCCACCTGCCCCCTGCCTCCGGCCCGCCTGGGGACACTCCAGCTGCTTGTTTTCAGATGTTGGCCGCATGTCCACACCTGGGCTCTGGGAACGGCCGCAGAGGGTCGTGGGGTGGACGCGGAGACAGGCGGACGCCGTCTGGGTGGCGGGGCAGTCGGGCCCACCCTGCTGCAGGCACCGCAGCACCCCCCACTCACAAATGCGGGCATCAGGCCAGCCCGGAGGGACGGGGGCCACCCCGGGCCTTCAAGGCCCCCATGGGTAGGACTCTAATTAGACTACACCCCCCAGGTCAGGGCAGCGTCTGATGAGCCTGGAGCATCTGACCCGGCCCTTGAACATGCAGCCAACCGCAGCTCTACCTTGTGCCTGGGGCGGGGGTGGGGTTCTTACTGCAATTCCCTTCCTGGCGTCGTGGGTCCATGCGGTGCTGGGGACCCTGCTCTTCACTCTAACACCCCTACTACCACCGACACCAAGTCACCATCGTCACCATCACCGTCACCACCATCACCACCATCACTGCAGCCACCACGGCCATCCTCACTACAGCTAACGCTTCTGGAGCCTTACTCTGTACGAGGCCCTACTTAAGACCCTTACATACATTGTTGCACTGAGTTCTTCCATTTACCTCTGCCCTTCACAATTCATATTTTAAATGGAAGAAACTGAGGCTCAGAGAAGTTAAGTGGCTTCCCTAAGATTAGACAAAGCTAGGGGCGCCTGGGGGGCTCAGTCGGTTAAGCGTCCAACTTCGGCTCAGGTCACGATCTCATGGTTCGTGGATTTGAGCCCCGCATCGGGCTCTGTGCTGACAGCTCAGAGCCTGGAGCTGCTTCAGCTTCTGTGACTCCCTCACTCTCTGACCCTCCCCTGCTCATGCTGTCTTTTTCTCTCTCTCAGAAATAAATAAAATATTAAAAATTAAAAAAATCGGGGCGCCTGGGTGGCTTAGTCGGTTAAGCGTCCGACTTTCGCTTAGGTCACGATCTCGCGGTTCGTGGGTTCGAGCCCCGCGTCGGGCTCTGTGCTGACTGCCAGCTCAGAGCCTGGAGCCTGTTTCAGTCTGTGACTCCCTCTCTCTCTGACCTCCCCTGCTCACGCTGTCTCTCTCTCTCTCCTAGAAATAAATAAAAAAAAAACATTAAAAAAAAATTAAAAAAAGATTAGTCAAAGCTAAATGTTGAACTGCAGGTATGTGACTTCCCACAGATATGTGACTTTAAGACCGTGGATTCCAAGCCCTAACCCACCCGCGAGGGACCTGTGCTGACCAGGGCGTCCTCATCTCTGGGCCAGACACCTGGTCTCCAGTACCAGCCCTGACCTGGGGAAGGTGAGGCTGCCATCCTGCCGCCGTCTAGCCTACGGGCCCCACTCCTGCCCTTCCCCCACTACTGCTCTGTGTTGCTGCACCCTCACCAAGCGGGGTGTCATGTCCTCTAGACAGCAGCTGTCCTCGGGGGGGGTGGGGAGCCAAACAGCCAGTTCCAGACGCCCGCCCCGCCTCACGTGGCTCCTCCTCATACTCCCCGAGGCCCCCTGAGCTGGGTCGTGCACCCTGGACTGTGACACTCAAGTGTGGCCCCCCGGAGGCAGCCCAAGGCCAGGGACTGCACAGAGTCAGGGAGGGCTCAGCGTCCGGGGTGGGGGGGTGGGGGTGTAACCGGAAGCTGACACAGGCAGGGCCCCAGCCTAGGGGTTAAGGACCAGAGAAGGAAGAGCCCGCCCTCCCCACTCAAGGCCGTGCGGGGGACAGAGCTCCAGGGAGGAAAGGAGAGCAGAGGCCCACAACGTGGGGACACCCTCCCCCGGCGTGTCCGCTGGGCTCCACCCGGCTCTCCCTCTCCCCGCGGGTCGCTGTCTCGCTCTGTCTCTGTCTCTCTCCGTCTTTCTCTCTGTGTCTCTGTCTGTGTCTCTCTCTTCCCTCTTTCTCTGAGTCTCTGTGAGTGTCTTTCTTCCCCTGCGTTTCTGCCTCTCTCTGTGTGTCTCTCCCTGTCTGTGTCTCTCCCCATCTGTCTCTCCTGTCTGTCTCCGTGTCTCTGTCCCTCCGTGTCTCTGTCCCTCTCTGTGTTCCTCTCCCAGTCCCTCTGCCTGAGTCTCTCCCTGTGTCTTTCCCCCCGTGTGTCTTTCTGTCTGTCTCTCGCCTCCCTCTCTCTCCCTGCACCGTGTGTCTGTCTCTGTGTGCGTCCCTGTCTCTCGTCTCCCTGCCCTGCGCGTCTGTCTGTGTGTGTCCCCATCTCGCGTGCTCACCTACGGACGCTGAACACAGTGGGGAACGGGAGGCAGTTTCCCCACCATCACCCACCACGACCCATCAGCAAAAGGAGACATTTTCAGAATAAAGTTAACGAATATGCGGGGGTAATTATTCGCATTTGCCCAAGGGGAGTCCATCTCTGGTGAAAAGCTGGCCTCCTTCGGCGTCATCAGGATGCTGGGAGCACCCCTCGGTGAGCCCCTGGAGCACTCTGCAGCTAGATACTAAAGAGCAGAGGCTCTCAAACGGAGAGAGCAGAGCCCCCAGGGCTGTGGGGCAGTGAGAGGTGCACGACGGCCCCCATGTTTCAGAGCCCGGCCCTCACCCGCTGGTGCCATCTCTCCACTGACCGTTCTGCTCTGGTTCAGATCTGACCAGCGAGTGCCTGGCTCAACTGGTAGCAGAGCCGGCACCTGGATGCAGTTTATCTGCTACAAAACCTTTAAAAGAAGGATCGATGGTGTGAGCAGTGTAGACGCATGGGGCCTCGGGCGGTAAGCGCTGGAGGGGCCAGAACTCAGGCCAGCTCTGCCGGAAGCCCTCCCGTCTGACAACGGCCCGATGCAACACCTCTCACTTCCCAGACCCGGGTCCCGTGTCTCAGCCACGGAGGACATTTGCCAGAAAGATTACGAATGGCTTCTCTCGTGCACGCGGCGTACGTCATTAGCACCCCGGGCTTGGGGCCGCGCAGCCGAGAACGGGCGGCCCCAGGATGGCCTGGGACCTGACAATGAGCTCACCCCGACAGGCCGGAGAAGGGGCTGCCCACCACTTGCCCCCAGCCGCTTCCTGACAATAGTGACTGGCAACACCCATGACCCCGGCTGGAAAGGATTATGCAAGGATGTAAGATAGCAAAGTAATAAAATTAGCAAAAGTTTTCACAGCATTGATCCTAAGTGAATTGTCTATGCCTCTACGGGAAGGGGACCCGACCACTGTAAGTCCTCTTCTCTCTTTCCCGCTTCAGGAAGCAACGTCAGGTGATTAAACACTGTGGCTCTAAGGGATTCGTGCAGACAAGCACCCAAGCAGGTTCATGGACGGTGTTGTCTTTGTGAGGCTGACGCTCTCTGCAGAAGCATAGAGAGGAGCCTCCAGAGAGAAACCACTCTGCCCTCTGGCTGTGTGGACACAGGAGCGAGGCACAGCCTCTCTGTGCCTCAACTCCCTCATCCGGGGAAGGAATCATAATAAGACCTACCGGCACCTTCCCCATGAGATTGCGAGAGCAAGATGGGCGAGTACCAGGAGCCCTGCCCGCCCCGAGGCAGGTGTTAGCATGGCTGCTCTCAGATGGGGTTACTGAGAAGTTCAACAGCTTTGCACTGAGTTGGCTCAGAGAGAAGAATTCCATTTCCAGGCTAGGAGGGTACAGTTGCGCCCGCCGCTAAAATCTGTCAGCTGAATTTAATTCCCTGGGTTGTCTTGGCTCCAGCCAAGCTCATAGACACAAGCGCCAAGAGTCTGTGACTCAGGTGTGCACGTGATCACATCACCCTCATTTCGTGGGTGGATGAAAGAATGTCTGTCTCATCCCTTGTGCGAGGCGCAAACCTGCGGTCCGGTCAGCTGAGTGTGTGTCTGCCTCCTTGTCCCCTCTCCCCACCTGCTGACGCCGTCTTAACGCAGACTCAGGGCTGGGCAGAAAGGCCGTCCCCCTCCCCCAATGCTCCCAGACCCACAACACAGCTTGTTTTGCAAGGTCTTAAGGAAAAGATCTCAAAGGACCTTCCTGATGTTGTAGGGCCCAAGGGCAGGTTACCCCCAAATGTGCCACCTTGGCCTAGTGATTATTTTATTTTATTTATTTTTTATTTTTAAAAAATGTTTTAATGTTTATTTATTTTTGAGAGAGAGAGCATGAGCAGGGCAGAGTAAGAGGGAGACACAGAATGTGAAGCAGGCTCCAGGCTCTGAGCTGTCAGCACACAGCCCAACACGGGGCTTGAACTTACGGAACCGCAAGGTCATGACCTGAGCCAAAGTCAGATGCTTAACTGACTGAGCCACCTAGGTGCCCCAGCATATTGATTATTTTATTTAAAAAAAAATTTTATGTCTTTATTTGATTTTGAGAGACAGTGAGAGGGAGGGGCACAGAGACAGGGAGACACAGAATAGAAAGCAGGCTCCAAGCTCTGAGCTGTCAGCACAGAGCCTGACATGGGGCTCGAACCTACAGACTGTGAGATCATGACCTGAGCTGAAGTCAGATGCTTAACCAACTGAGCCACCCAGGTGGCCCCATATTGATTATTTTATTTTTTTTATTTTTTTTTATTTTTTTAATTTATTTCTAGGAGAGAGAGACAGCGTGAGCAGGGGAGGGTCAGAGAGAGAGGGAGACAGAGACTCTGAAATAGACTCCAGGCTCTGAGCTGGCAGTCAGCACAGAGCCCGACGCGGGGCTCGAACCCACGAACCGCGAGATCATGACCTGAGAGAAAGTCGGACGCTTAACCGACTAAGCCACCCAGGCGCCCCCCCATATTGATTATTTTAAATGAACGTTACCTAGGAGACAGGCTTGTACGAGGACACTCAGACCTCCCTCTGTCCCCTGAAAGCAGAGGACAGATCTCCCACGCAGAAGGGGCCCTCCTTGTCCCAGGAGGGCAAGAGGTGAGAAATGCAGGCTCAGGGGCCTTATTACTTCCTCCGCACTTGCTTCTCCAGCCACACGCTGCGCACTCTTACCGACCGAAGCTCCTGGAGAGAAGTGCTGTCTTGTCGATTCCCCGCAGGTTTATTATCTCTTTGTGTAAAAAGCATAAAAATCGCCTGCCTCCGTTATTTCTCTAGGTCTCAATTTCATTATTGGGCCTCCATATGCACATAATAAAACTTTGTTTTTTTCCTCCTGTTAATCTGTCTCATGTAAATTTAATTCCTAGTCCCGCTAGAAGAATTCCAAAGGGTAGAGGAAGAATGTCTCCTTCCCCACAGTGTCCACACCCATGACCTGAAGTTAAGAGTGCTCCAGACACGTGATGGGAAGCTTCCCTCGTTCATCTGGGCATCCGCAAGATCAAAATTACAAGTCCCCAACTACTGAGCTTATCATTAAATTACCCTCCAAAGTGGCATGACAAATAGGAGAGGTGAAGTTGCAGGTGACACATCATATCTGCATAGACAACTTGAAGGGACTCAGATAGCGACTAGTTTATACAGACACACGTCTGCTCTTCCAGATTCTTAATTACATCCGCAAGTACCAAATTAGGTCCATTAGCCGGTGGCCAATAAAACAGCTGATTAACTCGTGAATCTGTGTGCAACCACAGATGCAAATAAAAGCTCATTTTACAATCGGATGAAGAGAACCAAGGCGTGGGAAGTTCTGATGGCTGGATGGCACGTGCTGGGGCAGGTGACGAAGGTGCCCCGTGTGGGGCCACACCCCTAGAGCCCTCTTTACAGGAGGGCTTCAAACCCACTCTCCTAGCAGCCACTCAACCTTCAGCTGCATGTTGGAGCTGAAGACTTTAATTACTAATCAGCTTGAAAATGCTCCTTTCCGCCCCTGTGAGGCAGGAGGCCCAGAGAGCCATTCCCTAATCAGCCTCAATCAGCGGCCGCAGGGGCAGTGAGGAGTGTATGCAAGACTGAGGACCGGCTGAGTCTAGGACAGGTCCCCTCCTGGGGCCAGCATGGCCCTGGCACCCAGGAAGAGGGCACATTTCAGACTCAACAGCTGCACAACGACCCTCCACTGACCTTGATGGGGCTTGACGTCCAGGCAGCCCACTCGTTCAAAATTTCTACAGAAATGCAAATATTGAAAATAGATATAATTGGAACAATAGTTCATATCATAAAATTTCTTCACCGGAACTAGATATGCTCAATGCCCACAGGTGTTTAAACACGATTCTGTTCTGCAAAATCCTAGTGACTATCAGGCTGCCGGCAGCTAGGAGCTCAGCCCTCCAGCCTCAGCTCTGACTCGGGCTCAGCTGGGCCACCCGCTGGCTGGCTGGCTGGGCTGTGTCCTGTCCACGGAAGGCAGCAAGAAGCGGAGATGCCCCCAAAGCTCCTTGCTGAGGAGGTTCGATGAGCTCATTTATGCAAAGCACTTAGAACGCCACCTGCCTCCGGTAAGCCCTGAGCAAACGTGACTCCGTGTGTCCTGCTCTCTGTTGTGTTTGCTCAACAAAAGCCTAACTGAAGTAACAATTTACACAGAAATGTGAGAATTCAGATCAGCCTGAGCTCGGGGCTAGCGCTGTGCTGAGCTCTGCGCCCATACCGGGCACCATGCGGGGAGGAGACGGGAGCGCTGCCCCAGCGAGGCGCGGCAGGAGGGCTCACAGCGCAGGTCTGTCTGTCCTGCTGTGGGGGCGGCTCTGGAGAACGCGGAAGAGGGTCAACAACACAACAGAGGTTCTTTTCACACCAGGATGAGGATATACTTTTTTTTTTATTTTAATGCTTATTTATCTTTGAGAGAGAGGGAGGGAGAGAGGGCACGAGTGGGGAAATGGCAGAGAGAGAGAAAGACACAGGATCAGAATCCGAAGCAGCTCCAGGCTCTGAGGCATCAGCACAGAGCCAGACACGGGGCTCGAACCCACAAACTGTGAGATCGTGACCTGAGCCGAAGTCGGATGCTTCACCGACTGAGCCCCCAGGCGCCCCTGTGATGAGGACCCACTTGTAACGTAAAACCAGCAAGACCACACACAGCAGGGTAACCCTCTTCACCACAGGACTGGACACGCTGGTGGATCCCCAGCTCCTAGAGCAGCCCCGCAGGCTTCCCCATGTCCGGGCGGGGGCGGGAGGGGCTCACACCCGAGGCTGGCTTGGCTGGTTCTGGAGACGTCGTGTCTCCACTCCTCTCTGCCAGACACCAGCACCCTCTCCGCCTTGGCCTCTCTGCCTCTTGGTTTGGAAGGGTCCCTCCTCCCAGAGTAAGGCCTGTCTTCTGGAAAACCAATCTTTATATTTGCCATTTAATAAAAGAGCCTTCCTTGACACTTGGATCTGCACTGAACAGTGAGCAAACAGGAGGGAAAGGAGCTGCCTCCCCACGTAAGGGCTCGCTGCAGGCTCATCACTGCCCTTGGCTCTTGAGAAGTGCAGCATCCACGGCGGGGGGGGCGGGGGGGGAGGAGGGGAGGGATAGGCTTCAGTTCCGCCTGAGGGAGGATTTCGAATCCTCGAGATGGTCAGGGGAGGGCGTGGGTGCCCACTCCGCCCCACATGCCTCCAGCCCCCCACCGGATGCAGCCCGCGGTGGCCCCGAGAGCATCCCCGCTCTTGGACAGACAGGCAGCTGGTGCTCTGAGCCGGGCTGAGTGGCTTTCCCGGGATGGCACAGAGCCAGGCAAGTGGCGGCTCCCTCCAGCACCGCCCTCGGTGCCACACTCAGGTCACAAGTGTGACACCACCCCACACAGATTTGTCCCAGTCAGTGCCACCTTATCTAAAACACTGCGGTCCGGACCCACTAACTGATGCAGGGAGCGAAAGCAGACAGAAGTAAATGTCCTTATAACTTGCAGCCCACTGACTGCCACGGATACTTGAACTCTTTACTGCCTTAATGCTAATGCTCTGCTGGAGGGAAAAACAACCTTAACTTGACAACAGCCAGGCCTCTGCCATCCTGGGAGTCGCCTTTAGCAGAAGAAAATCTCACTGGAAATTTCCCCTGGACTTTACCGCTCCCACATGTAGTATACAACCCCGTAGTATAAAACCCGTCTCTCCTCGTGGCCCCAGAGCAGCTCTTCCGGCCCACGGGTCCCGTCCCCGGGCTTCAATAAAGTCACCTTTTTGCACCAAAGACGTCTTCAGGAATTCTTTCTTGGCTGTGGCTCCGGGCTCCACAAACCCCACTATCACCCCAAAAACCTCATCGCTGACGATTTCTGATCCTGTGGAAACTCCAGGCCACGGGTCACCTCACACACCCCTGATGTCCCCGCGGAATTCGCCACCCCCCACAGGGGCCAGGAAGCACGCAGATCACATAACACTCTTTCTAATCACGGTGCTGTTTTGAATTGGGAACGCACCACTAGGTAAACATATCAAAGCTGAGAGAAAATTTCCCTAAGTGTATATTTAAACATAAATGGAAATTGTCTCTCCAATGCAGCTGCATTAAAATGAAACAAATTGGTGTAGGCAGAAGCCTTCAGGCCTGGGGGCCCTCGTGTGTGCACAAGACCAAGCAGTCTGACCAGTAGGGACCCTGCCCGAACTGGGCCGCGCTGGGTGGGGCAGGTCCCGGGAGGTGGGGTCTCTGGAAGGAGCCGGAAGGGACGCAGTGGGGAATGCGGGCTCCGGGGGTGCTGGTCCCCAAGAGAGCTGACTGCTGTTGGATGGAGACAGAACGAGGGGAGAACGTGGCCGTGGGCCCGGGGTTCATGCTCATGACACAGAGGTCAAAGCCACTGTGTTGCAAACAGACACAAAGCATCCTCAACGGCAAAACCACACGACCAAGAAAGAGTGACCAGGCTGGAGCGCGAGGGGGGCCAGGCCGCTCGAGCAGAAGCAGCGATCTGATCAAAACTCACAAGAAACAGACAAGGGTCTGGAGCAAACAGACAACGGGCAAGGCCTGTGAAGTCAATGCGGTCAAGTGCACACAGCCCGGAGGGTGGAGGTGGGGCCGCGGGCGCCTGCAGAGCCCGTGGGCACGGCTTGGGAGGCGACAGTCCCGCCGGTCGGCGCCACCTGTGACCACAGACCCACCGCGTCGCTGTTCCACATCGGCGAGGCCTTCAGCTTGGACTCGATTCGCCTCTTCCAAGAAAGGTTTCAAGAATCTTGGATACAAGGGGCGTGCCCCGGCCTTGCAGACTCCAGCGGGTTTTGTCCTGTGGGTCTCCGGGATGACAGAGCAGGAAACCGTCTCCACCTGCAGAGTCCGGACAGGAAGCCATTTCCCAGCAACTTCCTCTTCCACTTCACTGGGACTGTAACGGGCCCAGCAGGTAGATGAACGGGAAACGGACTTCAGGAGACAGCCCGACAGCCTGGGACGTGGGATTTCACCTGCACCGACCAAGGCGGGTAGACAGACCCTGATGGCTTTGATGAAACGACGTATGTTGTGCCGACCACGGGCCTGCCACGGAGGCAGGTCACATGAATCTCCGGCGCTCCCCACAGCGTGTGCCCCCCGCCCAGCTGCAGGAGGAAGACTTGGGCCAGGGCCTGTGGCTGCAGGGAGAGCGGAGGCAGGGCTGGGCCCTGTGGGGCTGTGCAGGGAACCCCGTCTCCCCACCTGGCCCCGGTGTGTCGGGAGACCAGGGTGCAGGTGAAAGGGAGGCACCCTCAGGCCGAGCGGGGCTCCCACCTGGCCCCAGGTGACCACGGGCTTTTTAATTGAAGGATGAGGGCGTCTGGGTGGCTCAGTCAGTTAAGCATCTGACTTCGGCTCAGGTCATGACCTCATGGTTCATGGGTTCGAGCCCCGCGTCGGGCTCTGTGCTGCCAGCTCAGAGCCTGGAGCCTGTTTCAGATTCTGTGTCTCCCTCTCTCTCTGCCCCTCCCTTGCTCTCGCTGTCTCTCTCTCAGAAATTAAAAAAACAAAAACAAAACCATTAATTGAAGGATGAAAGGGTGTGAGCCCCTCAGAGCAGGAACCTCAGGCACAGCTGGGGTGCCTGTGGCTTGTAGGGTCAGAGGTCTGTCTCTTCCCACCGCCATCCCTCCTTCAGACACCTCCCTCCCTTCCTCTGTCCCCAAGGGCATCCCCAGGGCATTGATTTTCATTGGTTTTTAGCACACATCTTGCTTATATTTCTATGTAAAGTTCTGGCAGTGTTATACCAGGAAGTGCCAATCATCTGACAGATAAATGAAATTGCTGGAGAGCCTGTTTTTAAAACACATAACAGGGATGTCTGTGTGGACGTGATCACACATCTAAGACACACACTGAGTTTTCAAAATAAGGTGACAGTCATATTCACTAAAATATCGATCACTTATAAATAATGTTCTTTATTCCGCATTTTTTAAGCAGAAAGGGGAAGTCTTCTCATGGTAGCTGTGTAGTATTTACATTTCAACTCGAGCACCGTTATCTTTAAAGTCAGTGCCCACCAGTGATTCGGACCTGCCAGGCTGGGGCCCTCCTAGCTCACACCAGCCCTGTGGGCTCCCACCCCTGCCCCCCTCCTCCTCCCCCCTGGGGGCCCGCACCCTGACTTTCGTCCTCTGCTCCCTGACGAGGCTGCACGTGTCTGCCCAGCCCCCTGGCACCTGCTGCTTCTCAGGGACGTCCCTGCAGCACTACCTGGACTGCCCTCCTCCCTCCGTGCTCAGAGCAGAGGACTCTCCACTCCTGGGTGTGTCCCTCCTCCTGGTTTGCCTCTGGGCCATCACTACAGGGTCCAGCCTGGCGCCCCGCCTCTCCAACATGCCCTCCGCTGAAGGACGGAGCCCACGGGGCTGATGCTTCCTGCAAAATTCCCTTTTGTATTTTTTTATTTCCTTCCTAATGGATGGGTTGGGGAAGTTAAATGCCCTCACATATCATATGAAGATCTTTAAGAAGGGAAGTCTCGGTGGTCAATGACACACCTGCCTTATGCTTCCCACCCTGGACGCCCATCGCCAGAATGCTTCCTCCAGCATCCATCCCACAGCAGAGAGGCTGTTCAACCTCACTACCAATGAGTGAAGGTCACAGTAACAGGAAAGGTTAAGAAACAGGACAAAAGCCAACTACTCATTAGCACACTCAGCAACTCCTGATTCGGGGAGGGAACAAAACCCCAACGTAACCGGAGACACATAGGGCTCTCCTGCCCTAAGAACGCTAATGATTAGGAACAGCAGCGTGGTGTGCGTAACCTCCTCACTCTCGTGGCTCCCTGGCTGTGGAAGGTCGTGATTTCACTTTGCTGCCCTTTCCACACTTCCTGTCATTGCATTTTACGAGGACAGGGTAGTTCATTTCTGTCCTCGCTTCACAGACCTGGTTCTGAGCCCTGAAGCCTCACCCACGAACTCCACACTCAGCTTCTTAGCAAAAGGGGCTGAGTGCCAGCATGTTCGTGGGTAAGTGTGGGTGACTGTGGGTGAGCGTGGTGAGTGGGGTGAGCATGGGTGTGTGTAGTGAGTATGGTGAGTGTGGGTGAGCATGGTGACTCCAGCCTTCCTAGAGAATCCTCAACCCAACTGCGGCAGGAGAGCAAAGGGGGCGGACACACGCCCCAGGCAGCGGAGCTGACACCCTTTCACACTGGGGGACTCAGGTGTGTGCCCTGTGGGCCGTCGCTGGCCCCAGTCCCCACCCTCCACACACACTGGCTGTTCTCAGAGCCTGGTGCCGCTGGCGGTGCCGTGGCTCACACCTTCGACACGTCACGTGGGCCAGGCCACACACCTGCTTGATCAGAGCACGTGTTCCGGAATGCACCTTTAGAGACTGTGACACAGCCTACTGAAAGCGCCTGGGTTTTGCTATTTAAAGACACTTCCACAAAGCATTCTATAAAGAGAGTAAGACCTGGCTTATGTAATTAAGCTTCTACTTTACCAGTTTTATGTGTACATACGTGGCAGTTAATTTTATGTGTCAACCTGACGGGGCCGAGAGATGCCCAGATGTTTGGCCGCACCCTGACCCGGGTGTGTCTGTCGGGGCATTTCTGGATGCGGTTAGCGTTCGCATCTGTTCTGGATGTAGTTAGTGTTCGCACCCGTGGACTCAGTGAAGATGCCCCTCCCAGGCGTGGATGGACACTGTCTGATCAGCTGAGGGCCCGGATTGAACAAAAAGATGGGGAAGTATGACTTAGCTCTGCCAGAGTACTGAGCCAGGAATCCATTTCCTGCCCGCTGCCTTCCAGGCCCTCCAGCCTTCACATCATGCCTCTGGCTCTCCTGACTCAGCTTGGAGCCCCACACACGCGAGACAGTCCCTTCTGATACGTCCCAGGGTATTCTATAATCTCAGGATATATCTATGTCGTTACCTAGATACACGGGCGTACGCATCACCGGGTTGGCTCCTACCCCGGAGGACCCTAACACAGCGATGGGCACGGTGACGTGTGTGTAGGTGCGCATGCACACACGGGACATGCACAGACACGTACGCACACAGCGAAATACATGTGCGTCCTTACACACTGACCTGCGACTTCACAGGCAAGTTTGAAATTTAATCATTAATATTAACATACGCGCTGAAGGAAAACCTCAGCCATTTCTCGTGGGGCATTTCACTGGCCCTGCCCCCGATTTCAGCCACACTAAACCCAGGGCGACACGGGCGCTGCGGCTCTGTGTCAGGGTGCCGCACCCCCACCCCCCACCGCTGAATCAGAAGCTGCATTTTAGCCAGGTCCCCAGGCGATTCCCGTGGATGGAAGTGTGAGGCGGGCGGGCTTAGAACGTCCTCTGGGCCCGACGAAGCCCCGTCCCCACGGCCTCCTGCTGCAGAAGCCTCCTGCGGCCCGCACGCCTGCTCGGGGGCCGGGCCGGGAGGGGCAGCTCCCGTCTCCCGCCCTGCGAAGCCCCGAGCCCGCTGGCTGGCCGCCCTGCTCCAAGCGCCTCGTCCCCCTGTGAGCGCCGCCTTGCTCAGTCGGCCCGCACTCGTCCTGCCTCTGAGGCGGGGGCCACGGGAGCGGGACGACCTCCCACTCAAACCCGGCGGCTCATGCCCGTAAGTGTGAACCACGGGGCACGGGCGCGGTAGGTTCAGCACTGACCATTTGATAATACAAATGATCAAAGCATTCGTGCCAGACTCCGGCTCAGTGAGAAGAGGACACAAACCCACCGATCAATAGTGCAGCATCCCAGCTGGGCTGTGCTCCAGCACCCCTGCACACCTCTGGGGTCTGAGGGATGGGGTCGCTCATCCAGACCCCGCCAGTGCACTGGCCGCGCCACTCTGTTCAGACGCTGGCCGGGGGTTATCCCTGCGGCGCGCGGCTGGCTTGAGGGCCGGCTCAGAGGCTGCCTGTGGCCGGAGTGCGCGGAGCAGCTGAAGCACAGAGCGCCACGCACTGCAGGGGGAGGCGCGGGCATCCACCAGGCTGGGGCAGGTTGCTCCCGACAGGCGACTCCCGAGAGGAACAGGTGCCCCCCACGACCGTGCCAGGGGCCCACCGCCGAGGGCCGGGTGCAGGGCCCGCACAGGGCACTCCTCTCTGTGTGGGGAAGCCCTGGAACCACACGCGATTGGGATTTGGCCTGAGAACCACATAAAAAGCTGTTGTCAGTCGACAGGCCCAGGGGACAGCAGACAGCGTGGCCATGAGGTCAGGAGGGGGCTGCGGCCGGGTCGGCCTGCCTGACCAGGGCGAATCAGCGACAAGTGCTCTGTAAGTGGGAACGAGAGGCCCTCTGAACGCAGGCTTCTGACAGGCACCAGCCACCAGCCCATCCAGCTGCCCCAGGACCCCGTGGTACCAGCACCGTGTCGTCAGACAGCAGAGAGAGTTCGGTCACCAGTGACCACTTTGCAAACACCTACCGATGACAGGCACACGTCCGCCCTCCCGCACATGCCCTCCCGACACAAATGTCATTGATCTTGCTCCAGAGGTGAACACCTGGGGCTCAGAAAGCTTGCACCCTGGGACTCAGACGAGGCTCACGCTTGGATCTGAGTGGATGCTGGCTGCAGAAGGCTGACTCCAAGCCACCGTGGCCACACTCCTGACGGAGGCAGTCCCTCCGCTCCCTGTCACCGTCCCCACAACACAGCTTGCGGGCAGATGGAAGAGGAGGGTGTGCAGAGCTCAGGAAATCTCCTGGGCCGGAGGCCACCCAGGTCCTACCACTGCCTACCAAGCCCGTGACCTGCAAGGAGCCCAGTCAAGGTGAGCCAGTGAGCCCCGCTGACCCGCCGCAGACAACCACGAGCACCTTGCCGCCCGCCACCAAGGCTCCGCCCAGCACACCGAGAGAACCGATCACCCTTTGCACCCTTGCACCCCTGGCCCTCGCACTGCTGGGCACACACTGAACCCCGCAGGACAGGCTGGGGTGAAGCCTGCACCCTTGACTGACTGCGTGTGCTCTGGTCCACAGCCCATTTCTGTTCACAAAAAACAGAGTTAGAGAAGTTGATGAGTCCTAAGGTAAGTTTAAAAATAGTGTTTGGGGCACCTGGGTGGCTTCATCGGTTAAGTGTCTGACTTTGGCTCGGGTCGTGATCTCAGAGTTCCTGGGTTCGAACCCCGGGTCGGGTTCTGTGCTGGCAGCTCAGAGCCTGGAGCCTGTTTCAGATTCTATGTCTCCTCCCCTCCCCCACTCATGCTCTGTATCTCTCTGTCTCAAAAATAAATAAGCTATTAAAAATTTTAAAAAATAATGTTGTTCCTTCTCTTCAAAATCACATTATACAGAAAAATTGCCTCCAACCGGTCCCTCCGGCTCATGGGACAGAGGCCAGAGAGTGACACTCCCTCTTGCCCTTCTCGTCCCTGCAAATGGACCCACCAGGTGTGGCCAGCCTGACGTCTTTATAAATAGCTTTTAGAAAAAGCTACACAGAAGGGTTACTTCAGAGAATGATGTACACACAGCACCACGGGAGGTATGAGCTGCCGACCAGTTGGAATGTCATCAACAGCTCTGCTGGGAGCCAATCTCCCGTCTCCTGAGACCAAATTCCCTTGAGGAAGATGATGGGTCAGAGACTGTCGGCGCTCACAAGGCAAATAACACGAGTCCTTAGAACGCTGGCACAAACATACCTTATTCTGATAGAAGTTGTGTCTGGCTTTTTGATTATTAACAAAGTTACACTGATTCTGTATGTTTATTAACTCATGTATTTCTACTTTCTTGATCCCTTAATGTTTCTATGCATTATGTTTTTATAAATAAGAGCTAATGTTAATATACTTGTGTGTATTATATATAGAGACAGAGACAGAGAGACAGAGAGAGACTTAGGTCTCTCTTAGATTATGCATTCACATTTCTGTCTTTTTATAACTTTTTTCTTTCATTGGTACAGTTTATTAGTCCTTTTTTCACCCTATTTTCTCTCGTTAGCGCTGGTTTTTATATGTAACTTTATAATCCATTATTAATGCTACACTTAAAGCATAAATTTTGAAACTATGAAATACAGATTGCAGAGAAAGAGGATCTGTCATTTTAATTTTCATTAATCATTTAGGAACGTCCTTAATTCCTTAAAAATTCTTGAAGGCAGATCACCAGATATTTTTGCTGCAATTACTTTCTGCTCCAATCAACCCCAGTCCACTGCTCCTGAGAGACTCAGTGCACCTTCTAAGTAGGCTGTCAGAAAAATACGCCATGGTCAAATAAGCTGATTTCACAAATGTCATTTCAGGAATGGTTGCTATGACAAATAATTTTTTTTTTTTTGCCGTCTATCACTAGCTGTTAGGCACACCAAGTTGTTAAAATAGTGAATGAAATATGAGGAGCTATGGAGCAAATTATTAAAATCTTCTATGGGAAAGTTCTGAGGAAACTGGAGACGGCTCAGGGGGTCAGCAGAGCCGACCGCAGATGCGCTGAGGGGCTGCACGGAGGCAGGGAGTGTGCGTGCCTCCCTACCTCCTGCCAAGCTGCAGCGAGCACCCCTTGCCGAAAGCTCCCGAGGAGCCCCATTGGCTCAGCAGCGCGGGGACAGCACTGTAAGGAGGCGGCCAGCTGCCCTGCGAGGTGGCCACTTCCCACAAGCGGCAGGTCAAAAGCGGTAGGCGCTCCAGCACGATGCTGCCAAAGGCCCCTCGTACCTGCAGGAAGGGCTGCGGTGACACTGAGGTCGTCAAAATCCTAAAACCAGCACCTGTGACAACCCCATGCCTGTGCGGCCCCCAGACCGAGTATATAAGCAGAAGTGTCTTCCACAAGCATTTCAGTGATGCCGACCCTCTGACCAGGAGAGAGGTTGCCGGGACCTTCTGGGAAGCTGCCGGGCACCATTTTCTTTCCAATTAAAAATCGCTTAATTTTGGGGCTAATGATTTTATTTCTGGGAGTCTGTTCTAAAGGAACTGCACATGGGGCACCTGGAGGTAGGGGGTGGGGGTCAGTCAGTTAAGCATCTGGCTTGATTTTGGCTCAGATCATGATCTCATGTGAAATCAAGTCCCACAGCAGGCTCTGCGCTGACAGCTCGGAGCCTGCTTGGGATTCTCTCTCTCTCTCTCTCTCTCTCTCTCTCTTTCTCTGCCCCTCCCCTCCCCTGCACTCACTCTCTCTTTTTTTCAAAACAAATAAACTTGAAAAATAAAGGAAGTGCACGTTAGGACAGAGACACGTGCCCATTGCTTGCAACGATCAAAGCTAAAAGTAGTATTTACAGGCCAGTGGGTCCTCCCTCCAGAGGAGGGAGTGTTCACATGCACTTTAACGGAACAAGGGGGATCGATGTGTGCTGATAGGGGAGCCATTCCAACAGAAATGATTGTGGTAAACTATCAGTTTTCCCATAGACACTGCAGAAGAGACACTCCTTCCCCCTGGGTGGTCCCCGCACTTGCTGCCCATCAGTCGACTGTATTTGGGGGTTACTCCCCACCCCCTTCCATCCAGCTCCGCGACTGTCCTCTCGCAGAGCCACATGTCACCATCGCTTCCTGGTGTGTTTCAGAACCAGAAGGTTGATGCCTTCAACTCTGCTCTTTCTCAAGCTTATTCTGGCCACTCAGAGTCTTTCTGTGGCTCCATGTAAACTTGAGGAATGGCTTCCATTTCTCTAAACAACCTTATTGGGATGTTGATACATACAGCACTGAATCTGTAGCTGCTCAGATTTCAAAAATAAAAGTCTTCCAGCCTGTGGTCATGGATGTCTTTCCATTCATTTGTGTCTTTAATAACTTACATCAACTTTTATAGTTTCCAGTGTGATCCCTTCAACAAAGAGTCTGGAAAACTGCCCAGGCCCAAGTGAAAGAATGAGATCAAACCCTCACCACACCCCATACACAAAAGTCAGCTTAAAATGGATGGAAGAAAGATTTACCTGTGAGACCTGAAACCATAAAACTAAGTGAACAGAGAAAAACTTCCTGACATTGGTTTGGCAATGATTTTTTTGGGTCTGACACTAAAGCATAAGCAACAAAGCATAATTAATCGATTGAATTAGTTGCAATTAATTGAATTAACTGAAAAGGCAATCTATAGAATGGGAGAAAATATTTGTAAACCGTACATGTCATAAGGGATTGATATCCAAAATATATAAGGAAGTCCTACAACTCAACAGCTAAACAAATGAACAAATCACAGACTTAGTTAAAAGTGGGCAAAGGACTTGAAAAGACATTTCTCCAAAGAAGCTGTACAAACGGCCCACAGGTGTCTGACACTGCAACCTCACTGGTCATCAGGGAAGACAAAGGCTGAGATAGTATCTCATGTTTGGTTGGCTGTTCCCAGAAAATCAAAGATAATAGGTGTTGGTGAGGATATAGAAAATTTGAAGACCTTGTGCACTGTTGGCCAGAATGTGCAATGATACAGCAGCCAAAGGGGGAAAAATCATGGAGGTTTCTCAAAAACTGAAACATGGAAATTACCATAGTATCCAGCAGTCCTATCTGAGGGCATATCTATCTACCCCGAAGAACTGACATCAGGGCCTTGGACAGATGTCTGCACCCCTACACTCACTGCAGCACACTTCACAATTACCAAGCATAGAGACAAGTTAAATATGCAGTCACTGAGATGAATGGATTAGCAACACGTGGTACATACAGGCAGTAGGATGTTACACGTGACAGCACAAATAAAATTGGGGGACTTTATGCTACGTAAGATAGGCTAGTCACAGAAGACAAATACTGCGTGATTCCACTTCCATGAGGTACCTAGGAGTCAGTCACAGCCGTGGTGAGAAGGGAGCTGTCCAGGGTCCTGGAGTATGAGGCGGATGGGAGCTGTCCAGGGTCCTGGAGTACAGGCCCCCCTGGGGTCTGATAAACTAACTCCCAGGCTCTGTTGTACAAGATGCCTGTAATTAACACCACTGCCTTGTGCACCTAACAGCATGGGAACTGGAGAGGTCTCATGTTGCATGTTCTAACCACAGCTTAAAAAAAAAGAACTACTCATAGAACAACATTTATAATCCCTGTTCTTGCAAGGCTTCTGAGCAGGCCTGTGTCTGTAGCACAGAAAGAGCCTGGAAGTTCTGGGGAAGTTGGGGGGGGTGGGCGGTCACCAAAGGCAGACAGTGGGGCCAAAGCAGTGATAACTCGCTCTGTGTACCTTTATTCTGTATGAATCTTGTAACATGAAAATGCAGGGACGCCTGGGTGGCTCAGTCAGTTAAGCCACTGCTTCAGCTCAGGTTGTGATCTATGGTTTGTGAGTTCGAGCCCCACATCGGGCTCTGTGCTGACAGCTCAGAGCCTGGGGATGCTTCAGATTCTGTGTCTCTGTCTCTCTCTCTCTCTCTCTCTCCCTCTCTGTCCCTCCCCCACTTGCACGCTCTCTCTGTCTCTCAAAAGATAAGCATTAAAAAAAAGAAAATGCATCTGTCTATGACTTTAAAATAATGTAGTCTCTAGGAAATAGTTTCTGAATTAAAGAAATATGCAGAAGTTATTGTACAATTATAAAGCAAACAGTGTCTTTCGATGTGAACAAATTAGAGACATTTTATCACATGGAGGTTCACCTAGACACCTGTGCCAAATGCCAGCGTGATTCCTGCTCTCTCCATCTCCCAAGATATCATGTTTTGTATCTTGGTTATGTGCAGACCTCAGGTCTTGAACCTTGTTAGGCCTGCTGTGGTCAGTGATCCTCAACATCTAAATGTACAAGGTCACACACCTCAGTCTATGATCTATGATCTAATGGATTCAATCATAAAGACCACTAAAACAAGGTTCTCAAAAGATTAGTCGTTACTGCTATTTATTTAAGTAATGTAATGGAAATAGCCATTTGGTAACCGGCCACGGAAGCCAGCCTTTATAGCGAGGTGGAACACTTGCTGTCATGGCTCCAGGAGGTCACCGCTGCTCGAGAACAGCCTGTGAAGGTGCTGCTCCACATTGCTTCACAGCATCCAGCTTGTTTGTCAGTAAACATGGCATGTATGCCATCACGGCCATCCCCAGGGGTGAAAGGACTGGAGGTCTTTTTATCCGCAGTCTCCCCACCTTAGATCATAGCTGTTGACTGCCCGGGGGTGGAGACACCGGATACAGGCAACTGAGTCTATGACGAGACCCTGCCAGGAGCTAAAGCTCGAGAAGAAAAGCACTGAGTCAGGGAAGTAGGAACATCTACTTGCCCCTACAGGCTGGAGCAAGTAACAGGTTCTACTGACATGTTTTAGTTTGATATGAACTGAGGACCCATGGTTCTGATAAATTCATCATGTGGACACTTGACGCATTTCCTTCTCAGCAGCAAGGACAGCAAGTAAGGCTGTGTCTTGCATGGCCACAATGAAAGAATGGGATGAAGTCTCAGCCAAGTGAGCGGCTTTCTGCAAGTTACGTGGGTTCATATTTATTATCTCTGGTGTCCCTCCCAAATTCTGTGGAATAGGAATTCCACTTCTATTTGCACCCTCAAAGCATGAGCTTCAGCCGGGAGAGTGAAGGCCTCGGTGAGAAGCACGCTCGAGGGAGGCTTGTGAAGATTGCTCCAGAAGTCCTGGGGCCGTGTGCAGGAGAGATGGGCCACCCTGTCCACTTCAGGAAGGCAGAGCCAGGCAGGAGGGGGCCCGGCTGCAGCTTCGGCTCCGCACAGCAGTGCCCGGAGCCCCTCTGCCCGGCAGAACTGGTCACCAGCATGAAGCCGGCAAAAACCACACACCAGGCACACGTGCCTGCTGGTCCTGGAGGCTCCTTCCCGCCACGCACTTGAACTCTGAGAACATGAAAGCAAAAGCCCCAACTAGCCTGTGTGCTGTTTCATCTGCTGTTAACCAAACAGAGCACTTTCCCCAAAGGACACTATATTAAGGGCTGCCAAATGCCAGGAAGCTGGGATATAATGAAATGCAGAGCTGAGCCCCTTACTTCCACCCGGAAACAGAAGTCAGATTTGCAGCTGGCTTTCGAAGGCCTAATTCTATGCCTTCGCTTGAATGCAGCTTTATCAGACATAAAAAAAGAAATAACAGTCCAAAAATTGTTTGCTGGTGTGGGAAGCAAAGATATGCAGATAGAAAGGACCTGCTGCGTAAGACATTTATGTAATGCCCAGATTAAAAATGAGAATTAAATGTCAACGTACATCTTATCTCCTAAAAATAAAGGCATGTCAAACAAAGGATACATTCCCTTGTTATTGGTTCATTTATTTATTGCCCAAAAGAAAGCTTTTTGCAAATGCAACAAGTGGTCAAATAAAGGAAACAAGTTTGGTAATACTCAGACATCTCCCCCAAACACCACACTCCATGATTTGTATCCCCAGCTTCTAAGCCCCACGTGCCCAGAGGCAAAGTAACCAGAGGTCTGCAGGGCAGCACAGGCAGAGGGTCCTTACAGGATTGATCTTGACCTCAAGGCCAGGCATACTGGGGAGAAATTCTTTCCAGTGCTGTGGAAATCTTACCGCTTGGCCTCATGCCCTGCTTCCTGCACAACAGGGACTGTGGCTTCTTCCCAATCTGCAGAGACCCCGCATCAACTCGTGTCTGAGTCAGGAGCTCCCAGGGCTCCTCGTGACCCCCTGGCATGGGAGGCCTCCCAGGGTACAGAGGACACAAGTCAGGTGGTGTTAGGAAATGGGGTGCCTGAGGTTGGGGGAAAGGGTGCCTCCCCAGAACATCCCCTCTGCCCTGCCCCTGTGAACGGACATGTGTAGACCTTAGAATTTCTGACCCTCGGAACCCAGCAATGCCACACCAACTCCACCTTTGATTCTGTGCAGAGACGCGTGGCCTCGTTCCGGGGACATGTCCCCAGCCTGAGGCAGTCCTTTGTTACACCCAGATCTGGGCACAGCATGCGATGCGGCAGTGTCCCTGCGGCGCGGCAGACACCGGTGTCCTGGGCGTCTGTCACCCACACAGGAACTAAGCTCTCCTCCTAGTCCCGTACTTTTCCTGTCCATTCGCTGACGGAATACATTAACGGGCTGATTTATAGTGTGTCCTGTGGCTAACCCAGAAGCTTCTGGAGAGCAGAGACTCTAGCCTCTTCCACAAATTGACCGTCTCCAGAACCTGGCACAGACCCTGGCACGCAGTGAGTGCTCAGTACATGTCTGATGAATGACGGGATGGAGGGTGAATGGGTAAATGGGTGAATGGACGAATGGGTGGATGGACGAATGGGTGGATGGATGAATGAGTGAATGGAGGGATGAATGGGTGGACGAATAGGTGAATGGACGAATGGGTGAGCGTCTACTCAGGAAGCCAGGGAGGCACGTGTGCTTTGGGACCTCCTGACAAAGACGTGGAAAAGCCAGACAGACAAGATGGGGTGGAGGTGGGCAAAGGGGGTCCCTAACAGGTGGGGTTTCCCACGGGTCTTAGGAAGGAGCAGCAGACAGGAGCCGGGTCCCAGGGGGGTGAGGCAAAAGCTGTGGGTCCCCTGGCTGGATCCCGAGAGGCCCCCCACTGCTCCCACCAGATGGGACCCACACGCCTGCCCAGGATTTCTCCTCAGCTCGGAAAGAACAGCTGTGCAGACAAGGCAGAGGCGAAGAGGGAGCCGGAAAGACAGACTGAGACGAGACGATCCAAGAGAAAGTCACCAGGGGGCTGAAGGCAGCAGCGTGTGAGACGGGGCGAGCTGCACCGATGCCACGTGTGCCACGGGAAGAGTAGAAAAGTGAGGGAGTGAGACACCTGCTCAGAGAAGGCAGCAGCGCCGGAAGGTGCAAACAGGCATTTTTAAAGCTTCAGCAGATTTGGAAAACGAAGATAAAGAGGTCCCCTGGAATGTGGGGAAAAGTCAGAGAGGCAGGAAACATGAGAGAAAAGAAGAGACAAGGAAGGACTATCCGTGACGGCCGGCAGCCCCCCGACTGGAGCCCCAAAACGAGCTCACACCAGGGGAGGAGGGAGTCACAGACAGTGCGGAATTCCTGCTACACTGTGTGCGCTGAGTATTCCACATCCTGACGTGCACAATGTACACGATGTACTTAATACACAGTATAACATACAACACATAATACATCATGCATAATGTACAAATATAACATGTAGCATAATATACAAATGTAATATATATACTAAGAGCACATGTGTGACTGTGTGTCCATGTATGTATATACAGGAGAGAATTTTCCAGAAGTAAAGAAGAATAGGAATCTTTCTGTTGAAAATGCTCATAGAATGATCCACTGAATTAATATTTAAAAATGTATAGGTATCAACAGAAAATGAACATCAAAGATAAATGAGATCCTATCACCAAAGTACTTTTCCAAAAAACAAAACAGAACCACACAAACCACCTATGATGTCACAGACTGGAATGAGACCCTTCGTGGGCTCAGAAGGGACTCGTGATCTTAGAAGGTGACACAGCTATGTCTTTAAAATTTTGAGGGAAAATCAGTTCAAGCAACTATTGAATCACCTGAAAACCTGCCAGGCAAGCGTGAAGGCACGTGAGAAATGTGACCATCAGAGAAGTGAGGACTATTTTTACTGGTTCGTGGTGCTGGGACCTGCCCTGGGAGAGGGCGGGTGTGACCAGAGGGGACAGCGCTGGATGGGGGTAGAGGCTCCATCCCCCAGCCCGCGGCTGCTCTGGGACAGAATGAGGAAGGGGACAGAAAGTGCAGAGAGCAGTGGAGAAAGTCGCTGGTAATACCAAGAGTGAGGAAATGAGGAACGCAGGGTGCCGGGCAGAAGCCAGTGGGAAAGGTGTCCTGGACGCCGTGTGACAGAAGCCACTGAGATGACAGGAGGACCTGTCGGACGTTGATCTCAAAACGATTCCCCGGTGGGGAGTCTCCAAGGACCCCCATCTACTGCATTATGATACTGAAACTTTATGAATTGTTTTCTTAATTGTTAACACGTAGAACCAGGTTAGAACCAAGCAGGAAACTAGGGGCGTGGCTGTGGGCAGGTGTGACCTTTCCCACCCTTGACGATGGAGAAGTAGAGCTTAGGACTCAAAGTTGAGGGGGAAACAGGGAGGTGAATATCCTCACGTTATTTAAAAAAAGAAAGAGAGTCGCCATTTCAGGGAAGGAACTCACCTTTTTATGGAAGACAAGTTAGACATTTAAGTATTCTGTTTACACTGTCATTTATTTACCAGTATTTAGTTTGAACCATCTAAAGTGATATAAACAGCGTGGGGTGGCGTGAGCTGACCTCATTCCTGCGGAGGCCGTGGGAGCCACGAGCCTCCGGTTTTCTCCCTCCGTGTCCCCGTCCTTTGGACGTCGACGCTCCGCAGCCCTGCTCTGGCCGGCAGGGTGGTGGCAGACGTGACGCGGACATGTGAACACGGCTCGCACCTCGAGGCTCACTGTCTCTTGCTGCTCTCCAAGCTCCATGTGAAAAACGTGGTCTCACTCAGTCAAGGCTTGTGGCCAGCACCCCTCTCCCCCTGGCAGAAGGCTGCCGTCTGGCACGGGATTAATGCCAGCTTCCGTCAGCCACGGCCATGGGCAGAGTGACAGCAGACGGTGGCCCCCGAGGGCCACAGCCAGGAGCAGCGGGAGACGTGCCACAGAGCCCGGCCTCCGGCACTGACCACATAACCAGCCAAACAAATACTGGTATATATCGCGGTAGATGAAGGTCACAGACTTCGGTACAGAAGGTGCTGCCAGAGCATAAACCTGTAAAGGGCAGCACTTCCGTAAGGACCGGCCAGACAGTGGGCACGTGCTGCGGTGTGTTGTGTGTGTGAATGGCGAGGGAGCAGAAGACAGGCAGAGGACAAAGCAGGGCTGACCCCCACCACCCCCGGGTGGGGTCTGCCTGACGTTCCTCAGCCTCTCCAGCTGCCCAAGGGCAAAGGAAGGGGAAAAGCCAGCAGTAACTGACTCCTGGACAGGAGCCTCCATCAGTTTACACACGTCTTAGTCAATTACAAGACCAAGGCAATCCTAGCAACTGACACCCACAGACTCCGTTTCCTGGAGCCCAGCATCCCCGCCCCCCACAGTGAGGGGGGGACACAGGCCGAAGGAAATGGCAGGTAACCTCACTTTTCCTTCTAACCTGCAGCCCACTGATAAATACTTGAGGCAAAGGCAGAGCAAAACATTCCTCCAGGAAGCCCCTAGGGTCCTAATGTTAACGCCTTAGTAGAGGGAAAAGAGCCTTAGCTTGACAATAGACGCCCCGGGGTCACTCAGGAGTCCTCTCCAGCGCATCCAAGTCCTTCGGGAGACCTTCACTGCCCGCGCCCCGAGCCCCAGCGCCGCTCTTCCTGCCCACGGCCCTGTCCCCCGCCCTCTAATAAAATCTCCTTTTTGCACAGATGTCTCAAATAGTCTTTCTTGGCCACGGGCTCCGGACCCCACCATCACTCCAAAAGCTCAACGTGAGCACCCCCTCCCCCCCCACACCACCCGTAGGACAGGGACGTCACCCGCGTTCCCCCAGGAGGATTCTGAGGAAAACGCCGCGTCAGTCAGCCCATCGTCTGCTTGTGAGGAGACACAGAAGATGTGACAGGGGCCAGGACTGGCTGAGTCGGGGGAGCCAAGTGCTTACTTCTCGCCCCCAGCGGGTAAGTGACTCTCAAAGTGCAGTGAGGCCGAAGCCAGAGACCAAGCACCGGAGCTCCTGTAAAACACCGCGTGGGACCCGGCGGATCTGGGGCCCCGTCTGGCTGCGGGACAAGAGCCTCCTCTACAGACGCCTGATCCCTCAGTTATAACTGAAACAAAGACGGGCCTCGGAGACACACCTGTCTGTCGCTTCTGTTGGATCTAATTTACAGAAAACCCGCAGTTTTAAGAGTGCTGTACCAGCAGAAGCAGCGGCTGCCCGAGCAGCCCATCCCGCTGAGCCAGACGGTCACGGGTTACACACGAGGTCACTCTCTGAAGCCGCCGCACATGGGGCTGGTTTCATAGCTGCTGATATCACACAGCATCTTCACCTTTCATGTGAGGCCAGTAGACATTGTCTGAGATTCACAGATGAAGAAATAAAGGCATCTTCAGTGGAAAGAAGTTACAGTGGAAAGTTAACTGGCAAAAACGCAAGACCTAGAATAAAAGCAGCAGGTATAGAGAGAGGCCCCCTGGGGTGGGGGCTCCAGGCCCCGGGGGCAGGAGACCCTCCCTCTTCACCTTGACCGTCTGTGCCCACGAGCACAGGCGTGTAGAGAAAAATAAATGTGAAGAGGCATGACGTCAGAGCGATGGGGAGTGCCCCAGCTCAGAGGCGCTGGATGCATCCCGCCCGGTAACAGGCATGTGCTCCATCTGGGGCTTCGGGACCATCATGGAGACGGACTCCTCGCAGCCCCCGGGAGGTAATCATGCAAAGGTGGAGGGCAGGGTGGGGGCAGGTGAGGGAGGGCGCTCTGGCTGCCGCCCTGAGGTGTGCGGGCGGAGGGACACACGGAGCGCAGTGTCACTGAGATTTGCTAACGGTGGGGTGGGAGGGGGGACAATTACATCTGGCTCCACAGCGGACAGCAGGTAGCTAACCCAGGATGCTGTGTCCCCGGCCGCAGCCCGGCCTTCGGTCTCAGGGAGGTGCAGGGCACATCCTTGGTAGGTTTGCCTCAGGAGGTTCAGCCGGGCGTCTCCAGCTCCCGGCCGCTGAAATCCTGGTGCAGTGACTGTGCTTTCCCTGCGGACGAACAGTGTGGCTTCGACACACCACGGACTGCAGGTCCAGGGACCAGTCCCGCTTGGTCACCAGGTAGTCTCGGGGGGTGTCCCCCGGGCGGAGGAGGAAGTCACAGGAGACCAGACACATCTTCTGGACACCACAGGTGGGGTCAGATGTCTTCCTGCCCAAGACACCCCGGCCTTGGGCAGCAACACGGGGCGCCTGAGCAGGAGGTGCCGCAGAGACCCAACGCGGAACGCTCCGGGCAGGGGTGAGGAGAAGCCCCGTCCGGGTGCGTCAGCGCCGACCACGCCCAGGGCCCCAGGACAGGCCCTCACATCCTCCGGGCCAGCGATGGGCCGGCAGGGCCTGGCGCTCCCCAGGGGTCCCCTGGGCCCACGTCACCTGGAGAGAGGGTCGGAGGAACGAATTACGGAGCCGAGCGGAGGGAGGCAGCAGGAGGATATTAATTACAGCGTTTAATCCATTAGGCAGTGCCGCCAGCTTAACCTCTTTGGAATTCTTAGTGTTTGTCTGTGATTAATTATTTTTGGAAATAACAGCCAGCATCATAGCTTGTTAATAGGCTTAAAATAATAAATTTTAAAAACACTGTGAGAGGTTTATACGGATTTAGCTTCCAGAATGCCAACAGTAATTTCACGTGTGAGGCACAGCAGCCTCGTTCCCCTGACTCGCTCCCTCTGCACCGGGCCAGGCTGTGCGTGCGCGGGAGTCGGAAACGCCGCCACGTCGGCCCCCCGCCCCTCCCCCACCGGGGCAGAGGAGTGGGGGTCCTGACAGATGCAGGCCTTCTCGTCAGCCGGGCCCTCGGAGACACAGGGCTTCTCCAGCACCTTCCGTGGTGACAGCCCAGGCAAGAGAGGAGCTTCCCAAAGCAGCCCCTGTGATTCATTCTGACTAATCGTTACTATTATGTCTGAACAAGGAGCTGGTCCAAGGCCGGTGTGCGTGGGAGGGAGGCTGCAGGGGCGTTGCACGATTTGGGACGTGTGCCCAGGCCGCTGGCATCTGAGAAGGGAGCTGTGCGAGGTGGACTGGGATTTGGCGGGTGTCCGGGCTGAGGGGCACCAGCCATCCGCATCGCCGACGCTCTAGTCAGTTCCCTGCGCCTCCTGCGCTCCCGGCTCTGACCCTCCTGACCAAGAACCACGGCCTGAGAAGGTGCTGGTCCCTCCAACATGTGCATCCCGGCCACGGCACTGCCTGGGTCCCTCCTGGTGCTGGGCAGCGCCCGGCGTGGGGCAGGTTACACTCCAGCTAGGCCTCTGGGGCTCCCTGCCCTGCACGACTCAATGGCGGCGGATGGGCGCGGTGCCGTCCAGAGCACACGCAGCACACGCCCCGCGTGCAGCAGCCAGCCAGGGGCAGGTGCCCTCAGGGGGGGGGTTTCCGGGGGTGACACCGGCTGGAAGTCTGAGGCTGAGCAAGAGCTGGCCAGGACCACCGTGGACAGGGGAGTGGGGCTCCCGAGAGGTGTGGTGAGTGCTGGACGTGGGGAGGGAGGGAGGGAGACCCGCTGGTGAGGGCACAGAGGCTGGGCCAGGAGGCGTCCACACAGCGGGCCAGGACTGGATGCCGGAGCCCGAGCGCTGGGTGCTGTGTGGTCTGGACGGCGCACTGTGCTTTGCTGTGACCCGGAAATAATGGGCAGGGAGCGCTGCCAGGCGTTTGCCAACTGGGGAAGGACGACGGGAAGGAAAGAGAAAGTTGGGGGGCCCGTGAAACCCTTCCTCTCCCTCCTCTACCCGCCCCCCGCAGGGAGCCCCTCCACATCCTGCCTGTGCCCGAACTCAGGGGCGTCTGTAGGGATGCTGCCGACAGGGGCTCGGTCCCGAGGGCACCTGGGCACCACCTTCTGCCCTCAGGCGGGACCCCCCCGGGCGAGAGGCCCTCGCCGCCGCAGACCCTCCGTGCACTGTCCCTCCCCGAACCCCGTGGCAGACGGTTGACAGTCAGAGTGGCACAGCCAGGGACATGGCCACCACCAGTCCCTGTTCAAACGTAACCAACACCCTTTGCCTACGCCCTCTCCACCCGCCGCTCGCGCAGTCCCACGCCGACGGATGTGCGGGGAGGACAAGTCCGTCCGTTCCATGCAGAGCGCTGATGAAGCCACAGCGCCTCTCACACCAGATGCGAGCGAGCGTCACGCAGGCGGCAGGTACGCGGGCCCCGCACACGCAGCAACTGGCACGTTCCCGTCACCGGCCGCCGCCGCCGCAGTACTCAAAGCTGCCTGTGTCTTGTGTGTAAATTCGTTTCTATTAATTACTGTGAATGAAGTATTTATATACTTAAGTACGATTCTGCATGAGCTGTAGCAAACCACACCTGTGGGTACTTGCTCACCAATATCGAACTTTGCAACAAGTGTGTATAAATCAGCGTCATCCACTAGGCCTGGCCTGACTTATTCTCTTCCTGCCCGGGACCTCTTCCCTTCAACGACCTCAAGCGCCCACAGGACCCCCTGGACAAGCCCCTGGGGCGCAGACCCAAGCCTGTCGCGAAAGACGTAGGACGAAAGTGACGGAAGGAAGCGGGAAGGAAACAAGTCCCCGTGCGTCACGAAGGGCTGTTGGCACGGTCACCTGTGCCCCTCGCCCGCAGCGCGTCCTCGGTCCACCCGTGTCTGTCCCTTTGCCGTGACCCAGGCGCTCAGGTCTGCTTCTCAGAGCTATTTCCCTCTGTCCCCACCCCACCCCGTGCCCAGCGTCACCGAGGTCACCCAGCCCCGTTGTGTGACACGCACACACGTGTGATATGCACGCACCCTCACGCCTGCGCACGTCCCCTACGGCTCACACTTGCTGGCGCACACATCCTGGTACGTGTTTACACACGAACGTGAATCTGGGGGGCTCGCCAGCAAACCGGGGAGGGTTAGGGATTCCAGGCACAAACTCCAGGTGGGATCCCTCTGCTCTTGCACATGCGCGGGGGGATTAAGAGAGTCCCTCGCTCCGGCTCACACGGGAAGCGAGCGTGCGTGTGCCGTTTCTCCCCGAGCCGCTGTGCAGGTGGGTCCGCAGCCTCGGATGCCCGCCCGCCCTGGGGGCCCAGCAGCCGGCCGCTCTCCAGAGAGAGCTCTGGCTTGAGCTTTTCCGGACCAAGCAGTTTGCTTCTCGGGAGCAGCGTGAGCCGGCGAGTGTCCCCGCTGGGGCCTGGGCTCAGCTCGGGGAGTCGCCGGCCCAGCGGTGAAGACGGGACCCGACATGGCACAGGCCACAGGGCACAGGGCAGCTCTTCGGGTCGGAGGGACACAAACAGCCACCGTGATAAACGCGAGCCCTGCTCTCAAGGCAAAGCAGGGGCTCCTGGCGCCCACTCCTTGGGAACATCGACGGGCCTTCGGGAGGGACGCACGTCACCTTCTGGTGTCATCGCCACAGGAAAAGGATTTACAAACTCACCCATAAACATGAGCAAAATAACTCAAATGATTGTATACACGTTTGGGAAAATAATGAAATCACTTTCAAAGTCACAGATTTGCCAGTTGCTAAAATGTGGCTGAGGACGTGCGTGTGAGCACACAGGGTGCGTGTGGTTTGGGAACCAGGTTCCCTTTCTGGGGGTCCCCCTCCACGACTACCCTGCTGGCTTCACCTCGTACCTGGCCGTGACTCGTGCCCTGAGGGCCCGGAGAGGAAGGGCCGGTCCTGATCCCCTCCCTGTGTTAAGTGCACACGGACCCACACCTCAAACCAGACTCTGCCTCCTCTTCCTGTGACCCCAGTCTCAGGGCTGCAGGGGCGCGCACTGCCTTCGAGCCCTCTCTCCTGCCCTCCTCCATCCCCACCCCCATCCACACCTGTGCCTCCCCTCACCTGTACCCCCGCCCCCATCCCTGCTGCCTGGTCCTGGGCAGGAGGCCCGAACCTCAAGATGGCCAGGCCAACGCAGCAGGGCACTGAAGGCACTGAGACCTGAGACTTTCTCTTGCAGGACCGGGGGCCCTTTATGAACAGCCCCCGGCCTCTACTATGATGACGGCCACAGCCATGCAAATCCGCAAAGCTACCAGGAAAGAGTTAAAAATTACTTGAAGACATCCAAATAGAAAATTACTGAAATTAGTCGATTTGACAGAACACTTTTGCACTCTTCCCGGGAGGAGAGTTTAACTACTGGGCTCGGAAGCGTTTTCGCTGCCACTTTATTCCAGAGAGATCCCAGTATATGGTTCCGGGCGGCGCAGGGCTGAGATCCGCCCCCAGCAGAGCCGCATGTGGGGCGGTGAGGTAAACGGGTGCTGCACATATTTGTTCTTCTATAATGCTTTTATCAAGACACAATTCACGTACCATAACATTCGCCCACTTGAGCTGGACAAGTTGGTGGTTTTTACTAGATTCACGGAGTTGTGAAACCACCGCCAGGATCAGTTTTAGAATATCGTCACCCCAAAGGGAAACCCCGTACCCTTTCGCAGTCACTTCCCTTTTCCACACACCCTCCCCACCGTCCCTCTACCCTCCAGGACCTGTCATATTCTCCTTTCTGTCACTGTATTTCATGGTGGTTTTGATTTGCATTTCTTGATGACTTAATGGTATCGAGCATCTTCTCATGTGCTTATTGGCCATTCCTATGTCTTTTTCTTTCGAGAAATGTCTATTCAGATCCTCCGCTCACTTAGTCATTGGGCTGTTCATCTTGCACCTGTACTTTTACAGGTAAGTGAATCTTTAACAAACTTGATAATTCTACGACGCCTGGAAAGTGAGGGCCACATACGCACAATTAATGCAGACTGCATGGTTTGCGTAGGATGCTTCAGACCCCAGGCTTCTGAGCACAGTCTCCCGGTCCCCTCCAGGAGCGAGGGCACACCCTCAATGGCCATGGAACTCTAACACAAGGACACTGTAAGCCTCCGGCCGCCTGCCCCTCCTCCGTGGCCCATAGCATATCCTCCGTATTTTATACCACAGATGCCCTTTCTGTTTTTCCCCCAGACGTGGCCTTGAGAAAAATCAGTGTAATAAAAATGTGAGCTCGTTTGATAACATTACAAGAACATTTGGGCTCGGTCTGGGATCTGTTCAGTGCGAGGTGGTTATTAAGCACCCAAGTGGGAATGTCCTGTAGACATCTGGACACACAAGTCGGGAGTCGGGGACGTGGTCCAGCGTCCAGTGGTCCAGGATGGAAGTTTTGGGCACCAGTGCAGATGTGCTAATTTAGCCATGAAGCTGGATGATTTCGCTGGAAGTTGTACCAGTCCAGGCGGTCATGTTGGAGAAGCCAAGTGTGAAGCGAAGGTACAAGGTAGGAAGTGAGGTCCGAGCTGGGGGAGCTTGGTATTTAGGGGGTGGCCGTCTACAGGAGTGACACCGGGTGTGGAGGAAGTGCATTTGGAACAGAGGAACGAGCTCAGCACATGGGACGGCCTGGGGACAGACTGGCAGAGCCATTTCAAGGAGAAAGTGATCACTCCGTCCAATGTAGATACCAAGTCAGTAGCAGCAGGACTGAGTTCTCACGGCACCATTGGAATTTAGGAAAATGCAGGTCTCGGTTACCTAACACGAGCAGTTGCAGTGGAGCAGAAGAACCAAATCCTGCTTGGACTCTGTTCAAAAGAAAATTGGAGTTGGGGTGTGGCGGGGGGGGGGTGTCCATCAGCTGAACGTCCGACTTCGGCTCAGATCATGGTGTCACAGTTTGTGAGTTCAAGCCCCATGTTGGGCTCTGTGTTGACAGCTCGGAGCCTGGAGCTGCTTCAGATTCTGTGTCTTCCCCTCTCTTAGCCTCTCCCCTGCTCTCGCTCTGTCTCTCTTTCTCAAAAATAAATGAACATTAAAATACAATAAAATACGGGGCAACTGGGTAGTTCAGCCGGTTGGGAATTTGACTTCAGCTCAGGTCATGATCTCACAGTTCGTGGGTTCAAGCCCCACGTCGGGCTCTGTGCTGACAGCTCAGAGCCTGGAGCCTGGTTCAGATTCTGTGTCTCCCTCTCTCTCCACCCCTGCCCTGCTCACTCTCTGTCTCTCAAAATAAAATAAAGACATTAAAAAAATCTAAAATAGATAATAAAATAAAATAGAATAGAATAAAAATCAGAGAGAAAGACACTGAGACAGCACGAGAGCCAGCAGGCTGATGCTACGGGGAGCAGGCCCGGCCCCGGGGTCCGCCTTCCCACGCCCACACTGCCCAGACGCCCCGACGGGTGGAAGGTGCTCCTATCCCCTCCCGTTGCTCAGGAAAACACCGACGCCACTCTGGACTCCGTCTCTCGCACAAGCACCCCGCCAACCAGCTTGCCGAGTGAACCCCTCATCCGGGCGCGAAGCCAGACCGCTGCCCAGCCCCCACTACCTGCTCGACCCAAGCCTCCAGCACCCGCTGCTCATGTCACTGTGACAGGTCTCTGCCTGCCGGTCCAAAGTCACATAAGTAACTTAGCCATGACTGCACTGGACCCATTAATCACTGCAAAGAGCTGACAGGGTTGGTGCAAGAACATTAAGCCGTGGACACATTCACAGGGGCCGCACGCGGCAGCCGGGGCTGTGTCTGTCCTGACCTCGGAGGCTGTCAGGCTCCTGCGTCCTTGCTGACCCGGATGCACAGACCCTGCTCCGTGGACTCACGGCCCGTCGGCGGCAGGGAGCCCCTCAGGGGTGCCCTTACCCTGGCAGCCCTCTTCACCACTGAGCAAAGCAATGCCCGGGGGAGGAGTGCAGTGACCAAGCCCGCAGGGCCCTTGAGGCTCGGACCCCCAGGGCACAGTCCCTTTTGTGCCATGAGCCTTAACTTCACTAAGCTCTTCCGGCCAGGGCCGGTGCCTGGTTCCTACACACCCCTGACCCCCTGAGTCCGGCACCTGGAGCACCTCCATGGTGATTATGCCCACAGGCCGCCCCGTCAGTCAGTGGACACTCACCGAACACCCACCATGTGCTGGTTGGTTCCGTAGGCCAGGAACCAGTTGTGAAGTTGTAACACCCCACGCTGCAGCCATTTCTCTGCATAACCGTCATCGGCAAGTCCACCCTTGCCCTGTGTTGTCCGGGCCAGTGTCATCACCGGGTCATTCAAGAACAGTGGCCCCAAAGGCGAAAGAAACCTTGCAGGGGAGACGTGAAGAATGGTCTAGAGTTGGGGTGCCCTTCCCCTCAACATTTCAACTCCTCGTGAACCAAGGGGGGTTCCTTTCACCAAAACCTCGTCTCAGATGCCACCCAGGCCTGGGCCCTGCCTCTGGACAGAAAGGTCACAGTCCCAAGATGCCGGAAAGGTCTCTGCGTCCGCAGTGTGGAATCCTTACTAATCATGACGTCTAGAAAGACCGGGCTTCATCCAGTCTTAATGTCACTGCCCTACCATGTTCCCAGGACACACACATCCCCTGGGCCACCGGCCACACCACCAGGCCACCATGTTCTCCAAGCGCCTAGCTTCCCCGCACAGGCCAATAGCCACTGCCTGCTGCCGCCAAGTCTCTCTTGGCCTTGGGCCTGTCGGGCTGGGGGTGGTCTTGGCCCAGGTGCAGGCTGAGCCTCCAAGAGCTACCCATTGACCAGACACAGAGGAGAATCAATGGACGGACCCTTGTGGGAAACACTCTAAAGAACATGCTAGAACTTCCCCCAAGTCCCCAGTAAGCCTGAGCCCCATGGCCAGGAGGAATTGTACCCCACGGAGGCCCCGCTGTGCCAGGGTGCTCAACTCCCCCTGTGGTGTCCGCCCCACACCTGCATCCCAGAGTCTGCTTCCGGGACGCACCGTCTGCTCTGGGCCGGCTCTCCACAGGACTGGCTGACCGAGGGGGGCGGGTCCTGGGCTGCCAGGGAATTCCCTGATTTAGGGCACGAGCATCCTCCTGGGGGAAGGGGTCTCCTCTCTTTGCTCACTACTGAATATGCGGAGCCCAGCCTAGCGCCGGAATACAGTAGGTGCTCAGAGGTGGGGCAGCTGGTGGTTTATTGAACAGAGAACAGAACACAGTAGTTTACTCAAGAAAGTGAGTTTACTGTCTACACTGAGGTGCTGAGGAGCCACCATGTCCACCATCCCCCTCATCCCAGCAGGTGCCACTTCCCAGCTTCTCAAGAAAACGGGGCCGATGGAGACTCTGGACGGCTGTTCCTGGGGCTCACATGGTGTTTGACCTGGGAGATCCCGACAGCGGCCTCCTCCTGGCTGGGTACAGCCTACTGTCTGTGAGTTCCTGGACGAGAATCATCATTTCCAGGGACGGGAAACACACACACATACACACACATACACACATACACACACATACACACACACACACACATACACGGTCCTTTCCAGCACAAGAAACAAGGTTATATTGTAATTTCACTTCTTTTTTAATTTCTGTGTTAGAGAGAAAGAAAGTGTGAGCAGGGGAGAGGCAGAGGGAGAGAGAGAAAGAACCCCAGGCAGGCTCTGTGCTCAGTGCAGAGCCTGACACAGGGCTCGACCCCACGACCCAGGGATCGTGACCTGAGCTGGAATCAAGAGTCAGACACTCAATGATTGAGCCCTCGGGGCCCCAGTAATTTCAGTGCTTGAAAAGCCTCAGCCATAAGCTTTGCTCCCCCCCACCCCCCCGCCCCGTACAAATGACCGAACTGTGCACATCCCCACTGAGACCTGCGGAGCCTGCTTCACATGCGCACGCTCGTGAGCTGCGGGGCTCGCGCTGGCGGCGGGATCAGAGCGCCGTGTCCTCCTGCCCTGCCGCACCACTGCAGGGCCTCACCAGCTGACCGCCCCGCGCGTGAGGACCCGGGACAGAGGTCAGCGCTCGGCCGTCCTTGCGCAATGGTTCAGACACTGGTCCTCGACCATGAAGACAGCTGCCCTTACAGAAAGCAGGATGCCCCTGCCCGCAGCGCCCCTGCCCACAGCCCCCTTACCCGCAGAGCACCAGCCCACAGTGCACCTGCCCTCAGCGTCCCTGCTCGCAGCACCCCTACCCGCACAGCACCTGCCCACAGCACCCCTGCCCACAGAGCATCAGCCTGCAGCGCCCCTGACCGCAGAGCACCAGCCCGCAGTGCACCTGCCCGCAGCGCCCCTGCCCACAGCCCTTACCCGCAGTGCCCTTACCCGCAGTGCCCTTGCCTGCAGTGCCTTTGCCCAAACGCCTCATGCAAACACCGCACCCAGACCTGCTCCTGGGCCAGCAGAGCGGCCGGGAGGGGACAGAGCAGAGCAGCTTCACTATATGGTTAAGTGTGAGGGTGAGCAGACCAGGGCCTCCTCTCCCCAGTCAACTGAAGACACTTCCTGCCTGCGTGCCCAGCGGCAGGCCGGTGGGGCCCGCCTGGACCCCGAACGACCCTCTTAGAGGCAGTCCAGCAAAGTCCACCCACCCCAGCCAACAGCCTGGGCTTTCCTCCCGCGGCTGTGCCAGCACGACTGTGAGGGCCTGGAAGGGGGCAGCGGGGGCTGAGACGCGGGTGCAGCTGCACACGCCAGGCCACCCCACTCGGTCCCGCGCGGCCTGCGGGAAATGTTTCAACGGTCCTCAGAGGCCAAGGGAGTATGGGCAATTTTAAAATTCTCATTTACACTTCTTGATTTTTCCTAAGTGTTTTAAGTGAGCATTAATCACTTTAATAATTGGGGAGATCTATGAAGGATATAATGAAAAGGAAAGCAACAGCCAAAACGTTGCCTGCGGGTCTCCAGCAGCTAGAGCGGAGGCCACTGTCAGTCACCAGGGCTCTGTCACGGCGGAAAGGGATGGACAAGCTGTGGGTGCATTTCTTCCTGTAAATGGAGTCGGAGCCGGGGCTGGGGTGGGGGCGGGGGTTGGGCCGAAGCAAAGGGGAGAAGGAGCCGTGGGTGGAAGTATTGAAATGTGAGGGACCCACGCGGGGGGCGATTGGGACGTGGCCTGCACACCGCCGCCCTGGGAGCCGATTCCCAGGCCCCCGTCGCTGGGCTGTGTGCGGGGGACACAGACGGAGACGCCCTCGGAGCCCCTCTCTGACCCATGGAGTCCGTGGCACGCACAGTGACACGCAAAGTACTCCCTACAAGTACTGACAGAGGACTTCCACGAGGTGGGGGCCTCCCAGCATGAACCCCGGCCATTTGCCCACGGGAAGAGGCAAGCTTCCCGTTCCACGGCAGGACCAGCCACGGCCTAAGTGACAGTGGGGAAGAAAACCACACCCCGCGCCCCACCAGGGCCGGGCCTCACTCTCGGGCACCACGGCACTGAGGCTCCTCGTGGCACGAGCCCACAGCCACAGGCTCAGCACAGACTCGGCCGGGGGCGGGGTCTCGACGCCCTGGAATCTCTTCCACATTCCCAGGCCCTGATTAGACCCCACTCCCCACGCCCCGTCTCCAAGGGGCCTGGGCTCCACCCCCTTGGAACTCTCACAACAGGCCCCTGGTGGCCTGGGGGGTCCTTCCAGCATCTGCTCCCTCCAGCGAAGGAGGGAGGGTGCCTTCGGCTCCCCCGACGCCGTCCCACCGCTGCAGGCTCGCGCACACACCCACCTCCCCCTCCTCCCCGCCTTCCCCCCAAATGTGTGGGGCACCTTTGGGCGGGTCTGTGTGAAGCAGTAGAGACCAACAGCAAAGGGAAGAGTGTCCCGTCTTCACAGGCTCAGCGGGCACAGCGGATGGAGGCCGCAGGCACATCCACCTGATGGCAGACTGGCTGGGGCGCCCAGAAAGGCGAGGCTGATCATCCTACAGCAATAACTCGTTTCATTAACTCTCATTCTATGCGGGCACAACAGAAATTTAAAAATCATGAGAAGCCCGGGAATACGTTTTTATCAGTAAATTTAAAAGGTTAGAAGAAATGGTCAAATTCCAGGAAAGAAGAAATATTCCAAAATAGACTCCGGAAAATAAACAAACAAAAACTTAGTCATGCAGTTAGAAAAACTATTAAATTATTACTTAAAACTCTTCCAATAAAGAAAAAATACAGAGTTAAATAGATTCGTAGGAGAATTCTGTCAGCTTTTCAAGAAACCAGCCATTCCCAGGACGCCTGGGTGGCTCAGTTGGCTGAGCGTCCGACTTCGGCTCAGGTCATGACCTCACAGTTGGTGGGTTCGAGCCCCACGTCGGGCTCTGTGCTGACAGCTCAGAGCCTGGAGCTGCTTCAGATTCTGTGTCTCCCTCTCTCTCTGCCCCTCCCCCACTCATACCCTGTCTCTCTCTCTCAAAAATAAATAAATATTTAAAAAAAAAAAGAAACCAATTATTCCTGTCTTACAGAAATTTGTCCAGAATGAAGAGAGAGACAGGACGTTCAGCTTGCTCTCCGAGGCCAAGACACGCCAGTCTCGAAGGGTCACGCAGAGCCCGTCACAACAGCTCAGAGGCCAACGGGGACAGGCGGAGCCGCAGCGGAAGGGGCTGACAATGAGCTCAGAGTTTTCTGGGAGTGATGAAGATGTTCTGGAACTAGACGGTGGTGTTGGTGACCCAGCACTCGACCTATAAGTGACACTGAAGTGCCCACTGCAAAGTGGCTAATGGCCAATTTTGTGTGTGAGTTTAACTGAATAAAGCTGTGCACATCCTGCTCACTCATAAAAGGAGACACACTTTCGGGCGTTGTCCACAGGAGATGTTCTGAGCAAGGACCCGGGAGGTCTTCAATCCCGCACGAAGGGGCAGGGCTCTAAGGTCAGGGGCTCAGATGGCAGGAGCCCCCTCCTGCCCAAGGGGACGGTGGGGCCACCAAGCGCAGCAGACCAGGGCGGGCTTTGCCGGCGCCGCCAGCTGGCCTGACCCGAGAAGAGAGCGGAGAGCTCTCTGGGGCTGGGCTGCGTGGGGAGGGCTGGGTGAGGGTCTGGACCACATTGTCGCCTCTCTGCAGGTGAGGAGCTGTTCCTCCCTCCGGAAGCAGTGGCTCCTCCGCGCCTTGCCTCCCTCGCTCTGAGGCTCTGCCCTCCCTCCCTTGAGCGGAGAGGGCCTCCCCAGCCCACACTTAGCACACGGTGACACCAGGCAGCTTCCCAGCCTGCACAGGGGCCAGCCCCCAGCGAGGGTAACATGGTCCTTCTCAGGCTCTGAGCCTTGAACCCTTCCTTACACTGGATGGCACCGGAGCTTCACCAGCGGCTTACAATGAAAGTGTTAAGAGTAAGAGGTTTTCTCCACATCCTCCTCAATGCTGTTCTGGGACTTTCCAAATCCCCAAAATAAACTGCACTTGGGTGCACGTGCGTTCCATGCACAGCGTTTGTGTGGCCTTGATCTTACTTCCTCACCAAATGGGTCTGTTTGGGAGTTAAGACCAAAGCAGCTTAGCCCAGAGACCCTGTGGGTGGGGCCCTGGACCGGCCGCCCCCCGGGGGCACGTCAGGGCACGACGTCCCTTCCCGAGCCCCCCCGAGTGGGGCTGCCCCCTGCCTCCGAAGGCCACTGGCCACAGACGCTGCGGCAACGTGCCGTCGTCACAGATGCAGCGGAAGCGCCCAGGAAGGACCCGACGGCAGGACGGCAGCGGGCTGGTCTGTGGCTGCAGCAGCCAGGCCTCCTCGGAGGAGGTTTTCCGTTAAAGCGACAGCCGACAAGTGGCCCATTCCTCCCTCCCTGACTCGGACCAGCCCGTCTTCCTCACGGTCCCTCCAGGGTCTCCTGCAAAGGCGGCTCCTTGGAAGGCCACCAGGCCCGCCACGGCATCTGCACCGTGTGCACGCTGTGTGTCAGCATGGCTTTGCCACCCTCCCCAACCCGGGCTGGCCACAGACCCCTGAGGAAGCCCCCACCCCCGTGGAGCTGGGACGGCCACAGGGCTGGATTTGGTCGACATCCCCGGGACACCGATGGCCCCACCGCCAGAGTCCTGGTCACCGATATTTAGCATGAAATGGTTCAGTGGATCACGGAGAGTGAATGTGGCCTGTGGGATGGAGGGACTGGCCGCTCTGGGACAGGCCGCTGCGGCCCTGCGCTCCCAGCCCCGGGGTGGAGGTGACCCGGCCTTCACCAGCCCTCCCCCACCCCTGCTGTAAGGATCAGGACGGTTGCATGGGGTCCAGGAGCCTTTTCGGGGTGAAAGTCTGGGTTCAGGAAATTCAGGGCTTGTAAGAGCATAGCAGCTGAGGCAGGACCTCTGCCGTGAAGTCCTTCGCCACCAACGCTGAGCCGACAGGCAGTGTCAGGCACTTCTGTGGCCCCGATGCTGCTGAGGAAGCCCGTGGCACGGAGAAGCCTCCCTGTGTCACCACCCAGTGGGGGAGGCCTGGGCGGGCGGGAAGGGGTGTAGGGCGGACCCCTTCAGAGCAGCCCGTCACCTGTCCGGAACAGCACACCATGTTACTGGGTGTACAACACGCAGCAAAGGTGTAACGGGAGTCAGCTTTGCTCCGAGACCCAGCCTTGGCTCTAGACTCACAGTGAATAATCCACACAAAGCCCCTGCTCTTCTGGGTCTGACACTCAGGGTTGGAGGGAGGAGAGAAAATAAGCCAGAAACAGACATTACGGATAATGCTAAGGGGACGATGAGAAATGCTAAAAGTACTGCAGAATGGAGGATGGGGGGGGTCTCAGAGCTGAGGCCCAAATGACGGAGGAACAACCAGCCATGTGCAGCACTGGGAGAAGACATTGAAGGCAGAAGGGTGACCAGTGCAAAGGCCCTGAGGCAGCATGCGGAAATGGAGGCTGGTGCTAGCAGCAGCCAAAGCACGGGCCGGAGTCACAACGGGTGGGTTCCGGAGACTCTGGGTAGAAGTCTGGGGTTTGCTCCAGGCTCCTGGAGACAACACCTGGGAGTCCTAGGCAGAGGGGGCTTGACCTGGCCTCTATTTTCGAGAAGCAACCTGGGTGGGGCTCCTGGCTGGAAAGCAGCTTATAGGAAAGGGCAAGGTGGGAGCAGAGAGACTGCGTGTGGCAGCCACGGTCCGAAGGTGGCGCGGGCCCGGACGAGGAAGGCGGCCTCGGGTGCAGGTTTCAGGAGGGCAACGGCTGACGAAGGGCTGGACGTGAGGGGTCAGGCAGGAGCCAAGGGTGCGGCTGAACCGGGCCGACCGGCCGGTGCTTGGGGAGAAGGGGGCTTGCCCAGAAGTGCAGGAGTCCTGTTTCCTTTCACGAGCAGGACCTGGGCCGGATCATACTTCCTTTCCAGGGAAGCCTGTGAGACACGCTCAGGCAGAGCAGGCACCACAGGTCCCTCAACGCAGAGGCTGGGGGAGAGACGGGCCCTGCAGACGCGGGAGAGGGCTTGGGACGCCAGAGAGGCGGTGGGCACACTGCAGAGTCCTGCGCACAGCGCCGCGCCCCCAGGAGCACCAGCCGGGGGCAAAGTGCTGCCGGAGGGAAGAGAGGACCATTGCGCTTAGCATTTCAGGAAAGAGCCCAGACGCCCACCGGCGCCGGGACACGGGACGCATTACGCGGATTCCCACGAACGAAGGAGGGCTGTGCCAGAGGGGCGTGATCGCATCACAAGCACACGCATCATGGAATGACTTAACAAAACAAAAAACAACCACAAAACCGTCATTTTGAGCAGAAAAGGCAATCACAGAAGGATGCATGAATTATGATATTTATGTAAAATTCAAAAAAGCCTAAATTACACAATATGCTGTTTAGAGATAATACGTAGGTAGTAAGCATGTGTCTAGAAACATCAGAGCAACGACTGGCACATATTCTAGAGAGCACTTGACCCGGGGAAGTCAGGAGTCGAGGCTCCTGGGGGCACAGGGTACGGAAACCTCTACTTTGCGGGTGCTAGTGTGTCTGTGTTTCCGCCTGGCGCAAACATCTACGTGCTTTTGTGTGAGCGATGGACTTGCCATTTTTCTTCTCAAACAAAGAGTGAATTGGAGCTGACAGCGCAGACGGATAACGGAGCCAAACAGCCAGACATTTCTCAGGGGGGGTAGAGGGAGGGGACCAGCCCAGGGGGAGGACAGGCCAGGCGAGGACCTTCTCCAGAGCACACGCTCTCACTCACAGAGAGCACCCACTGCAGCAGCGAATCCCCCAGCCCCTCCGGACCCCCACGGCGGGATAGCGGTAGGAAAATCTGCACTTTATGTGCAGAAAGCCCATGATGACAACTCGACTATATGTAGCTCGAACCCTTATCCTGAGTTCACCGTGGATAACACACTATATACAAAGCCTCTCTGTTTATTTGAATCCAATGACTTTTCTACAAGCAGCAGCTCGATGCCTGTATCACAAACATGTACGTCTTTCTCACAGAGGCCAGCAGAGTCCCAAGCACTTTGGGGTGTGCATAACTTCACTGTGGCAGTATTTTGGTCTCTGAATGTCTCTAAAATGTTAATAGGCATGACGATGTTTTGGATTACACTGGAGGAGGAAATAATTCCTGGATGAAAAAAGAAAAGGCTTCTTCCCCAGGCACGAGGTCATTGTCCTGAACCCACACATGTCGCTAACGAGGGGAGCCACGGCCCCATGGATGGCGGTGTGGCCGCGTGCGGGCGTGGGGGCTTTTCCTGGCTTGTTAAGGAGCTCGGGCGGCGCGTTCCTGATAAAAGAAAGAATAGTCACTTCCCAGCTGTTGTGTGGCAGGACAAAATGTGAAATTTAAACCATTAAATGGTTCTGGAAGCAAAGGAACAGGTGGTAAATGGTCTGCAAGGCAGATGGTACTTTTTAATCGTTGTGTTCGATTGTCCTCCGCTCGGCTAGCGACCATAACTATCGCTCATATTTTACCTTTTTCACTCGAATGCTTGCACAATGGTGGCAAAGGTTTAAAAATAACTACCGTCACTCATAAAAAAAAAGGGGGGGGGAGAAAAAGAAAAAGAAAAAAAAAAGAATCGGTTCATTTATTTCCTCAAATAGGGCAGTGCTGGAGCCGGGCTGCACCGTGGCCATGAGTGGCGGGAAGACAGAGGCCTCAGACAGGCTGGGGGGCTGGCGCCCGGGGGGCTGGGACAGCAGCCCTCACGGGCGCCTCGTCCTCCCCGGAAACCTCGGGGTCTCCATAAATAGGACACAGGATAGTCTTTCCCCTACGTTCTAACAGGTAAAGGAGCCGTAGGAACAGAGGCCAGCGGCACTCAGCTGCAAGCCCGCAGAGAGGGGACCGAGGACGCCCACCTCCGCTGGCCCTCCCGCCACCACACGCCCTCATCGGGGAGCCCTGCGAGGCCAGCATCGGGGCTGGACAGCCGCGTCTCAGGTCGCCTCTGAGTCACCTGTGATCTGAGGGCACATGTGTGAATAATGGAGCCATGCGTGTCCTAGGCATGCGTGTGCGGTTTGCAGGATGATCGCCCAAGTCAGGGAAGCCGCGAAGGATGTGGGCCCAGAGCCACGGGCCGGCGGATGAAGCCAGCACACCCCGCTGCCCAACGCGGGCAGGGCCACGAGAGGGGGACACAGCCCCAGCAGTCCACGACTTACAGGCCACGGACGGGGACAGGCATGTGACGGACGGGAGCACGCAGCCCGTGGGAACCCCGAGGTGTGCACGGGTCCTGTGGAAGAGCCACGGCCAGGACCCGCTGTACCACACGCAGGCAGTGGTCTGGAAGGAAACCCCTGCTTGTGATAGGCTGGGAACAGCGCACGGGGCTCTTCAAATACGGGGTCTTCTTGGAGATGTGAAACCACGTAAAAGGCATATAATCAAGCATAACTCTTATGGCTGATCTTTCCAGGAGGAAGCCTGTTTCAGTCAGTTTCTAGATCACTACCTGTCCCGGGGCAGGGGGGCAAGTCACAGCGGAGTGCAGGTTTTCACACTCCGTTAAGTGGAGCTCCGGAATATAAACCAGGGTTTCCCAGTAGAAGCACCACTACCTTCTGGGGCCGGGTACTCCCTCGTCGTGGGGCTGTCCTGGGCGTGGGGGGGTGTGGTGTCCTGCTTCCGCCCCCAGACCCAGGAACACCCCCCCAACTTGTCGGACGTCCAGGGCTCGCTGGCTCTCATGGCCAAGCCAAGAGTGTAAATAACTAGTCCAGCTCACTCACCAAACACGGGGAATCTCTGAAGGGAAACGAGGTTTCCATCTAGATGAATGGAAACCCTGTGCTCTTACGAAATCAATTTCGAATATGGAATACGCTGCACCGACAGGTGCCTTTTTCTTGGTCTGGGAAACCTGCTTTGCTGGGAATGAGGTTCTGCCTATACCCCGCTGGCCCCGCCCAGCCCTGACAGGGCACTTCCTCTCCCCCTCCCGTCCCCGCATGCCTCACCCCGTCACCTGTATGAGGGTGTCAGGAATGTCCCAGCTGGTTGGAGACTGTTCTTCAACCTCATTGAATCTCACTGTATGGAGTTACTGACTGTGGTTAAAGCAAGTTCTGAGGGGCAAACTGCTCAGATGCTTCCAAGCTCCAGTTCTCAGAAAGGGTTCAAGGAAATTCTGGAAAATTCTGGAAAGGCTTCACCACAGCTATGGCTGGTGTCACTCACTGACATCAAGGGGATCACCACCAGGTCAACACCGCCAGGTGGTGTTATCTCCCAAACAACCTGCTTTCTGGGGCGCCCAGGGGAGGGCCACACCCACACGGGCCCCAGGGACGGGCACAGAGCTCAGCGGCCACCCGGCGGGCCAGGGCCATGTGTCCCATCCAGTCCCTGGCCTTGATTTTGTTTCCACCCGGCCCCTCTGTGGCAGTGTGGCTTTTTCAGATCAACACCGTCCGGGCTGTTGGAGAAGCCGTGTCTGGAGCGCGGCCCCTCCCCTTTCCGACGGCACCTGTCGGCAGTTACCTACAAGATAGATAACGCCAATGCTGGCCTCCTGACTGAGCGAGAACCATGGCAAATTTGATTACAGGGCCTTGTAAAACGCAAACATAGAAAGACACCTAATTATTATGTCACTTTATAAATCATATGAGGCATAGAAAGTGAAGCCACTTGGGGGCACATGGGTTTTTGTTCCTTCTAAGATTAATTTTCTCAGAAAATAGTAAGTCATCCTTAATAAATGCCAATGGACTGATGGATTTTAACTGAAATCTTGACACAGCTGTAAATTATGTTCCACACAAGAGATTATTTATGTGTTTTATTTATTTCCCCCATCACACCCTAAGTGCATGTTCACTAACAGCGTGAAATAGAAATAAGATTTTGTTCTTGAGACTACAATGTTCTGGTGGCCAACTAATTCATCAAGCCAACAGAGAAGTATGGATGCCAAAGGTCTAGTAAAAGGACTACATTAGATTCACCAAAAACAGGGTCAGAAAACCAAAACAGGGAAATAATGAAACTAGGTTATTCCTCTTTATACCATGAACTTGGATGTGTGCATCTCACAATGTAGTGATGCTTCCTGTTACTGATAAGCTAGCAGTTGACGATATGAATTAGAATTCTAGAATAGGATTATCATTAGAACACACAGAACATTTTTTTTAATTTTTAAGAAAGAGCAAAAGCCGGGGAGGGGCAGAGAGAGAGAGAGAGGGAGAGAGGGAATCCCAAGCAAGCTGTGTGCTGTCAGCTCAGAGCCGGATGGGGGGCTCTTTCCCACAATGGTGAGATCATGACCTGAGCCAAAATCAAGAGTCAGACACTCAACCGACTGAGCCACCCAGGCGCCCCAGAACTTTTATTCAGGTCTTAGCACATGCAAACCTAACACAGAAGTGGGAGGAGTGGCTCTCAAGACTGAGTCCTTCCTAAAAGTTGTTCCAAATTAATGTTGCTCTTGCCGCACACATTTAAGGGACGGACCTAAGCCCGGGTTCGTGGGTAGCTTGGACACACGGCCTGCCGGTCGCTGTTAGCAGACACACCTACAGCTGTGACCACACATGGGCAACAACGGAGCCGTGGCCAGCCCAGGGCCCGGAGCCCCCATCTCGTCCTGAGCCCCTCAACACGCCCCTGGGCGCCACCGGGACACCAGAATGTCTCCCAGCCCCACACCTGCCTTGAAGACTTTCCAGAAGAAGCACCCAGCCACGATTAAGGAACCCAAGGAGCTTCGCGGCCACGCCTGCCTCACGGTGAGCCGCGCTCCGTGGGGACCTCCCGAGCCCCCCACCCGTGTGCTCAGGTCCAGCCCAGCCGGGAGGCAGGGGTGCGTAGTGAGCCTCAGCACTGCAGGGCTTGGTGTCTCACTGACTCCGGCGCTCAGCTGGCTTCTGGCGTGTTGTCTCTGCCTCCCCCCGAGCTCCACGCACGGACCCCGCAAACCCGGGTGTCCGACCCCGCCAGGTACATCCCCCCCTAACACCTTCGTAAAGGGAAGCCTCGTGTCTCCAAACAGAGACTTCGAACCTGGCGCTACGGCAGAGAAAGCCCAGGCTGGCTTAGCAAGAGTGTCCTCGATGGGTCTGAGGTCCGTCTGTGCAGCGGAAGCTGACGGAAGCTGAGCACAACCTGTATGTCCCAGGTTCTGGGCTCGCGCGTCCCCGGCCCTGCGCAGGGGGGCGGCCGCTCCCTGCCTCGCTCTCCCGCCCTGAGCTCGGGGCGGCTCCAGGCGCAGAGGGCATGCTCTGTGCTTACCCGAGAAGGGGGCCGTCCGCAGGGGTATTTTGATGGGTGCCAACGTCAGGAGGTGGCAGGGCTGCACGCTGGGGGGGGACGGGCCCCCAAGTCCCTCGGGGTCCACAGACACCACGGCGGTGGCGGTGATGGCGATGGCGGGGCTGCTGCCAACAGGCTTAAGGCTGTTGTGACAACCACCTGCGGAAGAGGGACAGGGAGGTCAGCGTGGGGGTGCCCGGTGGCCGCAGAGAGAGGTGCCATCTCATCGTGCCACATACGAGCGCCCAGAAAACCAGGGCGGCACAGCCCTGTTCTCAGAAGCCCCCGCCCCAGAAACGAACGGGACGCATTCCCAGCCGGCCAAAATGCTGACCGAGCCCGGGGCACACGCACCTGCTGTGTGGCGTTCGGAGTCGCCAGGCTTCGTCACCAGGGGCGCGCGTGCCCTAGAGAGAAGTGGCTTTGCTGCGGCGCACACGCATGACACACACGGCTGGGGTGCTGGTGACACGTTCACAGCTACTCGGAGCAGCTTGAGGGCCAGGGAGGAGCGCCGGCCCAGGGCAGGCGGCGGCCGAGGGGCGGGGCGGGTTTTCGTCGGGGGGCGCTCAGCTGGTCCCTGAGGATGAGGCTGTCACCTGCCCGGCCTCTGCGGTGGGGAAACGCAATACCCACATCAGCCTGGCTCGTTCCTTGTGGGGAGTCGGGCTCCAAACCGGGAATTCAGTTTGTCTTTCCTGGCATAATTGGATATTTGTGAAAGTTTGCCTCTGTGCCTTTTCTGTAAAGTTTTATTTTCTTATTTACTTGTTTTTCTTATTTATTTTTATTTTTTAGTTTACATCCAAGTTAGTCAGCATCTAGTGCAGCAGTGACTCAATGGTCCATCCCTCCGTGTAACGCCCGGTGCTCATCCCAGCAAGTGCCCTCCTCAGTCCCCTCACCCATTTAGCCCATCCCCCCCCACCCCCCAGCAACCCTCAGTTCATTCTTTATATTTAAGAGTCTCTTGGTTTTATCTCCCCTCCCCGTTTTTATATTATTTTTGCTTTCTTTCCCTTGTGTTCATCTGTTGCGTTTCTGCAAAGTTTTTTTAAGGAATCTCTGGTCCCTAAAATAAGCATGGTTTCTAGGAAATATTCGGTAGCTACGGCTTGTATTGATGGGTCGAGCTCTGGAAAGCACTTTGAAAACATGTTTTTAAAATGTTAATGTAGATCACCCAACTTTTGACCTAACGTTTCCCTTCCTGTAATTCGCCCACGTGCCCAATGCCTGCAGATAAAGGTTTGTGGTGAGAGCCCAGAAACACCAGCAAAGGGCACGTGGCTGTACAGACAACGGTTTGTCCACGGTGAGCCCCGGGCAGCCAGGGAGTCGCAGCGGAGGAGCAGGCGGGGAGCACGCGGCGCCCCGGGGACGGCCGCAGTGTGTTCGGCAAATAAAGCAAATTACAAAATCGTTTCTATTCCTACCCCGTAGAGTCGTTCAGCCAACAAATCTTTATTTGGTTGACTAGATGCCAAGCATATCCTAGCTCTCAGGGACGGAGCAGTGAGCCAGACAGATGGCAGGAAGGCCAGGCTGCGGGAACCTCGGCTCCCAGGTAGGGAGGACACACACTACGTCCGTCCTTGTTTATTTGCTCTGTGTTACACGCCGATGGGCACAGCGCCGCAGAGGAAAGCAGGGAGAAAGGATTGGGAATTGGTGGGTGGGCCTCGCCTCACACGAGGGTGTCAGGAAGGTCTGCGCTGAGACAAGAACCCATAGGTGACAGCCTGCGGGAGGCTGGAGGGGACGAGCAGTGCAGGAAGAGGCGAGGAAGTGCAAAGGCCCTGAGGCAGGCCCTACCCAGCGTGTTGCAGAAGCTGCAAGAAGATCCGGGGGTGCGGTGGTGGGGCAGAGATGAGGAAATGTGGGGGTGGGGGCGGGGGCGGAGCAGCGGGTGGCGGGAGGGCATGGTGTGGGGGAGGGGCCTGCTCTGACTTCCATTTTAAGGCATCGTCCCGGCTGCTTTACTGGAACAGACAGGAAGGGCGTGAGCCGGGGTCTGGCTGCACTCTGCCAGCCCCATCGAGTCTGTCTTTGTCTCTGTCTTTCCATATTTTTCAAATTCCCTTTAACAGGCACATAGGAGTTTTAAAATTTTTAATTCTTATAGAGCAGTTTCAAGTGTATGGAAAATTGAGCAGCAAGTGCAGGGGGTCCCCACACAGTCCACCGTGGCCGCCCCTGTCACCACCTCCCGTCAGGACCATCCACCACCTGATGAGCCCACGTCGATACCTTATTACCAAGTGAAGCCGCCGGGGTTTGCGCTGCAGGCCTGTGAGCTCGGCCAGAGCCGTGGCGTCATGTGCTCCCCATCACCGTCCGGACAGAAGGGGCTCCGTGCCCTAAACTCCTGTGCTCCGCCTGGTCATCCCCCACCCCAGACCACCGACCAGAACATTTCACTGTCTGTATAGTTGTGCCTTTCCAGAAGGTCGTACAATCGGAACCACACATATGCAGCCTTTTCACACTGGTTTTGTCCACGTATCAGTGTGTCTTTGACGTCTGTCTTTTCACGGCCAAGAGAGCTCCTTTCCTCTCGTCACCGCAGAACGCCCCGCCATTTGTTACTAGTGCATCACCTGCTGAAGGACACCTTGGTTGCTTCCGAGTTTCGCAATCACGAATAAAACAGCTGTAAGGTGTGAGAACACGAGTTCTCTACGTGGGTAAGTACCAAGGAGGGACCCGCTGGGTCGACGGGAAGGCAGCACGCAGCTCTGCAGGGACCTGCCGGACCCGCCGCTCCAAGTGGCCGCCCGCCCTGCGAGCCCAGCACCGCGGCCGCCAGCTCCTCTCGCTGCTCGTGCTCCGGCCTTCGCTCTCAGGGTCTTCGGATCTCGGCCGTTCTGACGAGGCCGTAGCGGTATATCCTCATTGTCATGGTCGGATTTACAGAAAAAAACCCACTATTCTGAATATATAATCTTACTTGATAAGAAAAGCCCACTAGGGAGACTTTATGAGACGGAGCGAAGAGGTGTGGAAGGTGTCCCCACGGCCTCCCCCGCTGAGCACCGCTGGTCTTCTGTCACGCAGGAAGCCGGCAGCTTCCGGGCCGCGTGGTCTGCCGCGTGCTGTGGGGCCACCGTCACAGCGCAAGTCCCGCCTTGCCGTGCGCTTCACAAAATGACCACGTCCCTCACCTCTAGCAGCTCGCCCGCGTCCAGTCACTATGGGAGTCGGGTCGTCCGGGCGCTAGGCCTGCCTCTCAGATTTGCCGTGTTCACTCCCGCCCCCCGCATAACAGGCACTGCCTCCTGAACACAAACATGACAGAAACAACGGTTTGCACACAAGTTCATTTCTGCACATGTTGCCCTAGGATAGAGTATTTTGGGGTGTGCGCGTCTCAGTTTAATGAGGCAGTTTTGTGAAAGGCAACACGCAGCAAAGCCCCCTACAAACGTTTCTTAGTAAGTGTGTCTTCTCTCCCCCAGGATTCATCCGTTCAGATGCTCTCACCATAGGTGTTTAGCCACCTGTCTGCGCTGGTCAGAGACAGACCCGCCGCCGTGACTCAGCACCAGGTTCCATGGCCCTGGGGGGCGTGTCGCCTGAGGAATTTCTCTAATAAATCCAACCTATTCTTCAAAATGAAGATGACCTTTTAGCAATAAATGGCAAAGTAATTATTGATGTTTTCAAAGAAGCAGATGTTAAGGCGAGAGTGTTTATAGATGGAAGTGTGCGGACATTTTTATTATGTGATTTTGCTGTCAAAAATAATATGTCACTTCCTGATTTCAAGCTATACTATGAAGCTATCATTGCCAAAACAGTATGGTACTGGCATAAAAGAAGACAAATCGGCCAATGGAACAGAACCAGGAGCCCAGAAACAAACCCAAGCGTAAAGGGTCAATTAATATTTCACAAGGGAGCCAAGAGCACTCAGTGGAGAAAATATAGTCTCTTTGGTAAACGGTGCTAGAATAACTGGAAGAATGAAACATGACCCATGTCTTTAAAATTTTCTTTTTGATGTTTATTTATTTTTGAGAGAGAGAGCGAGCAGAGGAGGAGCAGAGACAGAGGGAGACACAGAATCTGAAGCAGAGTCCAGGCTCTGAGCTGTCAGCACAGAGGCCAACGTGGGGCTTGAACCTACAAACCATGAGATCATGACCTGAGCCAAAGTTGGATGCTCAACTGACTGAGCCACCCAGGTGCCTGAAAACTGGACCCATGTTCTACGCCACTCACGGAAATTAAATCCAAGTGGATTAAAGACAGAAATGTAAGACCTGAAACCGTGAACCCAGAAGAAAGCAGATGATATTTTGGAAATTATACCTGAAGCTCAAGCAACATAAACAAAATCAGCACACGGGACCACATCAGACTAAACAGCTTCTGCACGGCAGCACCAACCATCAACAAGGTGAAAAGGCACCCACAGCACAGGGAAATGAGTCATTTGCAAACCATGTATCTGATAAGGGGTTTGTTCCAAAATATACATTAATAAAAATATAGCTCCTACACTTCAATAGCAACACGCAATTGAAAAATGGGAAAAGGATCTCAATGGCAATTTCTCTAAAGAAGATACATGAGAGGCCAGCAGGTAAGTAATGAGGTGCTCCACACCACTCACCACCAGGGAAATGCCAATCTGAACCGCAATGAGGCATCGCCCCACACCCGTTGGAATGGCCATCAACCCCAAATAAGATGACAGATGCTGGCGAGGGTGTGGAGCAACGGGAGGCCTCGTGCACGGCTGGTGGGCACATAGCTGTGGCAGCCACTGAGGAAAACTGTAACGCCCACCAAAAACTTAAATACAGGACTACCCTGTGACCCAGCAATCCCATGTCAAGTGGTGTGCCAACGGTAATGAAAACACTAACTCAGAAATCTATGTGCACCCCATGCTCATAAACAGATTTCCAGCAGCCAAGGCACGGAGGACACAGACGTGACCCACAGACGTGACCCACAGACGTGACCCACAGACGTGAATGGAAGGAGACACTCGTACGCAATAGACTGTCCTCCGTCATAAAAAAATGAGGAAATCTTACCATTTGTGACAACATGGATGGACCCTGAAGGCATTATTCTAAGTGAGATCATTCCGGCAGAGAAAGGCACATGCCACATGATTTCACCTCTATATGGAGTCTTAAAAACCACAAACATAAAAAATAAAAAAAAAAAACCCATAGAAAGAAATCAGTCCTGTGGTTACCAGAGGCAGAGAGTGGGGAGGGCCGTGGCGGGAGGTGTCAAAACGTAAAACTTCCAGGTGTACTACGAACAGGTGTGGGGACATCATGTTCAGCGTGGGGACTGTGGCTGGCACTGCCGTACGATTTAGAGGAGTGCGGTTGAGAGAGCAAATCCTGAATTTTCATCACACGGAGAACAATGTTTTCCTTCTTTCTTTCTGTGCATCATCTCTATATGAGCAAGTGGGTGTCAGCAGAGGCTGTCGGGGTGACCGTCTCACAAGAGATGTAAATCACGCCAATGGGCCGTAGGCCTTAAGCTTCTATAGTATGTCACTTCTCAATAAAACTGGAAAAAAGAATGAGTCAATTGAAAAGGAAACTAAATAAGTAAACCTTATCTGCCTCTTAAAAAAGAAAAAATAACCTTGGAAAGATAGTTTTTAACCTGCTTTGAATTCACTTGGTTACATATAAAAATGCAACCCTCTCCAGTTCACAAAATCGACTGATTGAAATTAGGAAGTTAATATCCAACATCAGCAAAATGATGGTCGTGATTGGTGGCTGGGACGGGAAGGAAGCCTGGACTTCCTGCTGCGAGGCTTTCACCAGGCTCCAGGCCGGGGAGTAATCATCGTGTGGATACACGAACTGGGTGCCTGGCGTGGAAGCAGAACCCAGCACCGGCCTCCACACGCCGGGAGCGTGCGTGAGCCCGGACGCACACGCGCCTGTGGCCAGCAGCACGTGCGTGGGGAGGCTGGCGCCGCAGAACTGTTACAGAGGTAATAAAACCCCAGGCACCCAGCTTGGGAAGGAAGTTGGCTGCTTCGTGTTTTTCCACTCGGTCTCCTTTCCTGCACCCCTTGGCCAGGCATCTACCAAGCTCCTCTACCTGCCAGACGGCGCACAGCTTGGGACTTGGAAGATGACCTGAAAGGAGACACCAATGCAAACAGATAAGCGCCCGCAGGTGCCTCCTGCCCGCGGACGCCAGCCGGCAGGTGCACAGAGCCAGTGAGAGGCGTGGGACGCCAGCTGTGCCCCCGCGATGCCCCTTGAGCCAAGTCTTGGAAGATGAGCAGGCACTCAATAAACTGTGTCGACTGACAAGAATTATCATAACTCGCTTTCCCCAAAGGACTGCAGAGAATCCCTTAGTTGAGTAAATAAACAGTGAGATAAGAAGCGCAGCCAAAAGAAAACTGCTAAGCCAGCTGAAAGATAAGCCAGGAAGCCTATCCCACAAGGATTACTTATAAAAAATCAATGTTTTAAGCAAAACTGTAATTAATGGTGAGCCTCACTTGAGGACGGGCTGAGGAGAGGCAGGCGGCCGCTGGGGTGCTGCTCTTTAATCGCCATCCCCACTGTCTCCCTCCTTCTCGGACTCCAAACTTGCAGAAGAGCTCTGATTGCATGTTGTATCCGAGAAGTCCCTCTCGTGCCACAGGAAGGGGAAACTCTACTGCCTTTGCTCCTGGCCAGGGACGGCGCTCTGGGTGAGGCTGAAGGAACATCACCAGGGCGCCTGAACCCCAGCGCGGGTGGTCTGGCCCAATCCCCCCGCAGAGCTGGCGCCGGGGCCCCACCTGGCCGGCCGGGAGCCGTCTGAGACACGTGGTGGACACCGCGGCTGGAGCCCTTCCTCCTTTGTGGGCCGGAGCCCCCCGGGGGCCACACGCACAGGGAGCCCTTGGTCCCGGTGGACGCTCTGGCTCACTTAACCCGCCACTGGCCTCAAGACCCTGGAGGGCAGGCAAGCCCTCGTCATCAGCTGTGCTCACAGGCACACTGACTGTGGACACCCTTCCAGAAGCTTCCTCCCAAACCAGAAGTCAGCCAGCAGCTGCATTTTGGTCCTCTCAGGATTGGGCAAGAAAACAAGGGAAAGGCTGGTGGCCGTGGGAGCCGGGACGTGGGGGCCTGCCATGGCCAGGAAGTCTAGAACCGCCCGGTGCAGGTGAATGTTCTAGGCACGCGCTCGGTTGGGGCGGCGCTGTGCGTCCTGGCCCCCGGGTCTTCCCAGCCCCCCTCCAGGTGTGCTCTCCACCCAGAGGGCCTCGGCTGCGTCCTGCAGACAGGAGGGGGCGGGCGGTGCTGGAGGGGACGCACCCGCTCCGGCCACCCTGCGGAGGGACGCGGCACAACGTCGCCAAACGCGAAGCTGGGGTTTGAACGGCCAGTGGCTGTGGAGCAGATGGAGCTAACCGGTTAGCCTCTGCGTCTTCTCGGGACAGGAGGCAGGCGGCGCACACCTCGTGTCCGTGGGAGCGCCCTGCGGAGGTGGGGGCCCTCGGCGTCCAAGACCCAGAGGGTGCAGAGTAAACAATGGGCGGCTGGCGCATCTCGGGAGGAGGAAAGCCTGCCTGACAGACGCCAGCTGCCGCCTTCTCTGTGCTGAGCCACACATTCCAAAAAATAAACAATCATTAGTTTATTATGTCTATTTAGCAAATGATTTCAGCTCCGGTGGAAATCCTTCAGGCGATAGATCTACCAACTGGTAATTATTTCTGCAAAAACGACTGTTTGATCAGAGCGGTGACTTCAGGCGCTCCGTGTGTGTGCGCGGTGCTCGCGGAGGCAAGCCCGGGGTCTGCGGCGGGCAGAGGGGCGGCGTGCAGGGCTCGGGGTCAAGGCTGCAGGTGCTGTCCCCCCTTCCTGGCCCGAGAGCCCAGACACTCAGCTCCCGGAAGTGAAGACATCCTCTTAGCAAGATGGTGGCGGGCTCTGTGCGTCCACGTGATGAGTCAGCTTTTCCCGAGGAGCTGAGTCAGAGCTGGGTGGCTTTTTGTCTCTTCGGTGGACACCCGGGTGCTGTGGTGAAAGTGGACGTGTAGAGCCCCCCTCCACATCTCTAGTCTCCCCCCCCCAGCATTCTGCCCTGTTATCTTAGGTGAAGCTGGGCAGACTCGGGGTCTCGGAGTCCAGCCCACAGCTGTGGGTGCAGAAGTTAAGAATCCACGGTCGTGCCCTGAGCCCCGCACCCCCTGAATGATGATCCCGGATCATATGATGGAGGTTGTCCGTGGTTCCTGGATCCTGAGACTGAAGGGGCCACCAGCCAAGATTAAGTCAGTTCCTTCTCCCGGCCACGGGGACCCCCTGGGTCTCCTCCCAAGGAGCTAAAGAGCAGAAGGTATAGCTCTGGTGTGTGTGTCTCTATCAGGACACCCGGCGATGGCTGGCCAGACGTGCGTGGATCCCAGCACATGCGTAGGAACGAGCACCCCTCCCCCCATGGATAGAACCCAGGTCCCTAATCACTGCGTCAGCCCCCGGGAGCAGCTTGCACGGAGCAGGGCATGGAGTTAGGTCTCCCTTCCTGGGTGCTGTGGATGGTACAAGACAATGGCAGATGAGCTATTTAATGCTAAGAGGGTGGCAAATTCACTTTGCTTTGCTTATCAGTTTAGAAATACTAGCTTGCTTTATTTTTACGATGTCATGTAACTCGGCACACGATTATTTGAAAATTCATTTTATTAAAACCAGGGATTAATTATACTACCCCAAAGAACAAATTGCCACTAACACCGGGTAATCTAAATGTCCTGACTGCTGTAATAAACTGAGTCAGGGAAGGAAAGGAGAAGAGATAGCAGGGTGGCAATTGTCTTCGTTAGGAAGCAGTGCACCATCTAACAGCAGCTTCCGAGCACTGCGAGCCCAGGCTTCCGCTCTGGCCCAGCACCTCGCATGGCAGACGGCGCTCTGGATTCCCAGCTCCACCACAGGAAGGAGCGGGACGGGCGGCAGACCAGGCTCGGGTGCCCGAGATGGCAAGGAGCTGACGACAGCTGGCCACGCTGCACCCGAGGGCTGGCTCACGCCTGCCCTGGACTCACTTTCCATCAGAAGGCCCAGGACACAGCCACCTCTACACACACACTAATAAATTCCCTGGGGGTTGGGTTGTACCTGTAAGACATGCCCAGGCCCTGTGCATACAGCAGGTACTTAACGGATGCATGCCAATCGAGTGCCTCTGAGATAGCTTTTGTCTCCTGAAGGACTCACTCCCCAAGTGGCTGAGTGGGTCCAAACGGACGTCTGGGCACGCTCCTGGGTGGGGCCTGCCTTTGGGGTCTGGGTGTGCCACGCTGTCCCTAAAGGCGGTGCCTTATTCTATGGAACATGGTGGCTTTGGTGAAAGATTGACCTTTTGCCTGAAAATAAATGCATTCACATTCCCGACAGGAAGCCTGAGGATTTGCTGACCTTGACGCAGGACAAAATCTTATCTGCTTGCACGCCAACAAAAGTTGTGTGGAGGGTTCTTTAATGTGTTAAGCAAAACTATGCTGTTTATCATCAGGCAGCTGTTTTCAAACCACTTCATTATGCTCAGCGCGCACATGATTTACACTCACCTCTTACCTGACTCATAATATCCCCTGGCAGTCATACAGCACGGGAAATTATTCTCAGCCCATGTCTTTCCCTTCAGAGACACATTTAGACAGCGATGCCATCAACCAGCTGACGATTTTTAGGAATTTTCCTGCTTTGCTGTGCCTATCTTCATTATGAAATTAAGATGATTGAATGCCTCATAATGGCGACACCGAATATGCCTTTCCCCTCACCACCTGCCAAGGTGGCTCTGCCCCCTGAACTTCCCCAGGTAGATGCGTGCGGCTGTTCCCTGGTGAGACGGCTCGTGACGGCGGGTGGGGCTTCCCGGGATCACGCCCGGGTGACCTGTCCACTGGTGACTTTCTTCCTCAGGCCCCGCGTGCCGTCCCCGGACACAGCCTCTGGAGCCCCTGGACGACACACGGTGCTGGAGAATAGGCATGTTAAGGCGGAAACTTTCAGAAAGATGTTCTCATCCTTTGCAGCTGCTGCAGAAAGATGCTGCACAGAATCCAGGCTTGGTGCGGAGTGACTGTCCTTGTAGAAATGATACCCTGGGTGGGACCGGAGTCTGAGTTCTGAGTCCCCTGGTGGAAAGCAGGGTCATCACAGCCTTGCTCACCGGAAACTGAGGCGCAGGACGATGGGCCCCAGACGCACCGGGCCGGGGGCGCCAGGCTCGCCCAGCGCTTCCCCTGCGGCCGCACGCGGACCCCCGAGGACGGAGGGGCTTAGACTCGGCAGGCGCGTTGCACGGATTATGAACGATACGAAGGAGGTCTTGGCCCGCTTTTGAACCCCGGCCCCTGTCGCCTGCCCGGCCTCAACCACAGTCCCCGTGACCGAGCCGCTGTGCGGAGGGGCCGAGGGCCTCCTGCCGGCGGTGAGGGGCGGCCGGGCCGGGCGCCAGCCGAGGGCTGCTCTCGGCTTCCAGCCGCGCAGGCCGGTGCCCGCGGTGGCCGAGCTCACGCACCCCTGGGCGACCGTACTGAGCCCCTCGCACGGGCAGCCACACTCAGGCGTGGCCCGCCCTGCCTCGCCTGGGGGGCGGGGGCCAAGTCAGGTGCCGACGCGCAAGGACGCGCCGGAGAGGACACGGAAGCCTGGCTGCTCTTCTGCAAAAGGGCCGGGCGAGGGGGCTACCCCCGCCCGAGGTCACGTCTCAGCAGAGACCTAGAGGAAGCAGGGGGTGAACTGCAAGGAGTTTTGGAGGAAAGGGGATCCAAGAGGAGGGAACAGCAATTGCAAAGGCCACAGGCCACTCGCTTGAAAAGTGGGAGGAGCCAGAGGGGCAGGAGCTTCCTGGGGCTTCCTGGGGGTGACGGGGCGGGGCGGGGACGTGACGGGGCGGGGGCGGCTGGGAGGACGGGGGCGGGGCGGGAGTGACGGGGCGGGGCCAGGAGTGACGGGGCGGGGGCAGGGAAATGGTGGGGAAGGAGGGACGGGGGTGGGAGGAGGGACGGGGGCGGGAGGAGGGACGGGAGTGGGGAGGAGGGACGGGAGTGGGGCCGCCGTGTGCTTGGGGTTTCAATCCCCACGTGGCTGAGGTTCTGCTCATCTGCAAGGCTCAGGCTGGAGGAAGAGCCCGAAGGCTTTGCAGACGCTTCCTGGAGAGGCCTGGAGAACCAGGCTGCTCAGGAGGCCGTGTGCAGCGGCCACTGGCCCTACCTGGCCCGCGGGGCCCCAAGGGCCTCTACTGGGGACCCTGACCCCACACTCCAAGTCTGAGGCCGTGGGAAGGACCTGAGCCCCAGAGCCCGTGGTGGGTCCCATGTGCACGCGCACCTCCTGGGGGTCACGTCGTCCGCGCGGTGCAGGCAGGGCCCCCACCCCGAGCTATCGCCGCACCTGAGCCCCTGGGCCTTTCCGGAGCTCACAGCTGACCTCTGCCGCCGGGCTGCCCCGAGGGAGGCTGTCGCGTCCCTGAGGGGCCCGGCTCCGTCCTGCTGCAGAGCTGCGCCAGGGCCAGGCGGTGGCAGCCTCCGCGCCCTCCCCGACGTCCCCTGCACGGCCGCTGGTCCCCACGCAGCCCCTCCCCCGCCCCGGACATCTGCAGCTGTGCACACACAAGCGTTCATCCCTGAAAGCCTGTCTCTCTCGCAGCCTCAAGAGACCTTGGCCAGCTGGCTTAGCAACGCCTTCCAGAACCTGGTCCGTCTCTCGGCCGCACTCCAGCGTCCCCAGACCCTGTGGAGTCCACACGGCCTACGTGAGGAGCCGGTGACTAATTCCTTATAAAGTGCCCACACACGGTTCATGCTCAAGTAAAAACGGTCACTGTCCTTGCAACTGGAAGGTGTTGTAAACAGGTGCTGACGTCACACAGGGACGGGGGAAGGGGGCAGAGCGGGCAGGAGCGACATCACACAGGGACGGGGGAGCAGCGGGCAGGAGCTGATGTCACACAGGGACGGGGGCGGGGCCGAGGCAGCGGGCAGGGAGCTGACGTCACACAGGGACGGGGGCGGGGCCGAGGCAGCGGGCAGGAGCTGATGTCACACAGGGACGGGGGCGGGGCCGAGGCAGCGGGCAGGAGCTGATGTCACACAGGGACGGGGCGGGGCCGAGGCAGCGGGCAGGAGCTGATGTCACACAGGGACGGGGGGCGGGGCCGAGGCAGCGGGCAGGAGCTGATGTCACACAGGGACGGGGGGAGGGCCGAGGCAGCAGGCAGGAGCTGACGTCACACAGGGGCGGGGGCGGCCGAGGCAGCGGGCAGGAGCTGACGTCACACAGGGACGGAGGGGGGAGGGGGCCGAGGCAGCGGGCAGGAGCTGACGCACACAGGGACGGGGGGCAGCAGGCAGCAGGCAGGAGCTGACGTCACACAGGGACGGGGGGCAGGGCCGAGGCAGCGGGCAGGGAGCTGACGTCACACAGGGACGGGGGGGCAGAGGCAGCTGGCAGGAGCTGACGTCACACAGGGACGGGGGCGGGGCCGAGGCAGCGGGCAGGAGCTGACGTCACACCAGGGACGGGGGCGGGGCCGAGGCAGCGGGCAGGAGCTGATGTCACACAGGGACGGAGGGGGGAGGGGGCCGAGGCAGCGGGCAGGAGCAGGGCGCTTGGGGCCCCTTAGGCTCCATACCCACCGCCCCTGGCCTGAACCCCGGGCATCATGTTGCCTCGCTTCCTACGCCCAAAGGCATTCCCAGGGGGGCCAAGGAAAGTCAGGACGGTCAGTGTCAAGAGCCGCGCACAAGCCCCGGAAGAAACGACACTGACGAGACAGATGCACATCCCACGGGGAATAGCACCCAAGGCAGAGCTGACTATGGTCACATCGGTCTGGAACCCATGAAAATTCCCACGAAAGGAGATGGGAAATCAGGGTGGCCACCCAGTGTCCTTCAGCAGACCCACCTCAACGTGCTGAGTCCCCAGAATAATCCAAAGGCATGGAACAGGGATGAGTTCAGGGCTCCAGTGCCCCCCCACCCCGGACCACCACAACACCCAAGGCAAACCTGTCCAAACCCACTTTCAACCTCTCCTTCTGCCCTCATTGTAGTGGTGAAGCCACACTCTCGGGCGTGCATCCGAATCCCTTGGGGAAAGCTCCTCCCTGTGTCTCGGGGCCCAGCAGGGCGAGCCTGCATCCTCCACAGCACATCCGCGCCTGCACAGGAAGACACGTGTGGGCACACACCTGTTCCCTTCGTGGCTGCAGTGTGTGGGCTGAGCTACCGTTTTACCTGAGGGCCTTGGACACACTCCGGGCGGGCAGGGGTGAGCCCCACCACCAGAGGCTCTGTGGCCAGAGGGGCCCATGTCGGGCTGTCCTGGGCCCTGTCTTCTCCTTTCTGCAGCATAAGGAAAGAAGTTCTGCCACCCGTGGAATCCAAGCGAACCCCGTGACCGCGCCCTTCCTCTCCCATCTAGACCTTTAGACTCAGTCACAACACCTCATGTCTAAACTTGAGGTCCTCAGCAAGGACTGCTTTCCTCCCAGCCAAGCCTGCATTGATGTCCCTGTTCCTCTTCGGATCGCCAGGGCAATAATCCACCGCCACCGGTCACTAACCTCCTTCTTTCCCTTGCAAACTGTAAAACTCCATTCTCCACATTCCAAATTGCATTCAGCCTTCCATTTAATGAATCAGCAGACGTTTTCTAAGCGTCCATTATGTGCGAGGTCTTGCAAAAAAGCGTCTGAAGGGTACCCTGCCTCCCCCACACTGCGTAAGTAAATGTTCGAGGCAGGCTTGTCTCTCTTTCATGGGGAATGAATGCAAATCGGCTAATTAGATCAGAAGAGATTCAAGGTTCATTTCCAATTTAAAAAATCCACTTGTATTGAAGATAACGTTACCTGAAATGAATACTTATTTTCCTTAAAAGAGTGACTAACGTATTGTTTATATAAAAGGTATCTGTATTGATCCAACGAGGGACAAGGAAGTTACGAGTAAAACTCAGGACCACCGGGTCATTATCCCAAGAAAAGATGCCAGGATCAGTCACTGGGAAACACAGATATTTATTCTTTCCGAAGGCAGATCTGACTGGTCGCTCGTGAGGCTTAACCTCCAGAGCATTCATTCAAGCAAACTCTCCCAAGCCTCTATCCCAAATTCCTATTAGTGATTTTGTCTTCTTTCCCTTAATAAGGAAACAAAATCTGCATAAATGTCCAAAACACCTGGTCCACCACTTGTCACCATCTTCCCTATCTAAAAGTAAAATATTGCCCAATACCACTGAAAACCCACATTTCCACAAAGCAGCTTGGGAAGAACTGGCCCGGTCCCATCCTCTGGCACACGTACGAGCCAGATACTGAAGTCTTAAGCTTTCAATTTCCTTAGAATTCTAATTGAAATCACATTTACATGAATTCATCAAATTTAATTATGCACAAGATGACCATGACCGCAGGAAGTTTCAAAACAGGCATCGTTTTCTAGGCTTTCTAGTGTGGTTTTTCTGTTGTTTGTTTTTATCTGTAGTGTTGGTAATGCCTAGTAAGTGGAAGAGAACTGATTCTTCATTACAGAAACCAGTGAAAGTAGCCTTGGCTGTCACACCAGAAAGATTGGGTGTGCCCATCTGAAAACTTCCCACCAAGAGTGTTTTAATCTGTTAGTACAAGGGATACACAAAACGTTAAGAAAATAAGGTAGATACAAGAACTATAGAAGCAAACCTAAAACGTCTGCTTTCTTTTCCATCTGTCCAGCATTAACAGATGGAAAAGTCTTATCAATCATGATGAATGGGACATTTATGAAAACAAATAATGTATCAAGTCATAAAGCAAATCTCAACAAGTTACCAAAGAACAATTGTTAAGAAAGCCACTTATCTGACCACCACTTATTTAAATTATAAATGAATAACAAAAAGAAAACTATAACTCTTATAAATTATAAAATTAATTAAACAGATATATCCTAAAAATACATGAGACATAAAATTGCAATAAAAACTTTAAATCTGTAAAACTGAATGACAAATAGACATTTACAAATTTATGGAAAGCAGTGAAAATGATATGTGGTGAGGAAGGTATAGCTTTAAATCTTTTATCAGAGATGAAGACAGAAAGTTATTGTGCAAATACACAACTTAAGGAGTTTAGAAAAGAAAAATCTGAGTAAATTAAGAAAATGGAAGAAACTAGAACGAAGGGCAGAAATAAATAAGTTTGAAAATATCTATGGAAAATATTTTTAAAGAGCAAAAGTTGTTTCTTTGAGGCACTAATAAAATGGACAAATCTCTGGTGAAGTTGAACAAGTAAACTTTTTTTTAATACAGAGGTTTGTGGGGAGACCTGAGGGGCTCAGTCAGCTAAGCGTCCAGCTCTTGATTTCAGCTCAGGTCATGATCTCACAGTTTGTGAGTTTGAGCCCCGCATCGGGCTCCATGATGACAATAAGGAGCCTGCTTGGGATTCTCTGTCTCCCTCTATGTCTGCACCTCCCTCTCTCTCCCTCTCCTAACATTAAAATAAATAAATGAACATTAAAAAAATAAAGAGGTTTATAAATAGGCAATATTATATGTTTAAAAGGAGATAACTATTAATATAGTATATTAAAACAGTAAGTAAATATCATCAATAAGTAAATATTAAAAGTAGTACACTGAAAACAATTTGAAAATTCTAGAATATATATATATATATAAAACTTGTCGATCCTTGCAAGAATAGGAAGTAGAAAGCATGAGTAGTCTTATGACAATTAAATACATTAAATCAGTTTAAAATCTTTTCACAAAGGAAAAAACAGGACCTTATATTTTGACAAGAAAGTCCTACAAATTGTTTTTTTGAAGTATCCCATTCTAATGTGAAACCCTTCCAGAGAATTGAAAAAAGAGGATCCTCTTCTCAATTTATGCTGTGCAATCGATACAACTTCCACACTAAACCTGGTGAGCAGAAAAGAAGAAAAAGAAAGTACAGGAGCACAGATCAACCACCCTAAACAAAGGAATAGCGATAAAGCAGCACTCCCTATAAAAATGGCAGTTTGTAATGAGGAACTTGGATTTACCTAAAAATGCACGTGATTTAACGTTAGAAATCTTTTTGTAACTTTCTTTCCTTTTTTCTTTCTTTCTTTCTTTCTTTCTTTCTTTCTTTCTTTCTTTTTTTCTTTTCTTCCCTTCCTTCCTTCCTTCCTTCCTTCCTTCCTTCCTTCCTTCCTGCCTTTCTTTCTTTCTTTCTTTCTTTCTTTCTTTCTTTCTTTCGAGAGCATGAGCAGGGGAGGGGTGGGTGGGGAGAGAATCCCAAGCAGGCTCCGCACTGTCAGCACAGAGCTGGATGCCAGAATGGATGCCACAAACTGAGATCACGACCTGAGCTGAAATCAAGTCAGACGGTTAATTGACTGAGCCACACATGCGCCCCAACATTATAAATCTTTTTAATAGCACATACTATGATAGAAAATTAAAAGAAAAAAATATGCTTATCTTAATAGAAAAAGAAAAAAAATTGAAAAAATTTACTTCTAAGTTATGATAACAAGCAATAACCACTAGCAAACTAGGAACAGAAGGAACTTTCCTAAGCTCAATAATGGGTAATAATAAGACCCACACCATCCATCGTTGTGAATGGGCAGGATTAAAGGGTCCTTTCAAAGTGAGGACTGCACAGGGTACCTACGAGCCTGACTACAGTAGTTATTGCACTGAAGGTCCTAGACAGCAAAGCTAAGAATAAAACTTTTAAAAGTAGACGTATAAAGCGTGAGAATGGGGCGCCTGGGGTCTCAGTCAGTTAAGCGTCCGACTCCAGCTCAGGTCAGGGTCTCACGGTTCATGGGTTCGAGCTCCGTGTCGGGCTCTGTGCTGACACCTCGGAGCCTGGAGCTGCTTCCGATTCTGTGTCTCCCTCTCTCTCTGCCCCTCCCCCACTCTTGCTCTGTCTCTGTCTCAAAAAAAATTAAAAAAAAAAAAAGCATGAGCATGGAAAGGAAGAAACAAGTCCTTTTCCTGATCATCGACACTTGTGTGGTTCCTGCAAAGCAGTCTCATGCCCTATAGAGCAAGGCAGAAACTGTGACAATTTGGGTTGAGAGGTCTGTAAGAAGTCTGGAGAGATAGGAAGAGATGACACTACATGCCTACAAAATACATGCACACGGTGGCAATGTGGAGATCGTTTCCTCGGGTGCGTTATGGTAAGTAAATTCTGACTCATCAGCTGGATTTTGAAAAAAAATTATTAAAGATAACATTTGCTAATTTACGAATTTATTCCATCATGGAGAAATGCATATTAAAATATTAAGTCAGAGAGGCGCCTGGGTGGCTTAGTCGGTTGAGCATCTGACTTTCGCTCAGGTCATGATCTCACGGTTCGTGGGTTTGAGCCCCGCGTCGGGCTCTGTGCTGACTGCTCAGAGCCTGGAGCCTGTTTCAGTCTGTGACTCCCTCTCTCTCTGACCCTCCCCTGCTCGCGCTGTCTCTCTCTCTCTCTCTCTCCTAGAAAAAAAACATTAAAAAATTTAATAAATAAATAAAAAATAAAATATTAAGTCAGAGTAGAATGCAAAACTGTGCTTATAAACATCACGTCTGACAATGTAGCAACATAGTAGCAGTGCTGGGAGACACTTGCTAGAGCCTTGGGTGACTTTTTCCCATCCCTCTACATCCTGGTAGGTTTCAAATTTTCCATACCTAACAAATATGGATAATTCTTAAATTGGGAAAAATGAAATGTGTTAAAATGAAAGGCAATCCATTTGTGCATAGAAACACTGCACATGCTTATTATCTTCTAAATATTCTAGAATGTCGGTTAAAATGGGTGCCTTAACTATTTTTATAAGATCATAGACAGGGAAAGGTCACATTTAAATTCAAGTTGCTTGCAGAATGGGCATTGAGTAAATTTCCCTGAAATGCTGTCTCAACACCTTATTGAGCAGGCGTTCCATAAAATATCCTGACAAATAGATCTTTAAGGTCCTCACAGATACACCTGGTTGTTACCTTCCTGTGCTGCCCTGTCCCACACAGGGGACATTAGCCACGTGAGGCGAGTGTCGGCGGGTCCGCACTGAGGTATGCTGTGCGTGTGAAAGACACGCTAGACTTCAAAGGCAGTTTAAAGAAAGAAGGTAAATATCTCATTAATATTTTTATACTGATTACATGTTGAAATGACAACGTTCCGGATATGTTGGGCTAAATACAATGAATTATTAAAATTAATTTCACCTGTTTCATTATGCTTTTTAAAACATGACTACCAGAAAATTAAAAATCCTATATAAGGTTCACATTACATTTCCAAAGGAGAATAGTGCTTTAGAAGAGGTACCAGCCTCAGGAAACTTTCCCTAAGAAGAAAGTAGGGAATAAGCATGTCTAACTTAGATTTTGAAGTCCACAGCCATGATGGAATTCTAACGGTTCCCTAGCTATTTTCTGAATGGGATCAACACTAAGACAATGACTCGGGATCAAATCTGTAACTTGGCAATTCTCATCTTTAAACAAATGGTTCCATTACTTTGTGGAATGCCACCCATAAATTCAAAGAGAAAAAGATCCGAGGATGCAAACCCCTAGTTCTATCGAAGGATATGAGTTATGTTGGTTAATTGTTCCATTATCCAGGCAACCTCTCAATTGTTGTTGATGTCTGAATACTTCACCACTGCTTCTAGGGACACGACCATGTTGATACACATGGAGCCTTGAGGACAGTCTAGACACAGAGAAAATGTAAAGTGATCGCTTGACGATCTCCAAGAAGGCACCACCTCCACCCCATCTGAGAAGAACATCCCAGCTGAGCAGCTGAGATGGCGCCTGCATCCACGATGCGATGGGGACATGGCCATTCATATCGATTACTAATGTTATAATAATAACGAACCTAAGAAATACTGTCCCCAAGATCACACAGCTAACAAGTGGCAGGGTCACCTTGAACTCAGGCCCTCTGCCATCTGTGATGCCGCTTCTCAAATGCAAACGTTTAAGCCACTTATTAGAAGATGACTTCAGATGTGTGTGTCTCACGTGCAAGTATTTTTCTGACTTTCTGCAGATGGCACAATTCACGGTGCTTCCTGGCACCCCCCACCCCACACACACACACACAGTTTTCTCGGGCACCAGAGGGAAGGATGAACACACTCGCTGGGTGCAGGGCAGGCTAAACTGGTCACCGCCAGCCTGGAGTCCCTCGAGGCCTTCCTGTTTTCTGGAAGAGTCAAACATATGTGCATCTTCTATTGAAACACCTGCTTCTCGGTCACAGAAAAGCAGCGCGTGTCCCCCAGCCCTCCAAGTAAAGTCGGGTGTCCAGGAAGATCTATAGGGGTTTCCTCTCACCGCAGAAGTCACCGGGCCCTGAGGGCTAGTCTGAGAGCCGACACACAGGGGCTGCGACGTCATGGGTGTGCCTCCCAGTGAGCTGGGCCGAGTCCCGGGCGGCGGTGATTAGCTCTGTGCACAGCCTGCTCCACTCCCTTGCCCGTCCCTGACACCTGGGCATCCGGTCCTAGGGGCACGAATCACCCTGCCCAGTGCAGGTGCACTGTGGGGACACTGCCATCAGGAAGGCGGTGCCCGAGGTGGCCCCCGGGACCCACGGGGCTGTGTATCCCAGGAGGAACTGGGTTCTCCACCCATCTTGCATGACGAGACGGAGCCCCGCTCCTTCCCCGGGTGAGTTGGGGGCTGAAGGAACACGGGGCACTGCCATGGCCAGGCCTTTCCTTTGTGGGGCAGACAGACACAGCTCCGCTGTCTTCCTCCTGCTGGGGTCTGGCACGAGGCCTAGAAACAGCTCGTATTCTCAAGTTCAGTGGCATGAAGGAAGCATTCCCATGTATTTGATGGCATGTTTCTGATTATGAAGTAATAGCTTCTCATTAAAAATGGAAAAGTTGGACGTCAAAGGTCCCCCTCATTCCGGCATCCAGAAATAAGTACTACCCTTTTGGTGTGTTTCTTCGTCGCTTATCAGTGTGTGTGCCAGTGAGTGTGTGTGTGTGAACGGTGCTCTCAAATTGAACCATCCTGTCCACACACTTCAGAACCTGCTTTTAAATTTTGCCAAAACAAACAAGGGCATCTTCCAAATAGGACTTTACTCATGGCTGAAAATCATTTCCTTTTTAACACATGTATCCTAACTCACTTGACCAACTGTCTAGTCATAGACATTTGAGATTTGATTTTTCTTCTTGGTATTATAAATAATGATGCACTGAATCATCGTACACACATATTTGCTCTTTCTTTAAGAAGTAGAATCACTGGGTAAAATTATATTAACTTTTTTAAGAGATCTGAAAGTCAGACTGCATGACCCATTACACACTAGATTTCCCAGCATTAAGAATGAGTGCACGTCCCAGTGCACTATTATGAACACTGAACAGAGCCAAGGTTTTTGAAAGTCTGTGCTAATTTAATAGGAATATTATATTTGGTGGTTTAAATTTGCATCCCTTGAATTACTTATGAGTAATCCACATACCGCATAATGATCATTTATAATTATTCTGTGAGTCATCTGTTTATGTCCGTTCATTTTTTATTATATTATAGAATACTGCCTCATATAACAATTCTTTTAACACTCATTGCATTCATCTATATGTAGATTAGTGTATCAGTACATTTTTTAAAACTGATGCAACTTGAGAATAATAAGTTAAATCCACCTTACAGATTTTTAAAAATACATATTTGTTCATCTCATGTATATATTCCATGACCAACACTTTTAAAATGATTTTTTCAGCACGCCTGCGTGGCTCAGTCGGTTAAGCGTCCGACTCGGCTCAGGTCATGATCTCACGGTTCGTGGGTTCAAGCCCTGCGTCGGGCTCTGTGCTGACAGCTAGTTCAGAGCCTGGAACCTGTTTCAGATTCTGTGTCTCCTTCTGTCTCTGACCCTCCCCTGCTCACGCTGTCTCTCTCTCAGAAATAAATAAAACATTTTAAAAATTGATTTTCTCACATTCCAAAAAAGTAGTATCATTAGCGTATCTATAAACTAATGTGAGAAGAATTGATAGCCTTGCAATGTTCCAGTTTCCTGTCCAAACACATAGGGAATCTCTCCAGTGAAAAATATCATTTTCAGTTTTCTTTGTTTATTTTTTAAATAGTTTATTGTCAAGTTGGTTTCCATATTCTTTGTTTAGATTCACGCACAGGTGAAGATTCTGATCTGCATCTGCCAAAGTCAGTGGCTGCATTTTCCATGTGCACTTCCTCATTTGTGCATTTCCTCACGGCAGCCTCTAAGTAACTGTTAATACATAGGAAACATATTGTCTTTTGTATATCTTTTATCAATCTGTTTTGCTGAATTATCTTTTAATTCTCAGTTTTTAAGCTGAAGGTCATGAGTTTTCAAAATATTAAAGTATATAAACCTCAAGTGGTATTTCATATTTGTGTTTCATTTCTTATTGCATTGGCTGGAACTTCCAGCCAACAGTCAAAGTAAAAGGTGAGCAGGGATCGATTATCACGGGAATAACAGTGATCGTTGCTGTGGGCTACGGCCGCTTTTAGATAAATATTACACATCGTGTTGACGGAGGAACAAGGGGAGAAGAAGGGGGAAATGGTGGGGGAGAGGGAGGGAGGCAAACCATGAGAGACTCTTGAATGCTGAGAACAAACTGAGGGCTGATGGGTGTGGGGGGGAGGGGGAGATGGGCATGGAGGACGGCACTTGTGGGGATGAGCACTGGGTGTTCTATGGAAACCAATTTGACAATAAACTATTTGAAAAAAAAAAAAGAAATTACATTTTAGTTTTTAGTGTTCTCATTTTCTAAATGGCTGTTGAATTTTGTCAAACATACATCTTCCTAAGATGCCATGAAAGAATATTTTTTCTTATTAAACCTGCAGACGTGACGCTGTTGCCCACGCCTTTCTCATTATTGTACAATTTCCACGACCATGAAATGCGCTCTACTTAGTCCTGAAGGTCTCATTGGTACTAAATTGTTACATTTTCAATAATGTTTTTAGGGTTTTTACAGCCACCTTTCCAACTGAGATGTCTCCAAATAATGTATTTGCTTCTTCTTTTTTTTCCTGTTTTTGAAAAACATTGGTAAAAAGGGGAGCCAACTTCATAATCTGTATCAGCATCTTACCATTTTCTACATTCTGAAAGGAACTCTGTGCCCGGAGAAGACCCGGCTGGAGTCTGGGAGGCTTTACGCGTGAGCCCCGCGGTCGCCAGGCTGCAGAGACGTGGGCGGAGGGAGCCGTGAGGGTGGGTGTCTGAGCACCTGTCCTTGGGCTGTGACCCAGGCTGCCCCACCGTGATCCGACCTGGATAGCTCATGGAGTCCCAGAAAACAGCTCATCTCCTTATTTAAAAAATGACTATATCGAGCAGAAATGTTTCCACCTAATCTGTTTACTTTTCCCCCACTATGGGTGGGGCATGTTTTTTTAAATCAATTCATTTGTTTTCAAAACTGGGAATGTATGCCTTTATTTTTATCATGTACTTCCTCACATTTCCCCTATTTCTCTCTAACTTCCTACTGCCTTGACGGAAGGTGAACTGCTGCGGGGCCCTCCCGGCGGCAGGGCCGGCACGGGGGTTAGCGTGGCTGGCGCACCACGGCCACCACCCACCACTTCTCACGTGCACAGCGTGTTTGGTCACTGCATAAAGCGTTTATTTTTGTGGCACCGATTTCTGTTTTATTCATTGATTTTTGGTAGTCTCTTCACTTCCCGGATGCTGGGGGTCTCCTTACCATCCACTTCAGCTTCCGAATCCCATGGGAGTGACAGGGAGGTGATGTGCACAGTCCCTCCTGTAACTCTTCGGCGTGCTTCCTGGTGTCATTTTCTCACTCTTTTCTTTAATTTTTATTCTGAAAACTTTCTACAGCGATACTGTGGAGAACAGTGTGATGAACCCCAGGTCCCCAGGACCCCACAAGTGTCAGCTCGAGCTGGGCTTGCAATGCGCCCACACTCACACCAGCCCAGTCCCCCCCAGCACCACACCGAGATTTCAGTCTGGTCTGGATGGTGATATGTCCACATTCACACCCCAGCCCCAACCCAGATTCCGATCTGGTAAGCCCATGACTGGCTTCAGCGCCACCCACACGTTGCAATAGGTGTCTCTCAGTTAGAAGGTTCTCTTTGTCTGACTTCATCTCAGGTCACGATCCTACGGTCTGTGGGTTTGAGCCCCACGTCGGGCTCTGTGCTGACAGCTCGGAGCCTGGAGCTTGTTTCAGATTCTGTCTCCCTCTTTCTCTCTCTGCCCCTCCCCTGCTCATGTTCTCTCTCTCTCTCTCAGAAATAAATTTAAAAACTTTTTTTAAATTTAAAAGTCCTTTCAAACACAGCATTTAATGTTGATGAAGCACAGCATATTGACACATCTTCGTGTATGGTTCAGGCTTTTGGTGCCCTATCGAAGCCATCTTTGCCTAATTCAAGGTTAAAACTTTTACTTTTATGTTTCCTTTCAGAAGTTCTAGGGGTTTGGCTTTTATAATCAAGTCTGTAATCTATTTTGGGTTAATTTTTGTATACAATACAAAGTGTTGGTGAGGGTTCGTTTGTTTATTTTAAAGATGAATGTTCAATTGTTCCTAAACCATTTATTGCAAAAAGCAAGTTTTCTGTATTGAATGCCTTTGCACCTTAGTCAGAAATAAATTAACCATATGCATGTGTGCCTATTTCTGGAAGGTCTGCCACTACGTTCTATCGATCTTTCTTCCCATGCTTCTGCCAGTTAGGCACTTCTTCACTGATGCAGCTTGATCATGAGCTTTCAAATCCATTATGCACAATCCGTCCGTGCTGTTTTCCAAACTACTGTGGCCATCCTACTTCCTCCAGCGTCCCAGATGGACTCAGCTCGTCAGTGTCAAGGGCCCGGGATTTTGTCAGGATTACGTGGAGTTTATAATCAATTTGGAGAGAACGGATACCTTAACATTATTGAGTCTCCCGGCCCATTAATTCAAAGCATCTCTCCATTTATTAATGTCTTGGATTTCTCCAATCAACATTTTGTAGTTTTCACAGCATATATCTTAGTAGGTTAGCCTGTAAGTATTTCATGTTTCTGGTGCTTTAATGACACTGATATTTATTTTAATTTCGAATTGTTTATCCCCAGTAACACAGGAATACAACTGACCTTGTGTCCTGCAACTTGCTAACTTCACTTATGAGAACTAGTAGCTTTTGGTAGGCTCTTTGAGACGGTCTATCATTTTGTCTGTATATTGTCTGCATTTTATCTATACGCTTTTCATGTTTTTAATTTTTGTATCATTGCTCTGGTTAGAACTTCTAGTAAAACTTTGCATAGGAGTAGGGAAAGCATGAATCCTGGTCTTGTTCTCCATCTTAGAGAAAAAGCATCAGGAATCCACTAATATATTATAATATGACATAACACTATATTATAAATGTACTATTAGCTCTGACTCTTTAAAAGACGTCCTTTCTTGGTTTGAGCAAGTTCCCTTTAATTCCTAGTTGACTTAGAGGTATTGTTATTGCTTTTATTTTCTTAATCTGAAGAGACGCTGAGTATGACAAATGTGTTTTCTGCATCTGTTGAAATGGTCAAATTGCTTTTTTCTTTATCCTTTTGATAAAGTAAATAACATTGATTTGCTAATGTTGAACCGGCATTGATTTCCTAGAAAAAGCCCTGCTCGGTCATGATGTATTATCAGTTTTATATATTGCTAATACCATGTTGAAGATATTTGTATCTCTCTTTAGGAAGTATATTGGTCAGTAACTGTCTTTCTTTGCACTATTTGATTTCTGGATCAGTGGAATGCTGACCTCAAAGTGAACTATAAACATACATACATTTAATTAATTAACTAATTAATTAATTAAAATTGAGAAATGTTATTTCCGCTTTTATTTCCAAACAAGTTTACTTAAATTTATTATCATTGTCTTCAAATACTTCGTAGAACTAGACTGAAGCTATCTGGGGAGTGTTCTCTGCTGGAAAAACTGACATTATGAATTCAATATTTTTAATAGATACAGTGATACTTGTGTTTTTGACTTCTCAAGTGAGCGCTGGTAGCTTGTGACTCACAAATTTGCCTCCTTCATCTAAACTGTTGAGCTTCTCATCACGAAGTAGTTTATAATACTTTCCTGTTTCATTTTTATGTTAAGATCCATAGTGATATCCCTCTTCTGATTCCTGATGTCAACAATCTGTGTTCTCTCCCTTTTTCTTTTTCTATATAGCCAGTGGGGTTTCAGTTGAATTGACCATTCTATAAACAAACAAACAAATAAAGCCATTGGTTTCATTGATTTTCTTTATATATTTTTCTGTTTCTAGTTTCTTTGATTTCTGCTTTTGTTAATATTATCTCCTTTCTACTTCTTTCTGGTTAATTAGCTCTCTCTCTTTTCAAGTTTCTTAAGGTAGAAGTTTTGATCATTGATTTCAGAACTTTCTTCTGGTTTTGTATTTTTCTCTTTTCGGTAAGAATATTTAAGATCGAGTCTTCTAGTGACTTCAAAGAGTATAAAGCGGTGTTGCTGATGATCATCACCAGGCTGTGCCTCAGATCCCCAGAAGGTATCTGTTTTCTAACTTCAAGTTTGTGCATCTTGACCAACATCTCCCCTGTCCCCACACCCCCCAGCCTCGTGACCACCAGTCTACTCTCTGTTTCTATGGGTTTGGCTTTTTTAGATTGCTCTGAGAGATAAAGTCACATAGTACTCATTTCTCTGTCTGACTTAGCACAACACCCTCAAGGTCCATCTGTGTTGTCACAAACGGCAGAATCTCTTTCTTCCTCATGGCTAAGTAACATCCCACTGAGCATATATCCCATGTCTTCTGTATCCTTTATCCTTTATCTGTTAATCCATAGACAGACACTCAGATTGTTTCCATACCTTGACTACTGTGAATAATGCTGCAATCAACATGGAGTGCTGGGATCTCCTCAAGACTATGATTTCAATTCAATGAATAAATACCCAGAAGTGGGATTGCTGGATCATAGGGAAGTTCTATTTTTTATTTTTGAGGAGAACCTCCATATTGTTTCCCATAGTGGCTGCACCAATTTACCTCCCCATCAACAGTGCAAAAGTATTTCCTTTTCTACCATATAGCCACCAATATTTATTCCTTCTCTTTGCAATAGCAGCCACTCTGAGAGGTGTGAGGTGGTATCTCACTGTGGTTTTGATTTGCATTTCCCTGAGGATGAGTGATGTTGAGCATCTTTTCATGTGCCTGTTAGCCATCCGCATGTCCTCTTTGGAGAAGTGTCTATTTAGCTCCTCTGCCCATTTTTTAACTGGATCATTTGCTGTTGTTGTTACTGAGTTGTAGGAGTTCTTTATATATTTTGGATATTAACCCCTTAACAGACACATGATCTTCCCCCCCATTCCGCAAGTTGCTCTTTCGTTCCCTGGATTGTCTCTTTCCCCTTGCAGAGGCTTTGAAGCGTGACGTTGGCGCACATTTCCGTTTTTGGCCTTGTTCTTTGTGCTTTTGGTGCCAGAGCCAAAAACGTGATGCCAAGAGAAACATCGAGGAGCTTTTTCTTTGTTTCCTTTCAGGGGTCTTACAGTTTAAGTCTTTCATTTTGGTGAGTGGTGGAAGATAGGGATCTAAATTCGCCTTTTTTTATTGGAGTAGAGTTGACATACAACATTATACATTATAATAGTAATTCAACACTTATATATTATGAAATTTCATTTTTCTGCCTGTGATTACCCAAGTTTCCCAGCACCACTTACAGAAGAGTCTATCCTTTCCTCATTGAATATTCTTGGCTCCCTTGTCAAATATTAATTGACCACATATGTAGAGGTTCATTTCTGGGCTCTCTACTCTGTTCCATTGGTCTGTGAGTCTACTTTTATGCCAATGCCATGCTGTTTGGATCACAGTAGCTTTGTATTATAGTTTGAAGTCAGGACATGTGATGCCTCTGGCTTTGTTTGTTTTTTTTCCTCAGGTTTGCTTTGGTTACTCAAGTTCTTTTGTGGGTTTTGTAAATATTTTAAGATTTTTCTCTATTTCTGTGAAAAATGCCATTGGAATTTTGATAGAGATTGCATTGATTCTATATATAGCTTTTGGTAGTATGGACACTTTAACAATATGAATTATTCTAATCCATGAATACAGACATAATGTGTGTGTGTGTGTGTGTGTGTGTGTGTGTGTGTGTGTGTCTTCTGCAGTTTATTTTGTCAAAGTCCTATGGTTTCCATAGCACAGATCTTTCAATTCTTTGGTTAGCTTATTTCTAACTATTTTATGGGTTTTGATGCTATGTGAATAGGATTGTTTTATTTCTTTTTTGGATATTTTAGTGAAATAGAAAATAGATATAGCGAAGTAGAAAGGCAACTGATTTCTGTATGTTGATTTGGTATCCTGCAACTTTACCAACGTGATTAGTTCCAACAGATTTTTGGTTTACTCTTTGGAATTTTCTATATATAAGATTATATCAACTGCAAATAAAAACAATTGTACGCCTTTCTTTCCATATAAGATGCTTTTTATTTCTTTCTTGGCCTGACTGCTCTAGCTAGGACTTCCAGTGTGATGTTGGAAAATAGCAGTGAAAATGAGCATCTCAGTCTCATTCCTGGTCTTAGAGAAAAAGCTTTCAACCTTTCACTGCTGAGTATGATGTGAGTTGGGGCTTGTCACATAGGCCTTAATTATGTTGAAATATGTTCCTTCTATACCCAGTTTGTTGAGGGTTTTTATCATGAAAGGATGTCGTATTTTGTCAAATGCTTTTTCCGCATCTATTAAGAGGAATATATGATTTTTATCTGTCGGTCATTTAATATGATGCATCACATTTATTGATTTGCGGATGTTGAACCATCCTTGCATCCCAGGGATGGATCACACATGGTCAAGGCGTATGTTCCTTTTAATGCGTTGAATGCAATTTGTTAATATTTTGTTGAGAATTTCTTTTCTTAATGCTATAAATTTCTTTCCATACTCTGCTTTAGCTATGTCCCTCAAGAATTTCTAAAGTTGACTTTCATTTACATTCCATTCTAAATATTTTTAAATTTCCTCCATCATTTCCTCTTTCAACTATACATCACCTGGAAGTTTTTCATTCAATTTCCAGATATTTGGAAATGTTTTGGACTTTTTTTTTTTCCTGCTGCTGATTTCTAAATTAATTATATTGTGGCAAGAGAACAAATTGTGTGTGTGTGTGTCTGTGTGTGTGTGTGTCTTTAATTATTTAAGATTTGTTGACTTGTTTTCTGGCTGAGATTTACATTGGTGAATCTTCCATGTGCATGCAAAAACGACTCGTGCTGTTCTTGTTAAGCAGAGTGCTCCATGAATGTCGGTTTGATCAAGATGGTGGATGTAACTGTGCAAAGTCTCTAAATCTGGACTGATGTTTTGCCTTCTTTCTCTGAATTCCTGAGAGATGAGTACCAAGTCTCCAGCTGCTATCAGATGTACCTTGTTCAATCCATCCTCGTTTCATGTATGTTGAAGGTCTTTCACTGGATGCAGACACATTTCGAACTGTTATGCCTTCCTGGTATGCTTTTAAGTCTGTTTTCTTAGTTACATAAAGTCCCTTTGCCACCTCATAAACTTCCTCCTCTGAATCCCAATCTTCCTCATATCCATGTAGGCACCCCAGCCTTCTCTTGATTGGTATCTGCATGTTGTATATTTCCTATAGTCTCACTTTTACCTACTTTGTATGTTTATTTTTAAAATGACTTCCTTGTGCACATCACATATTTGAGGATGAATATTGCTTTTTAATTCAGGAGCTTGCACCTTTATATTTAAATCTACCATCTTGCAGTTATTATTTTTTTAAATATTTGTTTCATCTGTACTTTGACCCTTTTCTTTCTATTTTTGCCTGCTTTCGTGTTATTTGTTATGATTCTAATTTTATCTCCACTATTATTTTATTGGTTACAACCTTTTAAATAATTTGGGCGTGCTCCCTCTGTGCTTCATAATATGTATTACTTCGCCAGAGCTGGCCTTCAGCGCATAGGATAACCCTTACTGGGGGTTGTAGTAGACTTAGAGTCCTACACCTTCGATTCCTCCCTTCCCTTCTTTGTGACCTTTGACATATATTTTGATGTTATATATGCTGTCTACATATATTATATCACTCTCACTCATCCTTCATACAATTAGTTATCTTTTGGAGCAATTAAGAAGGAAAATATATGTTACCTTACTGTATTTTATCTCTAGAATTCTGTATTTCTTTTTGCACATGCTAGTTTCTCACTGCTATTATATTACTTCTGCTTGATAAGCTTCTTAATACTTCTCGAACTACAGGTTTACCGACAATGAATTCTCTTCGACTTTAGTTTGGGAAAATATTTATTTCACCTTGCTTTTGAGAACTGTTTTTGCTTGGTCAAAAGTTCTTGAGGAGAGATTTTTTTAACTTTATTTATTTTAACAGAGAGAGAGCATGAGTAGGGGAAGTACAGAGAGGGAAAGAATTTCAAGGTGGCTCCATGCTGCCAGCACACAGCCCAAGTCAGGGCTTGAACTCACGAACCAGGATAACAGGACCTGAGCTGAAGTCAGGAGTTGGATGTTTAACTGAGCCACCCAGGTGCCCCTCGAGGACAGATTTTTACTTTGGTCCTTTCAAATGTCATTCTGTGCCTTCTGGCTTCTAGAGATTCTGAAAATAAAACTACACTTTGAATCTTTGTTTGTGTAATGTGCCTTTTTTTCTTTATTTGTCTTCAATTTGCTTTTAATCTTTGAATCAGGAGTTTCAATGCAACTTGTCTGGTTTTCAGTCTAGGAGTTTGCTCAGTCTCTTGGAGCCATGTTTTGGTGATTTCCCTAATTTTCTTCATCACTCTTGGTCATTATTTCTTCAAATATTTTTTCTGCCATGTTTTTGCTCCTACTCCTCAGAGTACATGTGTTAAGCCATTTGTTATAATGTCAGAGCTCTATCTTTATGCTCGTTTTCTCTTTGTGTTACCATTTCAGTAATTTCTATTGATGTGTCTATACATTCATTCATTCTTTCCTTAGATGTAATCATGTCCAGTCATGAACCTACCAAAGTAGTCTTCATTTCTTATAACATGCTTCTTTTCCCTAGTATTTCAGGTTGGTTGTCTTTTTTTTTTTTTTTTTTAATTTTCCACATCTGTGATGAAATTCTCTATCTGTTCATGCTCTCCTTTTCCATTCACTCATGAAGATATTAATCACAGCAATTCAAAGTCCCTGTTTGAAAGTTCCAACCTCTGCAGCATCTGAGGGCCTGGCCCTGTTGTTTGCTTTATCTCTTGATAACGGTTTACCACCTCCTGCTTTGTTTGTGTCTTTTGTAACATTTTAATTGAGTGGCACACATCGTGAATAGAACAATAGAGAGTGAGGTGAATAGGTTTTACTCCTAGAGGTGGGCACTCTGTCTCTTCTGTGACTGCTGGTGAATGAGGGATGTCAGCGTGGGTGGGACTTGACCTGGATTTGGATTTTGTGGCTGCAGTCGCCTTCAGTGCCCCATAGGCGTCAAAACCCTTTATTAATGCCTTTTGCTGAGGATGAGCTCTGGGGTATCTGCCAGACTTTCTTATATCTGTGCTTTCTCTCAATTTCCAGCCATCTTCATACTCCTGCCCCAAGGAAGAAGGGCCACTCTCCAGGGCGTACTCTGCAGCACTGGCTGCGGCTCTTGCTCATCTGTGCTAGGCTGGGCAGGAGCATTGGTCCCGTTACAGGCTCAGAAAACATTATCTGGGCTTCTGTTTCTGATTCTTTTAACAAAGTTGAGGGATTTTGAAAGAGTTTGTACTCAAGCTTCTCACGTGTACTCTCCCTAGTTATACCAGCACAATTTGAGGTAGTCAGTTCAGATTGTTATTATGATAATAATTCCTTCTCTATGAAGAATATTGCTTAGAATTTTTCAATCATTCCTGTACCCAAATTAACAAGTATTCTATACAATTGACAGATGGTTGATTATTATAGATATTTTGAAGCCTGACTAATCCCACTCTTAGTTCTTGCTTTAGACTAATTTCTCAATCGATGGAGGATATTAAAGAGAGACTATAAATCTTTATGATAAAATTTTTTTCCAAATTTCGCACATTCTATAAAAGAATTCTAAAGTGATAATATTGTCACGATTTGGAAACTAGAGGAAACAGAGGATCACATTTGCTTTTCAAAATCTTAAGAAATTGATTGAGAAAAGAGGATCAGTATTAACATATTCCAAATAACCATATAAAACAAACGCAAACAAAGTCAAAACACAAATGGCATAGCAAAAGAGTAAAAGCAGAGTCAAACAAATGAATTAGAGAACAAGCTGATGGTTAGCAGAGAGGAAGAGGGTAGGAGATGGGTGAAATGGGTAATGGGGACTTAGGGGCACTTGTCCTGATGAGCACCGGGTGGTGCGCGGAGGTGTCGGATCACTACCACGTACACCTGAAACTAATATCAGTCAACACTGTGTGTTAACTAACTAAAATTAAAATTAAAATGTAAAAAATTATAAAACAAAGGAATTACAAAACACCATTAAAAACAGGACCTAATAATATGGCAGAAGGAATATAAAAATGGAAAATCAAATATAAATATGCTAAGCCACATCTTTAAAAGGCAAAGGCAGAGGCTGTGCCTATAAATAATTAACCTGAGCTTAAAACAAAAGACGAGGCAACACTGATAGTGCCGTGGAATCGCTGGCAAGGTAGATGGGAGCAGTGTTCACTTCAGACAAGGTAGAGCCCGAGGTGAAAACTTTGCTGTCACAAAGCTGATCGCTGCTGATTTGAGCGCATCTTTTCCTTGCTTATGCATGACTTTCCTGTAGGTCATGCATTTCTTTAATCACAAACTTTCTGCTCATACTTCTCTAAAGCTTCCCCAACAACGAATCACATCCAATACTGTAGAGTGATGTGAAGCTGTGTCTACTTCCTGTGTTACGCAGTGCCTGTCCCATTCATAAAATTTATCAGGAAATAGCGAGAAAGAGATCCATCCCGGCCACATGCAATCCTTCTGTTGCACTCTGTTTCCTATGGAGATCAAATAAAAATAGGTGTGTTGTTTGCTTTCTATTTTACATATCACTTTCTGTCATTAGGTTGTCCCAGATATGGATGCTTGGGGCTTTTCCTGTATTGTCTTCCATCATTCCATCCAGAATTGGTTCGTCTCTTTATTGATTTTAATGGCCAAGCTTCAAAGCTTCCTTGTATTCTTTTCTCATATCTTCAAACTATCTGTCCCCATAACTCTGACCCTTGGCCAGCTCCCTTTCAATCTCATCTTTCACTGCTCTTCCATAAAACTTTTTTTGTTTTTCCGACTAAGGTAGGAAAAGTTGATTCACCCAACATATTTAGAAGTTCCTGTGTGAGAACCTTTTCCTAGGTTTGTTTCTCTTCCTCACCTGTTGACTAAATGCATCTGATACGAGGCAGAATAGTTTTGAGTTCCCCACCTCCACTTCCATTTTCACTCCCTCTCTCTCTCCCTGGTCATCTCTGAATGACGAGTTGCTGGGGTTTTCCCAGAGAGAGTTTGGTAGAGTCAGTCTCTTTGATCTTAAAGCTGTGGAGTCATGTTATCCAGACAAGCCTTGGACAAATCTCCGCATTCCAGCAAGCTATTACTTCACACATCTTTACTGGACAGAGGCTGAATTAATTATCTTCTCCTCCGACTGTTTGATACTCCGAATCGAAGTGATTTTACTTCTGAACAGTTTGAGGGACACTGTACCTCTCATTTCCACAAGTAGAGTGCAGAGACTCCTTAGTGAGCGTTCTTTCCACACTGGCCCTGACTCCACTTCTGCTTGCTATTATCCTAAGATGCGAAGTAAACCTATTTCCCAGGGCAGAAGATGGGCTCACGGCGCTGCGCGGGAGAAGCGGGTGTCCACGGAGGAAAGAAAGCCGAGAGGCTGTCCGAAGAGCGAGACGCTGCTGGAGGGGAAGGGAGGCCAAGCTGGTGGAAAGCCGCCTCTGCTCCCCAGTGATCATGCCCTGGATCACTTTCTGGTGTCTGGGAATGAGTGAGTCCTGGCTCATTTCTCAACTCACCCCATTCATGCTTTAATTACGGATAATTCCTTAAAAAGCTGCTAAATTATTCATTAGAGACTTACGTTTCTAGTACAGCTGTAACTTTGCATATTTTTTAAATGCTTGGATTTACTTTTCAATGAGAAAACTCTCTGTCTTCTCTGTGTCTGTTCTGCTTCATGTGCTGAAGGGACCATGGGGCCTGAGCCAAGGAAGGATGGAAAATTCCGCAGTGCTCTGTAAAGCGTGCTGGGCTTACTCACACGCCAGTTCCAGAGGGATAATGGGGCCGCTTACGTCCCCCTCCCTGCTCTCCACCTGCGTCTGTGGTGGAGGCACATTCAGCTACTGTGATGACTGGATACAACGTTTGTCACGTGTTTGTGTCCAGGGACATTCTACTCCCTTTGTTTGGAATCCAATCCCCTCTTCCTGCCCTGTCCAAGTTCTGCTACTTCTTGGGCGTGTGTTTCCCGTGGCATCGCCCCCCTGGGGCGATGACCCCCCCCTGCTAAGAGCGCCCCAAAGGTCTGCAGCAAGCATACATGGTCCATGCGGTGAAACTTAATCTACTGACTTGCGTATCCCCACTGGAGCATGACCTCCTTCATGGAGCCTCCCGCGGCCCGGCTCCTACATCACACCTGCGGGGGCAGGCGGATGCACAATGGCAGCCTACTTAACGAAAAAAGGCAGGAAGATGATATTAACTACCAGCTTCCATGATTAAAAGTGGCCACTGGTCTTGTTTCAGAGCCGCACATCATGGCAGATCACCGCTATTATTGTCAAGATGAGTGAGACTAGTAAACGTCAAAATAAAGTTATGTCTTTTGTCATATTTACTGGACTTCTGAAGACTGACCCAAATTCAAAGTTCTGCTAATATTCCATGAAACCCTGCTTCTGTGCCGTTAATTCTTAACCGACAGTATATTGGGGGCGGCGCAATATTAATATGAATCTCAGGGGTCACCCATGCCGACATCTCTACCTGTTTCAATCCCTAATTCTGTTCAACAGACAACATGCTCAACAGAGCTGCATCTTGGCGCCACGTCACATGAGCTCACGCTGTGCCCTGACGTTGCACCACATACAACGCGACACTGCATACAAATCACTACCTCAAAAACAGTTACACAAAAATTGCTATCCATCCAAGAAAGGAAAATGAGCTTCACTCAGCAGACCTGTTTAAAATGAGGGAGACTGACTCATTCTTCTGGTTCTCCTGGAATTCTAATATTGCTTTTTTGATTAATTGAAAAGAGGTCAGTAAAATAGATCTGAGATGGGAGGCCATTTACTTATGAATATAACGATCCATAACAAAACTGATCAATTTAAAATATCAATTATATAACATATTTATAGATGACACACTAATATAACATATATAATTTTATATTTAAATATATAACTATAATGAATTAAATATAATATTTAAATGTATCCATTTATAACAGAATATAAAATTTAATAGCAATTTTAATAATTACTTGTAATTAAATATCTAAAAATTGGCATGGAAAATGTTTCAATAAAGTTTTATTTCTTATTAATTATGGTGAACCTGACATGATGCCTCTTCCTTTTCAGCTGACCTAGAGTTGACCTCACCCCCCCCCCCGCAGTTACTGGCACCCCCTTCCAGCTCTTCTGTTAAGCAGTTAGTAACATATAAACAAAGCTCTTGTGCTCTTTGGACACAAGATATTCAATACATACTTTCCAGAATAGTAATCCCTAAAAATTCTGAAATTTATCAAAATATCAAGGTTTTCACCAAGAGTTCAGAAACTCCCATCTCAAAACACATGCATTTAACTGTTACAAAATTACCACTGAGGGTAGGCAAATATTTCCCCAAAAGATAATAAAACTGTAAGTGCTCTATTTTTATGGTTTATAAATCAAAAAAAAAAGCAGGGAAAAATAAAAGCAGAGATTTGACAGATGGTAGACTAGGTCAGAACGGTTATTCTATTATCCACCATGTTAGTATGAAATATTATTTTCTTTTGTCCTTTAAGATAGATTAGTCAAAAGTCAAAGGTAAAACTAACATAAATATGCTTGGAATAAAGTATGAGATGTTTCCCAAATAATAAATGATCTCCATATGAAAGAAAAGCTATAAGTTGCCACGGCTTCTTCAACTAGATGTTTCACATGTTCATTGCAGGGTTTCCCAAGAGGAGGATTAGGTAACACTAAAAAAATGACTCTCTCACAGTCAAGGATGGCACTCAAGCTGGTTAAAGTCACAGAATCTTTATATATGATGTGCTATCTGATCATCTTTTATGGTCATTAAAGAGGAAACAGAATCATCTCAGTGTAAGGTGTTTATAAATGTATGTATGAAACTCATTCAGATTTTAATAACTCAGTAATGCATAATTACAAGGACTGAAGGCAGGATTCAGTCAAGAATCATTAAAACCTGTGAAAAACACTAACAGTTGAGTTGTTCTTCCTGACTTTTGACTAAACAAGATCTATAGCAAATTAGAACATATAAGGTAGGCAAAGAGAGAAGAAAATAAATACGTCTCTTGAACCAGCACTGCCATATCCACAGGAACAGGTCCTTATTACTAAATTTTAAAGACACATATTGAGAGAAACTTGGTAGGTAGGAAATTACAGGTAGAAATATAATTCTGAAGTCATAAAATATTCCATAATGGAAGGCGTTGCAAGATAATCTTGGCATGGACAACATTTGCTTTTATAATATGATCTATGTTAAGGTGATTTTAAAAATCAATTTAAAAATTCATAAGATGATTTTACTCTCCTGTTGCTATATAGCGTTATTATACAATCTTTCATCCAGAGATTATTCTATGAGAGTATTCCAGCACAAACGTTCTTTCAGGTCACTAGACTCCAAAGACAGAACAAAATCCATCTTCCAAACAGTATATTTGTACAGGCCATTCCCAACATGACCCCCAACGCGCAGGCAAAATTCAACCACATCTTGCACATGCTTCTGCCCCACAGACCAGGGAGCTTTGCTACATGCACCTCACCTAACACAGGCAACGTATGTTTAATGAGTTCAACTCATGCTCCTGTAAAGAGCTATTCATAGAAGATTTGGTCTTATTCTAAAAATTGAGCACCAAAAAATATGATTCTGTGCAAATCCCTTCTACCATATCTTCACCTTAAAAACAGGTTTCATAGTTTAAAAATGCAATGAATGAGCTATCTAACACTCAATTTCTTTATAAAAAGGAATCAATCTCATGAAAAAAATTATAACTTGAAATAACCATTTCATTAAAATGACAAATAGTTTTCATACCTAAAGTTAACATGACTAAAGCAAACATATATATATTATAATATATATGTATATATACATACACATTTGCTATGTCTAAATATATAATGTATTTGTATATATATCTGGGGCACCGGGCACCAACCTGGTATCGGCTGAGGTGCTAGCACCAGTGTGGGGAGAGGCCTGGAGGCAGGAGCCGGTCTGGACAGAGACATCGCCATTTGATTTGCCAACAAATGAGGCTTCTCATGCCCATGGAACAACCTTGATTCCTCAGGATAGATCCATGTTGAGTCCAGAGCAAAGGAATTATTAAAAAAGATCTGTCCAAAAATAAAGCAAGCAAACATTTAAGACAAGACACATGGTAAAAGCTAAACACTGCTATAAAGTATTTCTCATTCTTACATTGATCAAAAATTGGAGATTCCATAAGTGCGAACCCTGTAAAAGCATCATGCTAAAACTTAAAGATCCATGAGGCTCTGATACCAGTCACCTCCTGGATAAAGTCTTCTGGGCTGGTCTTCAGCTATTGACTTGGCTCATTCAGACTAGCAGCCAGTTTACAGATTGAAGAACCAGCCCAGTGAGGTAAACAGTCCGTCAAAGAGCAGGTCATCATATTATTTGCATTTAGTTTTCAAGTAAACACAGTGTGGCCATTAAGTTTGGATCCAAAAGCCAAGATAGATCATCAGAAATATGGACACTCAAAGCAATAACAGCGAGAAAACTCACTTTTAAAATGCATACTTAAATTATATAATGCTTAAGGCTAGGTTTTGATCAACGGTTATGGATTTAATAACTGAAAACTTCTAGAAATAGATTCTGATCGGAAGTAGAAATTTCATATTGTTCTATGAAATCCACATTTTTAAGTTAAAACAGAAGGACCCCCACCTCTGCCAGTGCTTTTGAACAGACCGATCTTATTCTGAAAATGTTTCTCTCTTGGCCATAGATATCACAATCAAAAAATGCATGGTGTTTTCTGCTGTTATGGTAAGACCCAACAAATTAGTAATTAAAGGTCCCTTTATCTAATTAAACTACTTGCATTTTACCTTACAGTTAGGTATCCCTTTGTCTATCCAACTTTTCCCAATAGTAGGTGGAAGAGCAGATGGGCAGACGTGTGGGAAAATGGGTACCAACCCCACAGAGGAAGAAGAGGTCAGTCCTAGGGATGGAGATGGACCACCAAGCAGCCACTGAAACCCAAGACAAGAGAGGGGGGCGCTCATCAGTCTTAACAGATCAACGAGGTTGTACCGCAAGAGGCTGCGAAAACTGCTTTTAAAAAAGAATTTTAAAATTATGTATTTGATTAGGAGAGAAATTCCCTCCTTCGACAATGAAGGAGACTACAAATGTTCACAAATTTTTAAAAATTTATAAAAGTTTTCATATTTGAATCATCACAAAGCATCGCCAACATTGCATTCTTCCACACTGAAAAAGAATCTCTAAGCACAAATCCATAAGAATATGGTAAGAAATGGGTTTCTGCCTTGAGATACTGAGAAACCACAATGGAAGGATGAAATGCTGGGCATTCCTCTGATAATTCTTGAATTCTTTTCATAAGCGAGCAAGGAGTTATACTTTATGATAATCTTTTCAATACAACATGTTGTATTAATTATACATATCATTTAAAATGCCAACACAACTAATATTTTCAAAATAAAATCAGCTAAGGGGTTAAGATTCAAAGTTTCCCAAGGTTCACAAATGCAAACACATTCCAAGGCAAAGAAAAGGTAAGTGAGCTTATCACATAACTGAAAATCCCAACGCACAGAATAAAATAGCAAACATTGAAAGGGGGCGGACAATTTAGGAGACAGTCTCCCTGATCCAAGTAACTGAATCTTCATCAGTGGAGAGCTAATAAGATCATTGCTCAGTGGTATGGAACAACCCCGTACCTATTTGTTTTAAGATCATAAAAGCATTTTTGATTTTCCTGTTACGTGAAAATATTCTTCTGGTTCTACATATTGTTATTTAACAGAAAATAGCACAAAAATATCTAAAAGATAAGAGTCTTGGATTTTTCTTTTTAAATTTACATGCACACACATAAATGCAGTGTTCTATACAGAAAAATATTGTAGTTCCTTGACATTATATACCTCTAGTGGTAGCACTCTGATATAACAATCCCTTCAAAACATGGAAAAAGCTACCAACGTTTTATTCAATAAAAACCAATATGAACTGCATCACACATCGAAATGTGATATCCAGTACCGCATATGGGATGTATCATTAAGTCTAAGGATCAAATTAGGAGGAGTTTAATAACATCTTTTAGAAAAGCTCACAAGATAATATTGGAATTAAATTAATTAAATGATGTATTCTAACACACCACTCATTTGAATATGCTAATGAAGGCAATCTTTGGAATAAAATACATGTTATTCCCTGATTTAAATGCATCTGCATAGTTAGATAGCAAACAATGGGTCCTGCCAAAACCAGGCTGCCTCGCTCTGTTGCACCATTAATCAAAGGCACAGTCACTTTTTCGTTTTTATTCCAAGCTTGAAACCCCAAACTCTTCTAAAGTGCAGTACGGCATTAGCTAATCTGGTGGACTCAGGCTGACCCAGCTAGGGTGGGTGGGGAGATCACCGGTAATGTTTCTCAATATTAAAGGCAGGATTTCCTTGCCGGCTTCCATTGGTCTGAATTCTCTTAAGCATTGTCCTGAGTCCATGTTCCAAAAAAAAAAAAAAAAAAAACCCAGATCAGAATCAGAAATAGCTATTGATTCCCAGCTTGCTTTTCAAGTCTGGCAGAGACTGTAAAAGTATTAACTTCTCTGCGATAAGTCGGCCCGGTTCCCGCTGCAGCGGCGGCGGCGACTTCAGCACCGCGCTCTGGACAGCGACCCGGGCCCCGGGAAAGTTGTGGCCGGCGCGGTCCCACCGCGGCCTTGGGGCGCGGGGTCCGGAGCGCGCGGCCCCCAGCCCGGCACCCGCCGCCGCAGCAACTGCCGGGAGGCAGAGCGGGACGTCGAAGCATGAACTTTGTCGCCGACGCATGGCTGCCAGGCTGCGCCCTGATGGCTCCGGAAGCCGAGGACCACCGCGGGCGGGAAAGGGCGCGAGCCGCGGGGCCAGGGGCCGCGCCCGGGGCCAGGCGGGGGCCGCGCCCGGGGGGCGAGGTGGGCCGGGGGGGGGGTCCTGGGGCCGGAGACACAGTACCTGCCCGCGGAGCAACGGGTAGTGGTGCGCGGCGGCGGCGGCGGCGGCGGCGGGGTCTGGCGCAGAGGGCAGCGGCAGCATCGGCAGCAGGGGCTCCCCGGGGGCTTGCCAGGCGGGCGGCCCCGGGAGCAGCGGGCCGGCGGGGCTGCGCCGCGGCGAGCAGCGGCCGGGCGGGGCGCTCGGCGCCCAGCCGGATGAGCTGGCCGGGCCGGGGACCATCCAGACCCAGGGCGGCGGCGGCGGCGGCGGCGGTCTGCATTCATGGGCCGGAGGAGGCTGCCGCCGGGGCTGCTGCGGCTGCAGCTGCTGCCGCCGCCGCTGGTCTTCGGCGCCCACCAGCATCCTGCATCCCGCGCGCAGGCGGCGGCGGCGGTTGAGGTGCGGCCGGCGGCGCGGGGCTCCGGAGCCAACCACGGTTCCGCGGGCGCGGCGCTCGCCCGCCTCGCTCCCGCGCGGGAGCCCTCCGCCCGCCCCCGAGCGTGGCTGCCCGCGCCGCCGCCGCCGCCGCCCCCCGGGGCCCCCGGCCGGGCCCGTGCGCCCCCGACCCGAGGCGGCTGCGGCCTCCACGCACCCCCCGGCCCACCCGCCGGCCGCGCCCTGACCCCTGGGGGCGGCGGCGCGGGCCGAGGCGAGGGGCGCGGCGCGGCGGCCCCGGATGCCGCGGATCGCGTCCCCGGCTCCCCTGCGGCGCGCGAGGCCGCCGGCTCCCGCGGACGGGGCGCACGAGGGGCCCCGAGCTCGGCCGGGCCGGGGGCGCAATCGAAGCGCGGCGCCCAACGGAGGCCAAGGCGGCGGTGGAGCCGGGCGCTTCCCGCCGCTGGCAGAGCTGGGGGCGCGGGCAGGCACCGCGCGGGCTGCCCTCTGCCCGGGGTCTCAGGTCTCAGCCCACCCCCACCCCCAGAGGGGATGCTGGTCGCGGACCCGACGTCCCGCAGGCATCCATCGCCGCAGGGGGCGAGTAAATTTCTCTCTCTCGGGAAAATCTGCCCAACGTTTCCCTGAGCCCCCAGCAGGTCCTCTGCCCCCGCGGCCTGTGCCCCACGCCCCACTCGCTCCGTTGCGACGCAGCAGGCGGGTCGCCTCCGGGCCTTTGCACAGGATGGCCCCGTGGTCGGACTGTGAGCTGGTTCTGGATTCCCGCAGGCACAGGACTGTGCGTTTACCCACCGCAAGCGGCTTCTGCCGAGCACTCTTAGCCGCCTGGGGCTGAGGACGGACCCCTCCTCCAAGGACCCTCGCTCAGCCCAGAGCACAGCCTATGCCTGCAGAGCGAGCAGGTAGGGCGCCGGTCACACGCATCACCGCCAGGCGGCGCGACGGAGCCGCTCCAGCCCAGCTCCTGCTGCAGACCCTGGTCCCTTGGAGCGCCATCAGCATCACCTCCGTCACCTCCGTGTGCTCCTGGCCCACAACAGCAGCTCGGAGACCTGGCCAGGCCCTGGGGTCTCGTGTGCAAATAAGTCCTTAGGTCGCTGAGCCGGAGAAGCCCACCTGCAGTCCGCAGAGCCCAGGCTTCTTTGCAGCGTTTGATGAAGGGGCTTCCTGCCTCCTAAAGCCGAAAGGGGGGCTGTCTTAGGATGTATGCACTGGGGCGCTTGTCTGGTAGGCTCACCGTGCCCTGGGGTGCAGCATGCACCCACCCACACCCGCGACACAGCTGAGACCCCTTCTGACCGCATGATCCATGTCATCACCTCTGAACGGGCGGCCACATCCCCCTGAGAGAAGGTGGGGCACCAGGGTGCCTTCAGTTTGCTTCTAGCCGTGCGTGCTCATCCTAATTTGCTTAATTTCCTCCTGGCCTGGCATGATTCCTTGTAGATCTGGGCATATGCTAATTTACATAGCTGGCATCCCGTACTTTCCTCCATGCAAACCGGTTTTCAATTAGCAACTTTAGCTTTCTCTTTGATGCAAAAGTACTGGCAAGATTTTGTTTTTTCTCACCTAAAATCAGATAGCTCTGCAGATTAGAGTCTGTTACTATTCAGCTTAAGCCCTTAATTCATGTGCATATATCTGTACGTGCAAGCACACGTGATGCTGAGGGTCACGGCCACACTAACCTTTTGGGGGCAGGCGTCTTTAGGCTGATGTGGACCTCTTAAGGGTCCTTCTCACTCCTTCGTCACTCGGGCTAGAGACCGGGGACCGCTGGTGGCAATGCCCAGCTTGCTTGCTTCTGGGTAAACACAGGGCTACGTGCACTGACCCCAAGCGCCCGGGAAGGCAGGGTTGGGCCATCTGTGTGCGCTTCAGCAAGCCCTGGGGAGGAGTCTCACCCCTTCCTACGCAGCACTGCCCTTAGAGTGGTTCTATGGAAGTCAGCTTTTGTCACCTGCTGTTTATCCCCTCCCTGGGGACTCCAGTGCCCTGAGCGCACGGTGCCTGGGGCGACTGCTTCGCTCTGAATGAGAGCTAGAAAATCACAAGTAACTGTTCACTCACATAAGCTCAAAGTAGTCCAATCTCTTTTGCCACTTCCTGCCATGGGCTTCACTGTATTCGTTCATTACAACGCTTTGAATTTTTCCCTGTACCGTGCTCAGTTCTGGCGACAACGCGGATGCAGAGTGATTTCCACTAATACACGAGTGGATCTGATGGGAGACCCGGGAGATGGGCGTATCGCCCACTTCTGGCTCTTGTCTCACTCAGCCTCATTCCAGGGTCTCTCCCACACTTCACTCAACCCGGGAACAACCCTAAACCTTCGGAGACAGTAGAGGCTTCCCTCATAGACACTCTAATCCCAGTGGGGATGGAAAGGACTCTTTTCAAGCAGGAAGCCCTGTTTTCCTTGAGGACCAGAAATCAAGGAGCCGCCCGTCTGCAGGTGGAGGCTCTGTGCCAGGAAGATCCTGTACTAGTGGTGAACAGGCCTGCTTGCATGGCAGTGCCCCGGTGGGTCAGCCCTGAGCAGGGCACGTGGCTAGCACCCCACAGATCCGGGTCGGTTCTCCTCTCAGCAAGGCATTTTCTTTATAAAAGGTTTTATACACTAGCGTCAAGGTCTCCTAACCAGTAAAAGCAGCTTTAAGCCTGTGCGGTTCCGGGAACCAGAAACTTCCAGCTGGGACCGACCAGGAAGAGGATAGCCTCACCATGAGAAAACATGCCGATTATTGCTATATGCTAATGAGTTCTGGATCCTTTATCACCTGTCAGGAAAAAAATAACATAGGGTGTTAGGGAGAGAGCAATGAGATAAGATTTGCAGTCTATAAAAGGTTTTCCTTTTTATTCCATTTTCCTCTTTTTTCCTAAGTAAAATGTAATAGAATCCAAAAAATGAGAAAGACAAAAATGCTGCCTTCCAGACCTGCAGAGTTAAAATAAGCCCCTGAAGAATGGGAGGGGGGCGGAGCACCGAGATGTCACCCCAGCCACGCCCCACCCCGCCTGCCGCCCACACCACCGGGACATCTGCACAAAGCAAACACAGATGCCTCCTCGCCCTTCCCTCCCCAACACTCACAAACTGTGACGTGAGGAGGTCCTGGACCAGAGCCCGAAAAGCCACCGCCACAGCGGGAGCAACAACTGGCAACGTGGCGCTTGACTCACTGTGAGGTCAGAAGAAGCAGCTTCCGGGGCACGTGGGGGGCTCAGTTGGTTAAGCGTCCGACTTCTGCTCAGGTCATGATCTCGCAGTTCGTGGGTTCGAGCCCCGCTCGGGCTCTGTGCTGACTGCCAGCTCAGAGCCTGGAGCCTGTTTCAGTCTGTGACTCCCTCTCTCTCTGACCCTCCCCTGCTCACGCTGTCTCTCTCTCTCAGAAATAAATTAAGAAAAAAACATTAAAAGAAGCAGCAGCTTCCAAGCTAAGTTCTGGGGAATGTGGGAGACTATGCAGCTGAGCACCTCTCCTGGAGGTGAGGACTTCAGGGTGACCAGCAGCGAGGGGAAGGTGGCCTCCAGCAGGATGGCCCTGAAGCCTCTGGGAAACGGGGAAGATGCACCGTGTCACAACTGGAAACGCACTCGGGAGCTGGGGAGCAACGTCGTGGATGGGAGGCAGGATCAGATCAGCCGGTGAACAGAGGGTGAGAGCTGTCCATGGTCCCCGGGGTCAGGGATGGGGGGGATCACCCCAGGTGATAGCGCATCGTGTGTGTATATCACATAGTATGCATCCTATAATACTGCATTCCATATTAAGTTGCATTTTTTAACAAAATAGTTTTAACTCACCTTATGCTATATAAAACTTTAAATTTTATGTTTCGCCTAATGTCATAGCATCAGCATCCCTCCACATTATTAAAAATTCTTAGAGGAGCCCTCTTATCAATAGCAGAGCATATCCCTCACTGAGGATGATTAGGAGTTAAGGTGCCCTAATGGGAATTCAGTAGCCAACACAACTCTGCCTGTGTTTCATTTTGTAGTTATAAAACTCTATCATCTATCTATCTATCTATCTATCTATCTATCTATCTATCTATCTATCTGTCTGTCTACCTTCCTACCTACCGATCCATCCATCCATCCATTCACCCATGACATACATAAAGTGTTCCAAATAACGGAGAGTGAAGAAGTCTATGGGACAGAGTGAGGTGTCTGTGAAGCCAGAGCCCCGGGCAGTTGCTGCCTGGATTCTCCACACAAAGCGAGAACCGTGTTCTTCTCCCTGTGCTCACAGCCTCCGCCCTCCCCGAAGGCACGTCTCCAGGTCCACACTGACCCTGGGTCATGGCACATGTGCACTCTTGGCCCAGCTCAGTGGAAAGGCCAGGGATGGCAGAGGCCAAATGCTCTTCTGTTTTCTGTCCCTCAGCACCCAGTGAACAGAAGATCCATACAGAAGCTCCATTCCTGAGCCTGCACTGGGCAAGGAGACAGATCTGCTACATGATGGTGTCCCAGCCAACACCCAGTGACACAGCCAGGCCATCTGCCAAGCCACACGCTAGATGTGTCCACCCACGGGGGAGACTTCCTGAGATCCACAGCGAGGCAGCCTGGGTGCTGAGCTTCAGAGAATGACAGAGAGAGAGACAGTTGTCCCTCACAAAGTGCCAGCCCCAAACACGTGCTCGTAAAAAGCAGAAGACCCTGGGCAGGGGTGCAGGAGCCCGTCCGTGCTCTGAGTGCATTCCTCCCTCCTTCCTTTCTTTCTGCTTTTCAGACAAGAGTGACCAGAGAGGGCAGGGAGGGCAGGGACAGATGGACAGGAGAGCTCCCGGCCGTGCTGGGGGGTCTCAGTGTCCTCGGAGCTCCCGGCCCCTTCCTGTGCCTTTTGATGTTCCCCCACCACCCGGCAGTGCCAGCTGCTGGGTGAGGAGCGGGGGTCTACTTTCTGAGAACGTGGTCGACTGGGCCCTTACGAAGAGGAGGGAGGAGACCCACCGTGCAACGAATTCGCACAAGCCATGCGATTTATCCGCCTTGTCCTTGGCACACATCTGTTGGCACAGTGCGTGGGGTTTGGAGACGAGATTGCTGGCACCTGCGCTGCGAAGCCCGACCAGACAGCTAGAAAGCTGCCGTGACGCGTGCTAGGCAGACCCACATGGCGCCAACATTTGTGCTTAGGTGGGGTTGTATGTTGTTCTCTCAGAACACGTTGACCTCACGCCAGAGGAAGCACTGTGTTAACCCTGCTCTGATCTGTCCCGCGTGAAATCCCTGGATTTCCTAACGAGGTCGGAGAAGGGGGGTGGGGAGCCCCAGCCTCCACGTCCCCGCGGAGAGGCATGCGGCCGCCACTCGGGGTAATTGCCCTGTGGCGCTGCCGCATACTGCTGTCAGAGAGGCCACGGCTGGGAAACGTGTTAGAATACTTCTGTTAATTGGAAATTACTCAGGAGGAGAAGCAGTGTGATCTGAACTGGGAAGGACGTAGAGTGTCGAGTGCGTTTTTCACAGTCTGACTATTTTGGGGCATAACCAGCAGCTCAAGGTGCCAGGAGGTCAAGGGGAAGCCTGTCATCCACCTCCAAGTGGGTGAGACGCTTCGGCAATTAGCGCAATTAGTGCACCGAAGGTGGGTCGTTCCCCTGTGCAGCTAATCAGCCGCCTCTGTTCACAAGGCGCACTTTGCAGATTCCAACCAGGTTCAAGTTAGCACAGACTGCAAAGCACAGGGTCAGAATTCACAGTACAGCCCAGAACACATGTCTTTAGAGGCAGCGGAACAAGATTCCGGGGAAGCCGAGGGTCTGCACCGCTCCTGGTGGCTCGGCTCCTGCCTGCCACGCGCCCGAGCCGACTGGAGTTCTAAAGATCCAGAGCCTTCACTCCACCAGCAGCATCCAAGCTGCCCAAACACCCTGGCCGCCACACAGGCGCTGTGTGCCGTGACCACGGGTGTGTGGGTACAGCCGGCCCTGCGAGCTGTGCGCCGAGCTCAGAGTGCAAAGCCTAAGGGCGGAAGTGGGCATCTTCAGGTCAGGCTGGGGAGTCTGTCCGTCCTTAGCCTCTGTGCCTGATTCCACTCTTCCCTTCTCCTCCGAAGCGTCTGGGCCCAGCAGCCTTTCTGCACAAGTGTTTGGTTTCATCCAGCAGCTCTCACTCCTGAGAAATGACAGCTCTGAACTCAGTGACCACAATCCTTCAAACCCAAATTCCCTCTTCTCTTCTTGATAATAAATTACATTTCCACTGAAAATAATCGAGGATACGACTAAATGGGCTCCCTGCACCGTTGATTGTCTAATATTTTTCACCTTGATAAAATATTCTTAGGGCAAGAAAAAAAATAGGATTTCATAGAATATCGTCTGTTTTTTTTTTCTTCCCTGAACCATTAACTTAAGTAATTCTGTGCATTCAGCAAATTCTGCCACTTAACCTTTTCTCTGACTTTTCCAACTCATTAATAAATATATTGAAATATACTTGCTTTAGGACTAATCTCTGGGGCATCTGACTTCTGACCTTTTGCCCATGTTCAGAATTAGGGCAGAAGTTTGGAGTGTTGAAGGAGCTAAGTGGTAAAACAGAGGCACAAACATGAGGTCCCCGGGCCCCGAGAGTGAGGTTTTCCCGGGGGCGCTGGGGGAGGGCCAGAGGGTGTGCGGCCCTGCTGCGGCAAGGTCACACAGGTGGGGGTGACTCAACGGAGGGCCGACCTGCCGCCGTGTGGGCCTTCCCACAAGACGTCCACCAGGGCCGGGACCCCAAGTGCAGGCCGTAAAGATTCTGTTCCTCCAGGCGTCTCCCCCGCCCCCAGCCGAGCCGTGAGCCTGGGGCCTGTGAGTGTGAGCCGGTCAGGGCGGGGTCGGCAGTCCGCCCCGGGGCCGTGTGGCTTTGGACAAGTTCCGCCACTGCTCAGACTCAGGTTCCCCAGAGGGAAGCCGGGGGCAAGTCACACACTTGGCGGGGCTCCCGCGGAGGCAAGAAGGGCAGGAGCGGAAGCGGAAGCGGGTGTTTGCCAGGGGCCGGTGACGCCGCGGGTTCCGTTTCCGCTGCCGTCGGCGGCGCCGCAGCGCATGCGCCGCAGCCGTGTCCCCGCCGCCCGGACGTGCCCGCGGAACACGCTCTCTTCGCGGCCCGGGGCGGCCCCGCCCGAGGCAGGCGGCGGAGGCAGCAGGCTCCCCGCGCCCCTACCGGGACACCGAGCGCATCCGGCCCCCGCCCGTGACCTCCGCAAACGAAGCCAAACGCCTCCCCGCCAGGCCCACCTCCGGGGTAGGACTGCAGCGCGGGGCCGTGGGGGCCGCGGGGCCGACACTGAGGCGTCGCAGCGCGCGCGCAGACGACTCCCTGACCTCCAGTCCGCGATAAAACGGGACGCGCCGGGCGCCGGGGCCCTGAGGTCAGGGGACCCTGTCCACAGCCTCTCTGGGCTCCCGGCGGCAAGGCCGGCGCAGAGGTCCGCCCACCCCGGGCCCCGGACTCGGACGCGGACGCCCCGGCCGCTGCCTCGGCCCCGGCCACGCGGGGAGGGCCTGCCCCACCAGCCCTCTGGGGCCTCAGAAGGGACACCTTCCACCGCAGTCCGAGAAAAAAGCAAAATAAGAACAACAAAATAAATAGCCCTGAACAAGGGAGGAGCGCGAAGCGCACGGGGCCCCACAGCCTTCATCCCAGGAGGAGCCGTCTTCTCACAGGACCAGGCCGGGCCGCACGCCAGAGCCAAGCCAGCCGGATGCAGGACCTTCTAGATGCTGCTGCAGGCTCGGCCTTGGGGGCCCGGGGCGGCCGGGGACCACGCGCAGTGGGCTCCCAAGCCCTCCCAGGACGGCGGGGCTCCAACGGCCCCACACCCCCCAGGCCCCGAGCAGCGCCACTCGGCGGTTCAGGGCCAGGCTCCTTCTCCCATCAGCAAGGAGGCGCCTCCTGACAGACGGACAGACTGGCCTGGGGAGGGAGGAGGCTGTCTCTCACGGTGGCCAGAGCCTCAGTGAGAGCAGCCCCTGGGCCCAGCTGCACAGACTGGGGTTTCTTGTGAGGGGCTCCCGTTTCTCCCTCCCTCCCTCCCTCAGCCTCTCCCCCTCCTTGCTCTCTCTCTGACCAAGGGGACTGTTTGCATTTGCAGAAGGTAAGTGTTCACCTGAAGTGACGGCCCACCGCATAGCGCTGCGGCCGAGGGCTGACCTCACAGGGCCTGTGGCCCCGCCGCAGACGTCAGATCCGCCAGAGCAGGGGCGGCGGGGGCCGGCCGCGCAGGGTGAGGCCGCATTGCTTGTCCGGCTTGTCATAGTAAAATCCTGAGCGCCAGCCCCACACCGTCCTGCTCAGCTCGCCTCGATGCCTCGACGGCCTGCCCAGACGTGGTGGGTCAGCGAGCTGACGGGGCCTGAGCCGGCCGCACCCCTGACTGTGCGAGTCCCCTGCTCCTCATTCCCGGGACAGGAGAGAGCATTTCCTGCCCCCCCACACCGCAGTCTCCAAGGCCCGTCCCCTTCCCTGTGCCGCTCCGTTTGACGGCCGCCGAGGAGCAGTTTTGCACAACCAGACCCCTGGCCCACAGCTCTGTCCCGGGGCCGCCGGGCAGCCCCTCGTCCTTCCTCCTGCGATGGATGGAAACACCGTCTTCATCACTGGCGCCCACGCACTGTCCCCTCGGAACAGCCTGTGTGGGGCACTCACTGTGGGGGTGGGTGGGGGACAGGGCGGCCGGCCCCGTGTCTTCCTCACCCCTTCCCTCTGCGGCCAGACGCTCTAGACCCTAAGCGTGTTCACGCCACGTTCTTGGAGCCAGAGCACAGCGGCCGGCGCTCACGCATGCACCTGGGGGAGAAGGCTCGTAAACTGTACGTCGTGAACAAAGTTCTAGTGTGACACACGGAAAAAACGTATGATTGAAACTGCTGGAAGCAAATAAGTAGAGAAAATGCTCAGGGGCCCGAAATGACAAGAAAACCCAAAATGGAGCCGTGACAAAGCAGCCACTGTCATCTGACCAGGTGGCATTCACTGTCCACGGGGACGCCTGCGCCCCTTGCACTGTCACTAGGAGACCACGCAGGGATGGCAGGGACCCCATGTCATGCTGTGACCCCAGGAGTTGTGACAGCCCCCGTGGGAGCCAGGAAGAGTGTCCGCAAAGGTGACCCAGACTATCCTCACACGGGCGTGGAGTCAGAGCTCACACCACCTGGGCACAGAAAAATGTTTGAAGTGGTCCGTGAAGGGAGGTGGCCCCAGGCACCTGACAGTGAGGAGGACGAGCCTCTGGAAGAAGACGGCTACGTCCAGTCCCTGGAGATAAGCCTCAGAAGGACATCAAAGACACATGTCAGCCGAGAACCTCCGGGAAAGAGTCATCATCACTCAGTTTCGAGGCGAAGAAATTAAAACGGAAGAATCAGACCCCAAGACGAAAGTGTAAGAATTACTGGACCCAGAATATAAAATGCATGTTCTCGACACATTTAAATAAAATTTCAATATTTTAGCTCACTCTGTAGAAACTTTTTAAAATATGTCCTGGGGCACCTGGGTGGCTCAGTCGGTTAAGTGTCCAACTTTAGCTCAGGTCATGATCTCATGGCTCGTGGGTTCAAGGCCCGCGTCGGGCTCTTTGCTGACAGCTCAGAGCCTGGAGCCTGTTTCAGATTCTTTGTCTCCCTCTCTCTGTGACCCTCCCTCCCTGAGGCTCTGTCTCTCTCCCTCTGTCTCTCAAGAATAAGTAAACATTAAAAATAATTATTTTTAGGGGCGCCTGGGTGGCTTAGTCGGTTAAGCGTCCGACTTTCGCTTAGGTCATGATCTCACGGTTCGTGGGTTCGAGCCCCGCGTCGGCTCTGTGCTGACTGCCAGCTCAGAGCCTGGAGCCTGTTTCAGTCTGTGACTCCCTCTCTCTCTGACCCTCCCCTGCTCACGCTGTCTCTCTCTCTCTCTCTCCTAGAAATAAATAAAACATTTAAAAAAAAATTAAAAAAAAATAAAAATAATTATTTTTAAAAAAACCTAATGTCCTAAAGTTCCAACTAAAGAATGAGATTATGAAAAACAACTAGGCAAATTTGTAAATTGATGTAATGATCCTGGTAGAGAAAAACTCAGTGTCTGTGGCGTGTGGATTAAGAAGCACAGTAGACGCCACTGAGGAGAGAAACAACCCAAGAGAGGAGGCCAGGGGGTGAGTGCGGGCCGTGGAGGTTCAGAGGATATAGTGTGTGTTTAGTAAGAGTTCTGGAAAGTGACAGAAGGAAGAGAAGAGAGGGCAGGCAATACTCAGGGATAATGGTCACTTTCCAGAGCTTATGGGAATCACAGTTCCCAGCCTCTGGACGTGCAACAGATCCCGGCATTTTTCCTACGTGTGTGGCCGTCACCGAGGAGGCCCCGGGCAAGTGCTGATGGGCTGCGGGGCCGCAGGACTGACGGACAGCTTCCGGAGTACGGATGCAGCTACATTTCATGCAGCCGCACAGGCGGGGTGGGGAATGTACACACGGCACCAGCCACACGCTCTGTGAGTCAAGACAGCACTACTGCCTTCCCTTTTTTTAAAAATTTTTTTTAATGTTTTTTATTTATTTCTGAGAGAGAGAGACAGCATGAGTTGGGGAAGGTCAGAGAGAGAGAGAGACACAGAATCTGAAGCAGCTCCAGGCTCTGAGCTGTCAGCACAGAGTCCAACGTGGGGCTCGACCCCACAAACCATGAGATCATGACCTGAGCCGAAGTCTGAGGTTTAACCGACTGAGCCCCCCAGGCGCCCCCACTATAGCGTTCTCACGTCAGAAGATATGAGTTGGCCAGGAGTGATGCAACTGGCAATGGGAGCATCCCCGGACCTGACCAGGATGAGGTGGTGTCTCCACATGACCGAGGATCTTCACGGGTGCTGGTTAGAGGACACACCAACACCTGTGTCCTTCTGGTCTACCCGCTGTTCTAAATCTTCATGGATTAATCACAACACCTCAATGGATCCCATAGATTATCTAATGAGTTTTAAAATCAAGGTACTTGCATAGACAAGACCCCATGTAAAATATTTGCCCGAGGCCCCACAAGCACGAGGGGCAGCCTGCATATGAGCAGCAACCGGAAGAAAGTGGCTGTAGGTACACGGATACCGAAGAAAACTTGGAGACAAGTAATATGATCAAAAGGTGCAGGAAATAATGAATAACAAGACAGAACATTTCCAAATGTGTACGTACCTAGCAACGGAAACCTGGAATATATAAAATAAATATTAGCAGATTTTTTAAATAGACAACTTAGTAATCATCATGGGGAAATCTTAGCAGCTGATAGAAAGCCAGGTGAGTATGGAAATCAGCAAGGTGCATAAGAAATGAACAAGATGACGATGTTTGCCTCTTTGGTAAATACGGAACGTGGGGGCCCAACATCCGTGGACGACAAAGGCAAGGGCCGAATAAAGCTTTGTGTAAATTGATAAAAACCTTGAGCATTTATCCAGCAGACTCTCACTATGGGGAGTACAGAGTGGTTCTGAATAGAGAAAGCAAGCGGTCCCAGGAGGAAGGTCAAGCCAGCAAGAACAGTAAGCAGAGAAAGCAGTAGACGTGTGCATAAAATATACACCTGCACCCACCTGCTGGAGGTAAAAATCAAGTTAGGAATACCATACTCGACAAAAAACAAAAACACATTAATCTGGAAAGAAATAAAGATACTAAATTTTAACCTTGTTAAATGAAATATGCATGTTAGAATTTCTAGAGCAAATACTAAAAGTATAAAAATAGAGTTTGGCAAGCTTTTAAAAATCAATGTATAAAAAACTTATTTGCATTTCCATAATACATGCAATTGGAACATAAAACTTAAAAAGATGTAATATTTAAAATAGTAATAAAAATGATGAGATTCCTGAGAGTAATCTAACAGAAAATGTGTAATTTCTTTATGGATATAACTTTGTTGAGACATTGAGAAAAATCTTAAAGAGTGGATAAAATATATATACAGATATGAAGACTCAATATTTTAAAGCTGTTCCATCCTTCCCAATTTGATATATAATTTTAACGTAATCAAAATAATCAAAAGTTGTTTTTTAATAGAACTTGAGATGCTAATCCTCAAATGCATCTATAAGCACAGGGTTAAGAATAAACAGATGTGGGACACCTGGGTGGCTGCTGGTCAAGCATCCAGCTCTTGATTTCGGCTCAGGGTTGATGAGACTGAGCCCCGCATCTGGCTCTGTGCTGACTGTGGAGCTTGCTTGGGATTCTCTCTCTCTCTCTCTCTCTCTCTCTCTCCCCTGCCCCACCCCCCCAAAATAAATAAACATTTTAAAAAAGAATAGACAGACATAAGGAGCCATTCAATAAGGGAAACTATTCAAAGTTCTTTTCAGCAAATGGCGTTGGAAGTCCTGGATAAAAGTATGAAACACAACAAAACAAAATTTAAACTATTGCTCTTCAGAAGACACCACTAGGAAAAGTTTAAAAACATCCCACAAACCAGGAGAAACAAAATTCATAGCACATGTATCTGACAAATGATGCAGAAACTATAAAGAATACCCGGCCTATATAAAGAAGGTCTGTGCATTAATGACAGAAAGACTAACAATTCAATAGAAAAAGTGACTAGACATTTTATTAAATCCATGGCTGATACCCATGAATGTCAGCAAGCTCTGAAAAGTCACCAAACATCGTTAATCACAGGGAAAAATGCCAATGAAAATCCACGGGAGACATACCGCACACATCCCCAGGATGGCTACTATTAACACATGAACAAAACTGACCGTCGTAAGCACCATGAGGCTGTGGGGGGTGGGGGCGGGCAGAACCCACACACCGCAGACGAGAATGCTGATGGCCCCGCCAGCGTGGAATTCTGTGGGCCAGTTTCTTTCCATGTTAACCTTCGTCACGTGACCCACAGTTTCATTCTGCAATACAACAGACGCGCGCAAGATGACTTGTACCACAGGCCTTGGCAGATGTAGTCGGACCTGCCCCGGATTGGAGACTTCCCAGATGTCCATCAACAGCCGCCCACAGATCTGGGCACATTCAGACAGCGAGTTACGGCTCAGCGACAAAGTGGTGAAAGTTCTGCACCACTGATTAACACTGAAAACATTACGTCAGCTAGAAGAAGCCAGACCGAAGCAAATACATACTTAATTCCCCCTTTTTTTTCTTTTTTTTTACAAAATCCAAGAACAAGCAACAACTAATCTACAGTGATAGAAATTAGGGCCCAGGCTGTGGTGGGGGTGGGGATTGACCTGAAGGGACCCAAAGAAATTGTCTTGGAGGATGGATACATTCTGAGTCTCCAGTGGATGGGGTTACCTGGGTGTAAACATTTATCAAAACTCGTCAAACATTCCCTCAAGATATATGTGTTTTACTCTCCATGCATTTATCTCATAGAAACATAGATAAGCGACCCCTGAGGAAGATATGTTCTGTTAGATACAACCACTTGTTTCGAGCTTTTACAAATTAAACTTTTTGCTTGAGATCATTGCTGATTCGCATGCAGTTGTAAGAAATGATACAGGGAGATTCTGTGACCCTTTGCCCAGTCCGGTAACATCTTCCAGACCTGAGGTACAGTATCCCATCCAGGATATTGTCATGGACACGGTCAAGAAACGGAGCACCGTCATAGTCCCCACGACCCGCACACGCACACTGCCCTTCCGGACACATCCACCTCCAGGCCCTTCCCACTGCCTCCTTACCTCCAGGTGGATGCTAACCTGTTCTCCAGAATTACGACTGGGTCACATCGGGATGGTGGGACGCATAGAATCGTGGTGCGGAAACTCTGGTGGCGGGGTCATTCGGGGTAATTCTCTGAGAACTTACTCTGCTTGCTGTATGCATCAGTACTTCATTCTCTTTAGCTGTTCAGTGGTATTTCATGGCCGTCTGGATTTGTTTCGTGTTTTGGGCTCTGAGGAACAAAGCGTCCGTGAACATTAACGCACAGGTTCTTATAGAAACATGCTTGCATTTCGTTGAGAAATGCCATTTCTGGGCCATATGATAATTTAGTTTCCACAGAAACTGTCAAATTGTTTCCCAGAATGGCTTTACCCTGTCATGGTCCCGTGTGAAGAATCCAGTTTCTCCTCATCGTCACCAGCATTTGGTGTTGTCACTTAGAAAAAATAAACAACCATCTGACAGATGTGAAGTTGGTGGGTTTAATTTGCATTTCCCTAACTGGTAGTAACATTGAACTTCTCTTCCTGTGTTTCTGCCATCTGTATACCCACTTCAGTCAAATCCTCTTTATATCTTGGCCCTTTTTCTAATGGGATTGTTTTTATAACGTTGAGTTTCGAGCATTCTTTATATATTTGAGATAATCCTTTGTTGGACTGATGATTTGTAAACACCTTCTTGCAGTGTTTACTGTACTTGTCATCTTATTAACAAGGTCTTTCACAGAGCAAAACATTTTAATTTTTATGTCTATTTTTTTCATTTTTTTTCCCTTTTGTGAGTCATAGTTTTGGTATCAAGTCTGGGAGTTCTTCGGCTGGTCCTGGATAACAATGTTACCTCCTATGTTCTTTCATTCCTTCCTTAAAGTTTCACGGTTTGTATTTTACTTTAAGCCCGTAATTCATTTTGAATAAATTTTTTAATAACTCGTGAGAATTAGGTTGTTTTTTGTTTTTATTTGTTTGTTTTGCCTGCAGGTTCCAGTTGAGAACTCTTGCTGAGAGGGTATCTTTCCTCTCTTGAAATTTTTTTCTCCTCTGTCAAAAGTTAGTTAGACAGGGAAACAGTCCGGGCGCCCAGCAGCTGATGAACGGACACAGGCAGCACCCAGGACCCCTACGACGGAATGTGAGCGGCCGGCAGGGAGGAAGCACTGATGTGCTGTGGCACAGGTGAGCCAGGAACCCGTGATGCTGAGGGAAAGAAGTCAGACACGAGAGATCACGCATGATATGCTTCAATTCTCATGACGTGCCCAGAGCAGGCATACACGTAGAGACAGAAAATAGATTGGTGGCTCCCTTTTTTTTTAACCCTTAACTCCATATTTGATTATATTTTTTTCTTTTCTTTGTTTAACTTTACATCCAAGTTAGTTAGGATATACTGCAATCATGATTTCAGGAGTAGAACCCAGTGATCCGTTCCCTGCATGAAACACCCAGTGCTCATCCCAACAAGTGCCCTCCTTAATGCCCCTTGCCCATTTAGCCCGGCCCCCACCCACCTCCCTCCAGAAACCCTCAGTTTGTTTTCTATATTTAAGAGTCTCTAAACTGTTTGGCTGGCTCAGCCAGTTAAGTGTCCAACTTTGGCTCAGGTCATAATCTCACAACTCATGAGTTTGAGCCCCACATCAGGCTCTGTGCTGACATCTCAGAGCCTGGAGCCTGTTTCGGATTCTGTGCCTCCCTCTCTCTCTGCCCCTCCCCTGCTCATGCTCTTGTCTCTCTAAAATGAATAAGTGCTAAAAATTAAAAAAAAAGAGAGAGAGTCTCTTAGGTTTTGTACCCCTCCCTGTTTTTATATTATTTTTGATTCCCTTCCCTTCTGTTCATCTGTTTTGTATCTTAAATTACACATATGAGTGAAGTCATATATTTGTCTAGACCGATAGTTTCTTAAGGCTGGAGGGGAGGTGGGATGGGGAAACAATAGTTAAATATTGGGGGGAGGGGGTTCTTTTTAAGGTGGTAAGAACGTTCTGAAGTTCCCTGAAGGGATAGTTGCACTGAAAGGCACTGAAGTGTGCGCTCTGCGTGGGCCACGTACACCCAGAGAAGCTGTCCGGGGTGTGACGAGGTCCTTCGGGCAGGGTTGCCCTGCTTGGTGGGGGCTGTCTTGCCATTACAGGACGTTTGGCAGCGTTGCTAGCCCATCGCCATGGTTACAACGGCACTCCTCGTCACGATGATCAAAGAATGTCTCCAAACATTGGCAAATATCCCATAAGAGGAATCCCCTCAGCATTGAGACCCGATGTCTTGAGTCAGAAAATAGTGAAAAAAAGCAAACGTTGAAGCCCGTCAAAAGACCCACCATCAAGGTGGCCAAGGCAGGGTCACCCTGGAATAAAGGCCAGTAGTAAGTACGCGCACCTGCACAGCCACCCGGCACTCACGTGACTGAGAGCCACGTGGACCACTTTGGGAGTCTTCTCCTTAAAAGATTGCTTCCTCATTCCTGGGCTTCTGTCTGTCTGTCCTGTGCTTGCCTAGGAATGACACAGAGGCTGGGAAACAGGGCCCTAAATCTTCCCACGGCTAATTCGGTGAGAAGGTGGCCATGACTTTGCACAAAGACACACGCCTGCACTACTCCATCGAGCTTCCACTTTTTCCAATTCAGTCTGACCAAGATGGGTCAAGTTCAATGGTGAAGACACCCTCCCCACGGCTGATGGACGCATCGTGCCCTGAGGGAGGGTCCGGCTTCGGTCCTCTTACACTTCCACTTTGTCCAGGCATGGCTTCAGTGGATGCCACAGAGTCGTCCACCCTCGGAGGACAGCAGGCTGAGTTCCTGCTAAGGCAGAAAAGCTTTCCTCCGAACGACAGCCTAGAAGGAGAACTCCCTGTTCTCATTCCTTGAGGAAGGACATAAAGCAGCCACCAAAGACGCCCTCCTGCTATTTCATCCCAACTTGACCTTCCATAGAAAAAAGCGTTAAAAAGCTGTAGCTCGAGATTGATGGGTTGCACCACAAGAATAATTCCACTTTTACTATCAAGTGGCAAGATGCTTTTAAATAACATCACTCACATTGTTGTGGCTGTCCCCTGGGAGCCTGCTTCATGAAGAGCCCATGAATAAAAGATGCAAGAGCAGCCTCAGCAGAGGCTTGGAGGGGTGAGGGGTGAGGGGCACCTCATGCAGGAAGCCTGAGCACCTTGCTAGCACCAGCGACAACGTGGCACTGCAGGGTCAAGGCCACAGGTGTGTCGGCTGGCCCAGAGCTCCTCCCTGTGCGGTGATGTTGCTTCAGGACTAAGTCACCCTGAAGAGAAGGGCGTGTCACCCCAGCCTCCCCCGTGGATGGAGCACAGACTCCTTAGGAAGGTGACATTCCCACTAAAGGGGAGCACACTGCGGGGTCACATGTGTGCAAACCCACCTTGGAAGTCACGGAGAAGAATGGGTACACAACCAGCACGGTTTCAAGTGGGTTTCAAACCAGTTAGTTTTGTGGGGCTCCCCCATGGGACAAGGTCCCCCACCAGCAAACACCACCGGCTTCTCAGGCCGGCTGAGCGAGGACGGGAACCACATGGAGGCCAGCAGAGGCCAAGTCTGCCTGAGGGGGGCATCCAGCCTCGAGGGTGAGAAGACAGAGGAGGAAAAGAAGGGCACACTGTCCACTGCAGGGAGGGGTGGGGTGGAGCCTGGGCAGGGTCACCAGGGCAGTCCTAAGGGGCGAGGTCCCCGTCCAGCTGACCGGGGCACTGGCCACGCCCCATGTGCAAGAAAGTTTGCTCTGGTTTTGGCCTTTGCTGTTCTCCCTGGCACGTGCGCGTGCATCCCTTGCACATCCTACTGCCTGTCCATGTCCACCTCCAGGCCACTTTTGTGGGGACCTGGCGCTCCCAGGAAAGGTGGTCATGTTCACATGGCATTGGCACTGGTGGCCACGAAACATCCATGTTGGTCATTTCTCCCCAAACTTGAGGACCTTGGATTTACTCAGGACCCAGTGCAGTGCTTGGCATACAGCAAGCATCAGTTTATGGCATAGCAATGGATGCAGGAAAGGAAGGAAGGAATTTAAATTTTTAAAACACTGGTAAAACACACGACACATAACTGTTATCATCCAAACACTGTGAAGTATACAGTTGAGTGGCACCGCATGACAACTGTCGTTGTGATGCAGGAAGGAAAAGGAAGGAAGGAAAGGAAGGAAGAAGGAAGGAACGAAGGAAGGAAGGAAGGAGGAAGGAAGGAAGGAAGGAACGAAGGAAGGAATGAAGGAAGGAAGGAAGGAGGAAGGAAGGAAGGAAGGAAGGAAGGAAGGAAGGAAGGAAGGAAGGAAGGAAGGAGGAAGGGAGGGAGGGAGGGAGGGAGGGAGGGAGGAAGGAGGGAGGGAGGAGGGAGGGAGGGAGGAGGGAGGGAGGGGAGGGAAGGAGGGAGGAAGGAAGGAAGGAAGGAGGAAGGAAGGAACCTTGATGCTGTCAGCACACAGACGTAGTCCCTGGCTGGTGATGCAATCAGCTTGTTACACGCACACCCTAACCACCCAAGTATGATTACATAAACACCAACAAACAATAAGATGCAAATATCTGAAGAATCTTTTCAACAAATAAAGAAAATAAATGGGATTGTTCTTCTCTTAGTCTGTCAATCACCACACGAAACCTTCCCAGCAACCAGGAGTTGGTATCAGGTTGGCAACAGTCGAGAGAGCCCAGACAGGCCGTTTTAAGACCAAAAAGTACCCCAGGACTGCTCCCGGTGTGAGGCGGGAGGGTTCTGAGGATGGAAGCCCCCTCCCCCAGCTACCTCGTCGGCATCGAGCAAGCCTGCACTCGTTCCGTGGATGGGGAGAGAATCATATTTCATGCCAAGGACAGATTTTCCTGATGCATTAATTACCATCAGCCCACACACTATTTCATCCTTTCTCACAAATTGCCAAGCAGGGGTTGCCGTGTGAAGCCTCAGCATCGGAGGACAGTTGGTGCGCGCATCGCTACAAGTTATTTCGAATATTCTATGGAGGCAGATGGTGGGAGGCAAAGATGTGGGAAAATGGTATGTGCACCTATTTTCTGTATCATTTTTAGTTACTTCTGTCCACTCAGTGACCCACTCCACTTGGCAAAACGCCTTTGAGTTCCAGTACTTCACAGCGTGTGACATCACCCCTCAGGAATTCTCACGTTGGTGGATCTTTCCATAAGGAAGATGCCTGGTCCAATGCCTCCATTTACCTAGTGTATGTTTTCTTTTTTATTTAAATTTGAATTTCTAAAACACTGGTAAAGCGCACAACAACTGTTATCATCCAAACACTGTGAAGTATACAGTAGAGTGGCACCGCGTGCCAAGTGTCCCTGTGATGCAGGCGTCCCCACCATCCATCTCCAGGACGTTGTTGATCGGCCCGTTGAGCACCAGCTCCCCATGGTCCCCATCTCCCGGCCCCAGTACCCCTACCTACGCTCTGTCTCTGTGCCTGGGACAACTCGAGAGATGTCGTACGAGCAGAGTCGTACAGCGTCTGCCCTCTTGTGCCTGGTTTATTTCACTGAGCCTCGTGTCCTCAGGGTTCATCGTGATGTGGCAGACGTCAGGATTTCTCGCCTCTTTATGGCTGAATCATGTTCCGTTGTTTGGACAAACCACGGCTTGTTCACCCGTCCATCCGTGGTGGCACTTGAATTGTTTCCACTTTTTGGCTGATGGTGAATAATACTGCTGTGAACAGGGGTGTACAAATATCTTCAAGAGCTTGCTTTCATAGCTTTTGGGTACACGCCCAGAAATAGAATCATTGGATCACCCAGTAACCCTAGTGTTAGGTTTGTGAAGAACCACTATGATGTTTTCTGCTGAACCACTTTGCATTCCCAACATAGTGCCCAGGGCTCCAATTTTTCTACATCTTCTCCGACACTTGTTATTTTCTCTTTCTTTTTCATGGTAGTGCCTGCGGTGTGGTAGCTCATTGTGGTTTTAATCTGCCATTTCCCTGACGATTAAGGAAGTTCAGCATCCTTTCATGAGCTTATGGGCCATTTTTATGTCCCTAGAAAAATGTCCATTCAAGCGCTCTACCCATTTTTTAATCAGGTTGTTGACTTTTTGTTATTGTACGTAGAAGTTCTTTATATATTCTGGATATTCGCCCCTCTTCAGATACATGATTTCAAGATCTTTCTGCCTACTCTGTGCGTTGCCTCTTCAGCCTGATTCTGTCCTTTGATGCACAAAAGTGTCTCATCTTGACACGGCCCCGCTAACCTGTATCGTTTGCTGCTGCCTGATCCTTTCTGCATCCTTCTCGCTTCTCGGCTCTGTAACCCTCTCCCGTCCTTGGCGAGCTGCCGAGCTCCTGGACGCACTGAGCTTTCTGGGAAACATGGGCATTGGAGTGTGGCTACCAGAGTTCAAAGCCCCGTTCAACCACTTGGTGAGCAACAGCAAGCGAGGAATGTTACACCTGCCACTCAGCCTGCTCTGGGAAACGGGAGAGACACCCTAACGTTTACCTTACAGCCCTGTAATGACACAGGCAAAGCCATGTAAATATTCCCTCTCTGGAGAGCTCTTTGTCCCTTGCTTTCAGGAGTCCATGGGCTGGGTCTTCGCGGTCAGGGAAGCCCCATGGACATGGTAGATATTCCCTAAACACTGTGCAAACAGAGAACCCCATCCCCCACCCCATTTCACATTCTGTCCTGATGGCTTGGGCTTCCCTTTCCTCACTTCCCTGCTCCCCTCCGTGCGTACATGGGATTCATGGATTTCTCTATCAGTGCACATGACATAAGTACCCCATAGTTAAGATTATCCTAGGAAATAAAATTGTATGTACTCTCCACCAATCTGAAATTAGGTCCAGCTAAAAAGTAGCACAAATAGATATCTGTTTGCTGTGCCCGCGTATCTTGCTTAAGCACTAATGTTTCGGGCTTTCTGTCTCACACAGAAGTGCTGGGACAGCCCCCCAGGACAAGGGGTTCCAGACGGCATGAGCCCCACAGCCCTGTTGCGGCAGCCCCTCTGGCTACGGGTAAGCAGGAGGAGGGAAGGGAGCGGGAAAGTCGGCGGGCGCGCCAGTGGGTCTGTAAGGCTTCCCGAGGCTGTCACAGGCCTGAGGGCCTCCTGGCCCCTCATTGGTCCCGGGGCCATGCCTGTCTGCAGGGGATTCTGGGAAGCGCAGTGTTTAGATTTATGAGGTGCAGGTGTTCCAGCTAAGAAAGTTATTCCTCTGCAGGAAGGAAAGGCTGTGAGATGACAACTAGCAATCTCAACCACGGAGAAGCTCTCGTGAGAATTTACGCTTTGAGAAAAATGGAAATTTCCAGAGTCCGCGTGGAATTGACCGTGTCAAACTGTGTAAATGTTTCAGAACAGACTTGTGGACACCCTCCCCGGCATTCTCGATGACATGAGTTATGAGAACGCCGTTTGGGGAGACACTGCGCCCCGCGCTGAGTGGTTAAGTGCCTGCCTGTGCACCCTGACTCCCGCGGCCATCACTCTCTGACCTTGAGCTCTCTGTGCCTGGCATGGTGCAGGCATTCACGGTAAACCCGCACAACTCGTAGCTGATGTATTACTTTTTTCCCCGTACACAGAACGAAACTGATGAGACCATGACCCTGGCTGTGCCTGGGCCCCGAGTGGAGCAGCGGCGCGGTGCTGGGCGGCCAGGAGACAGAAGCCACCTTCACAGGCTAGAGCACTTGGTGCTTTGGCTGGTTAGCTGTTTCAAGACCGCCCGCTGTCCAGCCACATCCACGGGTGCAGCAGTTTCTTCACAAAGGTTCCCAGAGGCTGCCACCCATTTACCTGTGTAGGGACCATAGATGGGGCATGCCTTATTCTCAAGACTGGCAGGTTCTCCTAGAATTTGGGGAAATAGATGATATTTCTCCTGTTAGTTTTGGATAGGTGAGTTTGCTATAGGGAAACACTAATCATTTTGATTTTTGCTTTTTATAGTTTTTTTTTACTTCTTAAATAAACTTTACTGGGATGTATATGTATGCAATAAAACACATCCATTTCAAAATTTTTTTAACCTTTATTTACTTTTGAGACAGAAAGACAGAATGTGAGCAAGGAGGGGCAGAGAGAGACGAAGACACGGAATCTGAAGCAGGCTCCAGGCTCTCAGCTGTCAGCACAGAGCCTGATGCAGGGCTCGAAATCACAAACCGTGAGATCATGACCTGAGCCGAAGTCGGATGCTTAACTGACTGAGCCACCCAGACATCCCAAAATGCATCCATTTCAAGTGGCCTTACAAATATAAACACCAATGTGACCATCTTCACAATCAAGATGTCGGCCATGTCCATCACCCTTCCACAGTGCCTTGTGAATATCGTCCCACAAGCCATCCCCCACTGCAGGCTCCAGGCCACCCCTGACCTGCTTTGCATCCTGTTAATTAGTTTGTCTGTGCCAGAATTTCATAGAAAAGCATTTTTGCCATTTTCACCAATTTACATCTTGTTTCTTTTGCTCAACATGATGTCTGTGGGATTCTTGCATGTTTTCATGAGCACGAGCAGTCCACCCTGTTTATTAACAAGTAGTGTTCTGCTGTCTAAGTACACCCAGACCTGCTTATCAGTTCATCTGCTGATGGAGTTTTTAGTTGTTTCTAACTTGGGGCATAATGAGTAACACTGCTGTAGACGCTCATGTACAGTCATTATGTGGACATATGCTTTTACTTCCTTGCGGCAAATATATGAATGGAATTTCTGGGTTGTGTGAAAGTGTGTGTTTAACTTTATAGTGAATTGTGAAACGATTCTCCAAAGTGGTTGTACCGCATTGAATCCCCTCGGAAATGTAGAAGGGATCCAGTTGTTTCTCATTGTCACCTAAATTTGTTAATGTTAAGATTTTATCCTTGCAAGTGCATCTATAGCCTCATCTCACTTGGGCTTTCATTGGCCTTTTGATGATTCATGATTCTTTTCATGTGCTTATCGGTCATTTTTATAAATTGCTTTATCAAGCTCGCCTCAACTATTTTGCCAAGTTTATAGTATTAAAATTTTAAATTAATTCCACTGAGATTTAATTTATATAGAATAAAATGTGCTGACTTAAAGTGTATAATTCAATGTGTATAATGTTAACACCTTCTTTGTCAAAGTGTCTGTCCAAATATTTGTCCTATTTTCTAACAGAGTGTTTATCTTCTTGTAACTGGCTTGTATGAGTTAGTTATTTTTTGGATATGATCCCAAGATTCAGGCCATTTTCCTTTTTTCTTTTTTTCTAAATATTTTATTTATTTTTGAGAGAGAGATAGAGACAGCATGAGCATGAGAGGGTCATAGAAAGAGGGAGACACAGAATCGGAAGTAGACTCCAGGCTCTGAGCTGTCAGCACAGAGCCCGACGTGGAGCTCAAAGCCACGAACCGTGAGATCATGACCTGAGCCGAAGTCGGACGCTCAACTGACTGAGCCACCCAGGCGCCCCTCAGACCATTTTTCTTGAAGAAACGCTCCTCAGATTGTTGAAAGTCTGTGGTAAATTTACAGGTGTTAATATTAAAAATAGGTGTTGATAACTCTTTACATTGTTTTCATCAATTTTATGGATTTTCAGAGGTCCTAGCCATATTGGAAATGGCTTCTAAAAAGATTGGCCTCACTGATTTACTTTGACATTATATTCTGTTCGTTTGACCTAACAATCTATCCTGAAAGCAAATCACATGTTTTCTTGATTAAGGTAGTCTTATCGTAAGCCTTGAAATCAGATAGTATGATCATTAAAAATTAAAAATAACTAGAAGAGCCAAAACAATTTCAAAAAAGGACAAAATCAGGGAAGTTATAAATGAATTTAGCAAGGTCAAAGAACACAAGGTGGATAGTTTATTTTAGGTGCTGGTAAGCAGGGTGCGGTGATGTTATTCCTCAGGGACGGACGCTGGGTTCTGTTGGAAGCATTTCCCACATATATTGAGGTCATTTATTTTTTACTCTTTTAATATGGTAAGCGACATTGGTTGATTTTTTAATGTAAGATCACTCTTGCGTTCTGAGAATAATCACCACTTGATAATAATATATTATTCTTTTATATATTGCTTGATTTGAATTGCTAATATTTAGCTAAGGATTTTTACATCTATATTCATGAGGAAAATTGGTCTGTAGCTTCCTTTTCTGGTAATTTTCTTTTCATAAATGAGCTGGGAAGAACTCCCCCTCCTCTATATTCTGAGGGATCTTATGTAATATTATCATTACGTGTTTCCTAAATATTTGATGGAATTCACCATGAAAGCCATCTGGGTCTGCAGTTTCCCTTGTGAATGAGTCTTTAAGTATAAATTCAATTATACTACTGGATAAGAGATATTTATTTTTGCATCATTTGTGTTACATTACTGTTTCTCAAGGAATTTTCCAACTTGGTTTATATTTTTATATTTATTGGAATATAGTCATTTGTGCTACTATCTTAGTCCTATTCATTTCTGTAGGATCTATAGTGATATCACCTCTTTTACTGATGATATTAGTGGTTTGTATTTTTTTCTGGTTTTAAACATACATTTAGGTAGACACTCATTGATTTTATTGATTTTTAACATGTCACTTTACATTTATTTCCTCTGTTTTTTTGTTAACTTTTTTACTTCATTGAGTTTTTCTCATATTTATTATTCCCTTCCTTCTACATTCTCTGGATTTATATTGTTCCTTTCTCTGCTAGCTTCTTCATGTACAAGTTTGATGATTAATTTTATTATTTTTTTAGTGTTTTATTTCTTTCTGAGAGAGAGAGTGTGTGTGAGTAGGGGAGGGTCAGAGAGAGAGGGAGGCACAGAATCTGAAACAGGCTCCAGGCTCTGAGCTGGCGGTCAGCACAGCGCCTGACATAGAGCTCAAACCCACAAACTGCGAAATCCTGACCTGGGCCAAAGTCGGACATTTAACAGACTGAGCCACCCAGGCTCCCCTGATGATTAATTTTAAAACTTTCTTCTTTTCTGATACAAGTTTTCCAAGCCCTAAATTCCTTTCTATGTCAGCTTTATCTGGGTACCACAAGTTTTGATACATTGTGCTTTTTATCACTGGTTCAAAATATTTTTGCTTAATTTTCAAATATTTAGAGATATCCCAGATACTTTTCTTCTTGATTTCTAATTTAACTCTAGTTGGTTCAGAGAAGATAGCCTATGTGATTTCAATTCTTACAAATTTATGTGGATTAGTTTCAAGGGAATATATTGTCTATCTTGGTGAGGTTTCCTATGTACTTGAAAAGAATGTGTGTCTTGTGGTTGGGTGGCATCTTCAGTGAGCACTAGATCAGTGTGACTAACACCATTGCTCGAGTCCACTGCCTCTGTACTAAGTCCATGACTGATTGTTCTTGGATAACAGAGAGGAGTCAAGAAATCTCTAGTTATTGGCTCCTATTTTTTTCTTTTGAATTCTGAGCTTTGGTCTTTAAGTATTGGAGACCTTATTATAGGCACACACACATTTAGGACCATATGTCTTCTTGACAAACTGATCCATTTCTTGTTGCAGAAGTTTGCTATTCACCTCTTACAATAATTTCTCTCAAACATGTTTTGTGTCGCAGCTATAAAGTGGCTGCAGCTCTTTTATCATTAATATTTACATGACATGCTTCACCATCTTTCCATTTCCAAGTTTTTTTTCTTTTATATTTAAAGCACATTTTCTGAAGATTGCATAGGTTTGTGTTGCATTGTTGTGCAGTGTGATCATCTGCTTTTGCATTGTAATTTAGACCATTTACATTTAGTGCAACTATTGATGTGGTTGGACTTACATGCATAATTTTGCCATTTTCTTTCTATTTGTCCCACCTGTTCTTCAAATTCTTCCTCTGCTTTTCCTCTGTTTTACTATTGCTTTAGATTAATCGATATATTTTAGTGTACATTTTCTCTTTCTCACTGGCTTATTAGCTAACTCTTCTTGTTTGTCTTTTTAGTAGAGGCTATAGAGACTAAGCATCATTAAAATATCACAATCGGCCTTCAACTAACACACAGCTTCACATGTAATGTCATAAACTCACTACCATACACTTCATTTTTCACCTTCCCCCTGTATGTTACCTGCACTCACTGGACTCCAGTGTGTGCTGTGAACTCCATAACATGTGCCTGTTTTTATCGTTGTTTTCCCTCATGTCTGTGATGGATGATTTGGTGTTAAACAAGGACACTTTCCTTTGTTTGGCCAATTAGAACACAAACCTTCCAGCTTGGTGTAAGCCGTGGGGATCACTTGTTTTACATCCACAGGCAGGTTTTCTTTTTTTTCAGTCATTCTCACTTTTTTACATAGACTTCCATGTTGGGCCTGTGCAGCTTAATATTCAGTCAAATTTTCATAGGATTAGCCAATATGGGTCCTATGAAAATTTGTGGAGCCCCTTCTTCACATGGCTTCTTCCTGTCCAGCGAACCGCTCTGCAGACTCCAGACACATCAGCCTTGCTAAACTCTGACCTGTGTCCTCAACTCATCAAGACTGTCATGCACCATGCATCTGTATGTCACACACACAGGCCTCCACTCCTCATGCCACACAGTCTGGAAACTACCTCCGGGGAAAGGTGAAGTGATCACCGGGCTTGCCTACTTTGTTTCCCTTCTCTCAGGGACTACCCGCTTCAGTTGCCAGTTAATAAAAGACTCCAGAATCATATTTACATATTTTGTCCAGTTTTCTGGTTAGTGGAGTAAAGATAAGCTCTTATTAGCTAATCTGTCATAAATGGAGGTGGAATGAGAATCATATAATATTGTCTTACTCTTTTCTTTACCACATTCTGGTTTTATTTAAATACTTTTTATTTAAAATTATCTTCATTTTTATGTTTTTCTATTTTTTTAACATTTTATTTTTGAGAGACAGAGAGAGACAGATTACAAGTGAGGGAAAGACAGAGAGAGAAGGAGACACAGAATCCCAAACAGACTCCAGGCTCCGAGTTGTTAGCATAGAGGCCAACACAGGGCTCGAACTCACAAACTGTGAGATCATGACCTGAGCTGAAGTCGGACACTTAACCAATTGAGCCACCCAGGCACCTCTAAAATTATTTTTGTTTAATAAAATAATTATTGTCTCTAACCATTATATATTTCAGCTTTAAAAACTATAGCCCTCTAGGTTTATTTGCACACTCTCTTTTTACAAAGTTTTATTTCTATGTTCTTGCCTTTTATGTGCTATGATAGCTTCATTATGCAATTTTGCAACAAGTTTTACTTACACTGTGTTTTTCCATGTCACTAAACACTTCTGACAAACATGATTTTAAACAGCCACAGAATAGTCCATATGTGAGTGTCCCACATCCTGTGTTGAATATTTAGGACCTTCCGAATCCTGCTAATCTGCACAATACTGTATGACTGTCTTTGAGTATAAATCTTTGTCTTCAGGTGACAGAAGGCCAAAAGGTATGGGCCTTTTTAAAATTCCTGATACACATTGTGAACTCGGTGGAGTGGGAGTGTAGTGAGTCCATTGCGTGCTGTTACGGGGCGTTAATCGTTTTTTAAATCCGTCAAGCCTGGCAGGCAACAACTCACCCTTTCTTGTGGCTTCAATTTATATTTTGGATTCCTACTGAGGTTGAATCATTTTTAAAAACATGTTTATTAACTAATGTCTGCATGTATGCCTTCTATCGTGAATGACTGGCTGATGTTCCCTGCTCTTTATTCCATGGTACAAATGTCTTCTCCTTATGCAAACTCTGCCAAGAAAGTTACCCACCATTTTCCCTCCTCATACTTCAAGGCTGCAGCAATTATCTTTGCCTATGAAAAGCATCTTATTACCTCTGTGGCCTGTCTAATCCCACACCCTGCTCTGCTCCCAGAACTCATTGTGCATCTTGATTGTACAACTATATCCTTTTCTAGGACTTTCTTGAGGACAGGAATTCTATCCCAAATGCCCATGCACAGCAAGCACTCATCTGGATGAATGAATGAATGAATGAATGAATGAATGAATGACATGTGCTCTGATGACGCTGAGGCCCCTGACTCAGTGCTCACAGATCTGGGGAATGGACATAGCAGGGATATAGGAGGGAGCTAAGGAGACTGGCCAGTGTTCCCGTGCAGCAAATGAGAGGCGACATGAGGAAACTGGCCTTTGGCAAGGACAGGTCAGAAATAAGGACAAAACAAATTCTCTGCGGAAAGAGTGTGGTTGGAAAGCTGACGCTGACTGCTTGGCAGGCGCAGCCAGAACAGACAGCCTGCTGGTCAGGACCCCACCGCCTTCTGCACAAAGCCACGGTCGGCGAGTCAGAGGGAGATGTGGGGACACAGGTAGGAGGTCCCCGGCCACCAGGCTTCCTGTCCGTGCGGATGCCATGTCTTCGAGGCAGCCCAGTGCAGCCGCGGGTTGACGAAACTCGTTCACAGGCCCGTCCAAGAGCGTTGAAGGGAACTGGGCACGCGTCGCCGTGAGAACCCATCCGGTCTCCGCGGGGCCCCCCTGCCTCACTTGCTAAGGCGCCCCACCCTCTGGGACCCGGCGCCTGGGAGCCCTGGCCGCCCACCCCCTCGCCAGTGAAAAATGTCCGTTTGCTTTCTTCCCCTCCGTTCTTTAGACTGCGGAAAAACAAGATTAATGTGATTTTTTTTTTCTTGATTCTAAGAAGTACATTTAAATGTCAGCCGCCTGAAAGGAAAAATGCACTTCAGCTGATACGGTGTGCGGTATATTTCACGTAATGTGAGGTTTCACACAAGGTCAATAGTATATGTAAATTTTACTCATTAAAACAAAGTCATTTTTATGTTTTCCTCTGGCACTGAATAGTTAAAAGAAAGCTGTTTTAAATTGCCAGCCTGTCTCATTTTCAAGAGTAATTGAGGTCCCGAAATAACTGGATGAAACCTTTTTAAAAAATGTTTACAGAAATGAATTTTTCTTTAGTTCAAATAATGGGAAGTCAGTGTCTGTTTCTGTTTCAGATTTTTGTTTAATTTAATTCCACCAATGCTCTCCTCCTTTGGTTCATCACTGTCCAAATGCATCATTTTATCTTTTTAGTATTGATTATTATATCACCGTGTTGTAAACGCGTGTCAGATCATGCAGCTGCATTTATGGTGAGATGAGACAGTCCATTTCAGAAAGAAAAATCCGGCTTTGCCTTTCTGAGACTCAGGACTGTGATTCATTCTTTCCCCGGACGTACAGTTTGCTCCCAGGAAGGTGCCACTCTTCATTTCTTAAAAGGGAACACATCCACTCCTTTGGCTATTCTTCCCCCGTAAAGTACGCGGTGTGATCATTCAAGCCGCAGAACAGACACGGAGTAGTTCCCTGAGCACCACAAGCAGTTCCCTGTGGCAGCCACACCTGGCAGGCGGCTCTCTGTCCCTTTCCGTGGTGAGCTGTGTCTGAGGCGGGGCCTGGCGGGTCGACGGCTCCACAGTGCCCACAGGCAGGTCTCTCATGCAGCTCTTCCGGCCTCGATTAACGCCCTGGCCCCAGCAAGAGGGCCTCCCCCCCGACCCCCGCCGGGCCTGTCTTTGCAGCTTTCGGTTCAGATAGTGCAGGTGCACCGGTGATACACTTGCACGGCGCCCGCTGCGCAACAACTGACCCCCACATGCAATGGCCTGGAACACAAACGTTTATCTGGCTCACACTCGTCTGGAGGTGGGATGGCTTCACTGGGCCTATAATGGCTTTCTTCCAAGTGTCCCCTCCCCCAGCGCGCCGTGGAATGTGGGGCGAAGGCAGAGGGACAACCCAGCAAGAGCTGCCCCGGCTCCTGCCTGCACCAGGTTTGCTCACAGCCCCTCACACGGCACGTCCCCGGCTGAGGCTGGCGCCGGCGTGGAGGGACCGTGAGTCGTCCCAGGGCTGGGACTCTGTCACAGCGGCACAGTGTCCTTCCCGCCACCCCCGGCAAAGGGAGCTTACTCCGGTGCCGCCGGGGTTGGGAGGGGCCGTCTCTGCAGCAGGGTCCCGGGGGCACCGAACACTTCTGTGGTCCAGAGTAGCTGCCCCTTAACCTCGGTGGGCCCGTCCGTGGGCCGCAGCCAGGGCCCAGCCTCGGCCCGGGGTCACCCAGCTCCGTTGTCGCCCGCAGGGCCGTGGGCCAGGCTGACCCCTGGGGGTGGCGTTAGGGAGAGGATAGGGGGCAGGACACGGAATGGGGTGGATGGTCCCTGACTGAGGAAAGGGGCTGAACGCGGGAGCCAAGCCCCTGGCTGCGGCCGGAGGCTGGCTCCCTGCCGTTCAACAGAAGCCAGAGCAGGGCTCTCACTGGCCGCACGGCCACCCCTCATTCTGCCGGGAAGGCAAGACAGAGGCAGTGGGTCCCTGCGAGGAGGCCCCGTGTTCATTCACACACTTGACCCCTACCCTGGACGCCCACCCGGATTTCCCAGGACGCATGACCTCTGCCATCATGGGGAAACCTTCCCCTGAGATTCAGCAGCAGCTCACTGTTCATTCCGCCCTTCCGATGCCAGTTACGCAGTCGCGGGTGGGTTACGTGAGATCAGGGGCTTTCTTGTAACCGACCCCCCAGAAGGCAGTTACGAGTCCTCCTTTTTATGGTCGTTTTTATATATACTTACATGTGTGTCTACATACATATGTGCATACGTGTTTTGGTGTGTAGCATATAAACTATCGGTGACATGTTCTGACTTTCAAAATCACAGTGACCTCAAGGCACAGAGGAGGAACGTGCTGCCTAAAGTGTGAGTTGTCTCTGGTTTTGCTTTGTTATTGCTTTTTTTCATTTTTTTTAGAAACATTGTAATGTTTATTTTTGAGACAGAGGGAGTGGGGGAGGGGCAGAGAGAGGGAGAATCCAAAGACGGCTCCAGGCTCTGAGCTGTCAGCACAGGGCCCGGCGTGGGGCTCGAACCCACGAACCGTGAGATCCTGACCTGAGCCGAACTGGATGCTCAACCAACTGAGGCTCCCAGGTGCCCCATTTTGTTATTGCTTAAAACAAGCTGGGGTGCAGAGATGCTGCAGGGAAACGATCTGCTGAGAGCGACGTCCCATGGGACCCCTGCGCTTCCCCACTCACCCCCGCAGGACGCCTGCCCTCCCCACTCACCCAATCTGGGCCCCAGGGCTCCTGAGGGAGCATCACCAGGGCTCCAGGGGCATCTGGTCGATGCGACCAAGCCTACGCAGAAAGTGGGAGTTTCTCGTGTTAACGCAGCCTGGGGGGCGGCGGGGGCACCCGGCTCATCACCCTCCCCCCACCCCGGGATGCCAACCGCTTGGTGTCACACTCCAGCAGCGGCACCAACTCCATAAAATCCACTCGAAACCGTTTGCTGAACAATTGGACTTTTCCACTTAAGAAGAGCCGCGTATTGAGCTGTTGGTAAACACGTACCATCACCGGGCCGGGTGGCGGGTGTAGACGCGGTTCTCCGAGCCGGGACACCAGACAGTGCGGAGGGGCTCGCTGCGCGGGCGGGAGGGCGGTGAGGCGCAGCCCGCGGGGCGACGCGCCCACCAGCCGCAGGGGGTCTCCCGGGGAGGGGCGGGGGGGCTCAGGGGCCTCAGCGTCCCCCCCACCCCGTTCTCCCTCTGCCCTCCCGCAGCATCTCCTGTTCCAGAAGCACCGACCTCTGGACGGTGGTTCTCCAGGTGTGTTCCCGGCACACAACGCCCGCATCGCCTGGGGCGGCTGGACCGCGTGCAGGGTCTCCGGTCCCGCCCAGACCCCCGGCTGCAGCGCCGCGGCTGCCTCCCCTCAGGGTGCTCTGACCCCCAAGGCCTGACCCCCATCGTCCCTGACGTCAGCCATCACTGAGGGAGCCCTGGGTCGCTCTCCCGAGGACAGACGGCACAGGGCCGCTTGGCGGCTCTCCTGCAGGCCTGAGACTTGCGGCTGGAAATCCTCCCGCTCAGGGGTTCACCCTGTGGACCCCGCGGGGGCACCGGCCGGGAGCTGCTGCAGGATCCCAGCTGCCCCGGTGCCAGGTGGGGGGTGCCAGGAGGGGCAGGCGGGGACCAGAGCAGCGCCCCCTCCCGCCCGCACGGGAGCAGCGCCCCCTCCCCAGGTCTGAGGACCCCACAGGAGAACTTGCAAGCTGGTTAATGTGTAGACAGGCCAGTGTGGCCTTTCTCACTCCCAGGGGCTGAGGCTTCACCAAAAATGATTTTCCAATTCCGCTGAGAAAATCACAGAATGCGGGAACCGCGCTGCAGTTCTCAGGGGCTGGTGGTAACCGTGTTTGCAGATGATTGTATGTTTTACCGAGGCAGCTGCTGCTCTACGCCCTGTGCGCACACGCGCGTGCAGACGCGCATGCGGACGTGCGGCCGGCCCAGCCCACGGGCCTCGGGAAGGGGCGGCGCAGCATCACCGCGGCGGCCGGGCTGGGGGCGCACGCGGCGCCGGACCGAGCTGCTGGGCGGAGAGGAGGCGACGCGCTTCAGGGCACCTCTGAGCGCGCCGCGCAGGCTGGTCCCCGGGACCCCCGGGGGCTGGGGCGCCGCTCGGGCGGGGCGGCTCCGGCCTGCGCTGCGCACACGCGGGGCTGGCTCACCCCAGAGACGCTCGCACGACGGCCGCAGGGAGGCGCCGTGGTCGCGGCCTCCTCCGGAGACAGTCCCTGCAGCGGGGACACTGGCGAGGCCCCACCAGGCCTCAGGAAAGGACGCCCAGGGCCACGGCGATGTCACATCGGCCCGGTCAGCGCCGGACGCGGTGGGCAGCCGGCAGGCCCTTGTGCGGCAGCCTCCGCTCCCCAAGGCCCTGGACTTTCCAGGAAAAGCAGAGCGGCCGGATTGACCTGCGTGGGGCGTCGCCGGGTTGCGCCCTCTCTGGCCGCAGCTCCTTCGAGAGCGAGCACAGCTCTGGGGCCCCCGCTCGCCGCGCTTGTCCTGGGCTCCTGCTGCAGCCCGGGACCCTCGCCCCGGGGCTCTGCGGGGACAGTCGGCAGAATCCCCAACACCCCTCCACGGCCCGGCCAGAGGTCTGTCCACACTGCGTCCACTTTGCCGGGTCTGGGGTACCCTGTGAGGTCCCCACCCCCGCCTCCTCGCCGGCCGCCGCGCACCGCCTTCCTGCTGGCCGCACTGGCCGCTCCGGCTGGTGGCAGCCCCTCCCCCAGTCCTCGACCTCAGGCCCCTCCAGCCTGGCTCTCGTTCGAGGAGGCAGCATGTAGACTGGGGTCCGTCCTGCATCCGCGGCTCTTTCACGCGGCCTCTCGCGTCACCTCCATCCACCCTGGCCTTGAGGACGTCATCTGAACTTGAACCCTGGACGGCTGCCACATACGTCACAGCCTGAGGGTGAGCGCCCTGGGTCCCTGTGTCCCCCGAAGCGTCCCTTGTTCCCACAGTGGAGGGGGGCGGCGCCCGGCCCCCCGCACCCCTCCCCCAGGTGCCCTGCGCCCGGCCAGATGTGGGGACACAGCTGCATGCGCGCATCCCTCGTTTGGCGGTAGCCGAGCCGCGGGGAATGAGTCTAAATTCCAGGCTAAGTTACGCAGGTCACCTCTGAGGGGACCCTCCGTGCTCAGTCTTCATTACCCGAGGAGCAACGTCACTCCGGAGACTTGCTGTTTGGTGACCATTTATCCCCGACTCCGGGCCACGTTGTGTGAAGCCCACCTCTGTCCGGAGCCCTCGGCTCGGCCTGCGGCGGGCGGCTCGGCTGAATGATGCCGCATTTACATTGCTCAGCGTCCAGGCAGACAACACGCCCGAGGTCAAGCTGGGAAGCAGAAGGGCATCTCCCGCTGCACGTCCCGGGGCGGCCCGAGCATCTCTGAGCGTGCGTGAGGGCTTTTATTGTCCATAAACCTCGAAGAGCCAAAGTGTACTTGTCCTTGCTGGAAGGGAATGATCTCTTGACAGAATCTCTTGGTCTCTGAGGTGCTACCTGGTCCTTGAAGCTGGAGACTGAACTTCCGGTGGGATGGGGGGGCACCTGGGGGCCATGGGTCGTGGGGCCGCCTTGCCCTGGCTGGTGACGGTCCGACACCCCTGTGCACCACGGGGGAGCATGCGGGAGCCCGTGCACCTGCTGTCAGGAGAGCCTGGTGCTCGCAGAGCAGGTGGTGGGGACAGGCTCCATCCCTCTCCGTGTCCCTGGTGTGGCCTGCAGGAGTGGGGGAGGGGAGCTCGGGGCCACTGACCTGCATCCAGCCCGAGCCCCCCCCCTGCTCCCTGCCAAGCCCCGCACACCAGGGCTCTCGCACCCGCACCGCAATTGGCCCACATTTGAGGCCCTTCTAACCAAAACTAGTTTCTCCTCTGGGAGCCCAGTGAGAACAGCTGAGCACTGTGACGGGAACAGGGTCACGGGGGGCAGCTGGGCTGTTTGCAGGTGCACATCAGGGGCACAGAGCCACCGAGTCCTCAGCACACGAGGAGCACACCTGTGATCTCAGTACCCCCACCCCCGTCTTCCTGGGAGGAGAGCTTCTTAAACATGCGGATTTCTCTCTGTCGTCACTTTGACCTACTTTGGTCTTGTTTGTGTGATGTTCTTGAGAACGGGCCACATGAGCCCTGTGGCTTTTTTAGGTCACCTGGGGGAGGCAGGCGGGTTGACGCTTTATCACAGCCTGCGACGGGGCTCCCGGCTCTGCCCGGGGTTCACAGCACTGCCTGAGACCCGAGCCACGGAACATGTCACTCATTTCCAGAGACTTAAAAGGCTGAGTTAAAAAGCAAATCTAATCAGAACCTGTGCTGTGATGATGGGTCTCAAGCACTTATGGCAAGTGTCTGTCCGTGTTGTGCCCGGCGCAGGGCTCACTCCTCTGAACACATAACTCCGGGGGCGCCTGGGGGGTTCAGTCGGTTAAGCATCCAACTCTTGGTTTCGGCTCAGGTCATGATCTCAGGGTTCATGGGTTCAAGCCCCGTGTCAGTCTCTGTGCTGACAGCTCAGAGCCTGGAGCCTGTTTCAGATTCTGTGTCTCCCTCTCTCTCTGCCCCTCCCTTGTTCACACTCTGTCTTTCTCTCTCAAAAATAAATAAACATTAAAAAAAAAATCCAACTACCTACACGTACGTTACTGACCTGAATGTATGCTATTTGGAGATGGTCTAAAAATATCTCAAGTTGAAGATCTACTTAAAAGTAGGTACAGTTTAGGGGCGCCTGGGTGGCTCAGTTGGTTAAGCGTCTGACTTCGGCTCACGTCATGATCTCACGGTTCATGGGTTCGAGCCCCGCGTCGGGCTCTGTGCTGACAGCTCAGAGCCTGGAGCTGCTTTGGATTTTGTGTCTCCCTCTCTCTCTGCCCCTCCCCTGCTCATGCTCTGTCTCTTTGTCTCTCTCAAAAATAAATAAACAGTGAAAAATTTTTTAAAAGAAGCGGGGTGCATAGATGCACTACGTACTTGGTCTTAAACTTCCAAAACTCACGCTCCCTGGGCTCCCAACCTGAGCATGCTGCCCAGCAACTGCTCACAGGAGAAATGGTTTTTTCCTCTCTCTGCAAGAAGAGATTCCGTAAGTAAATTAGCAGTGGGGCCACCCAATAAAAATTAAGTAAATGTTTACTTTATTGTGAAATTTGAATTTTTGGCTGCAAAAATAGCCTGGGAAAAAATTAAGTGATTTGAGCCCCAGCTCGATAAACTTCCCCAGAGGCAGCTTCTGGGAAATAAATTAAGGAGTGAGTGAACTGGACTCAACAACATTCAAACATTCTATTTTTTATCATTTTGCTCTCAGAATTAATAATTTCACTTCTAATAATTCTCCCACACAAGGAAGCACAGGGTCACTGGCCCCTTCCGGAGCAGGAGACAGGTGCCTCAGGCTCCCTCTGCGCCCAGTCCCTGATTAGGCTCACTCAGCGCGACATCGGGCAATGGGCCCTGAAGATTTCCCTGACTTTGGGCCAAGACAGAGAGAAGGCTAATGTGTGCTCACGGGCTTTTTTTGAAGAATTGTATCATCAGTGAGGGTGTTCTAGAGAAACACCCCCGAGGTGTGTGTGCGTATGTGTGTGTATGTGTGTGTGTGGAAACACCCCCCGAGATACGTGTGTGTGTGCTACACTTGCACCTGCACCGGTACCCGTATCGATCATGTATCTATCATTCTGCGCAGAGAGGGGTTTCGGGAACTAAAAGGCTGTAGGGCAGCCTGGAGGCTCAGGCAGGATGTGGCGCTGCAGCCTTGAGGCAGAATTCCTGCTCTCTGAGAAACCTCAGTTTTGCTCTTAAGGCCCTCACCTGATTGGACGAGGCCCACCCACACCATGGAGGGTGACCAGCTGTGTGCAGTCACTAACAGCACACCTAGACTGGTGTGTGGCTCAGTCAGTGGCGCGACAGCATGGCCAGGTGACACGCAGACTGGCCATCATCCTGCTCAGAGCTCTCAGGGCTCCACCTGAGAGCAGGTGTACCTCCTGTTTCCTTAGGAACAAAGGTTGGAAACGCGCCCGGCCACATGCCAGCTTGTCCCGGAGCAGGGGAGCTGTTCCGTCACATGGGGGCCCTGAGTGCAGAGCCTCAGTGGGCAGGGGGCTCCGGGGCCTCTCCTATCAGAGCCGGATGAGGAGAGCCCCCCGACCCCCAGCAGGCAGACAACGGAGACTGAAGGAAGGGCAAGGGGGGAAGAGAGACCATGGGGCCCACACGGGGGTGGGGGGTGCCCTCAGCCAAGCCTGGGGGGGCGGGTCGACTGAGGACCCCGGCCTCTGCAGCACCGTCCTCCCCACATCTGGCTCTGAGCCCACGTCAGGGCAAAGTCACCTCCCCAGGTGCCCGCCCTCTCCCAGGCTGGGCCCGGCCCCCTGGTGTGCCACCAGCTCCGGGGCCCTTCCCGCCGCACCCCACCTGCACTCACCCGTCCTGCAGAACCCCCCCTCGGGGAGCACCGCGGACGCCCCTCCCCTACAGGCACCTTCCCTCCTTCACCCTCTTTTTGTCCAAATACCAGCCTGGTTCCACCCAGCCCGTGCCAGTGTCGCTGCACCTGCTCGACTCAGTGTGGCCGCAGGGACATCGGAGCAGGACATTCTCAGTCCGGTCCAGGGCCAGCCCTCCAAGTGGGCAGAGCAGGTCACTGCCCCACACGCGCCGCCTCCCACATCCGGCTGTCAAAGCTCAGGCCACAGCCGGGCGCCTGTCCTCACGCCCCGTGTCCTGATCCTCACGCCCCGTGTCCTGACCCTCACACCCCGTGTCCTGATCCCACGCCCACGTGTCCCTGATCCCTCACGCCCGTGTCCTGATCCACACACCCAGTGTCCTGATCCTCACGCCCAGTGTCCTGATCCTCACGCCCCATGTCCTGACACTCACGCCCCGTGTCCACGTCCTCACGCCCGTGTCCCTGATCCTCACGCCCCGTGTCCCACAACCCTCACGCCCCGTGTCCTGATCCACACGCCCCGTGTCCCTGACCCTCACGCCCCGTGTCCCTGATCCTCACGCCCCGTGCTCCTGTAGGCTAGTGAGATCCCGGCTCTGCTCTCGGCACCCACAGCCCTTACATCACTCCTGCACAGGGGCAGCTCCTTCCCCCTCTGCACCCCTTCCACTTCCCAGCCTGCGCAAGCCTGGAGGCCGGCCTGTGGTGGTGGCTTGTCCTGGTGTCGCTGGGCCCGGAGCCCCAGAAGCGCCCGTCTCTTCCGGAAGGTTGTCCAGCAGCTTGCTCTTGCCCCCACTCCTCACCAGGCCCCCCTCACCAGGCCCCCCTCACCAGGCCCCCCCTCACCTGGCCCCCCTCACCTGGCCCCCCTCACCTGACCCCCCTCACCTGGCCCCCCTCACCTGGCCCCAGTCACCAGGCCCCCCTTCAGGCCCCCTCCCACCTGGCCCCCTTCCCAGGCCCCCCTCACCACTGGCCCCCCTCCCCCTCACCAGGCCCCCTTCACCAGGCCCCCCTCACCTGACCCCCCTCACCTGACCCCCTCACCTGGCCCCCTCACCTGGCCCCAGTCACCACCAGGCCCCCCTTCACCAGGCCCCCCTCCACCTGAGCCCACCCTCCACCAGGCCCCCCTCACCAGGCCCCCCTCACCAGGCCCCCTCACCTGGCCCCCTTCACCAGGCCCCCCTCACCAGGCCCCCCTCACCTGGCCCCCCTCCTGGCCCCAGTCACCAGGCCCCCTCACCTGGCCCCCCTCACCCCTGGCCCCAGTCACCAGGCCCCCTCACCTGGCCCCCTCACCTGGCCCCAGTCACCAGGCCCCCCCACCAGGCCCCCCCCTCACCTGGCCCCCTCACCTGGCCCCCTCACTGACCCCCCCTCACCTGGCCCCCTCACCTGGCCCCAGTCACCAGGCCCCCTTCACCTGGCCCCCCCCACCAGGCCTCACCAGGCCCCCTTCACCAGGCCCCCCCTTCCACCTGGCCCCCTTCACACCAGGCCCCCTCACCAGGCCCCCTCACCTGGCCCCCTCCCACCTGGCCCCCTCACCTGGCCCCAGTCACCAGGCCCCCCTTCACCAGGCCCCCCCTCACCTGGCCCCCCTCACCTGGCCCCCTCACCTGACCCCCCTCACCTGGCCCCCCTCACCTGGCCCCAGTCACCAGGCCCCCTCACCAGGCCCCCCTCACCAGGCCCCCCTCACCAGGCCCCCCCTCCTGGGCCCCCCTCACCTGACCCCCAGTCACCAGGCCCCCTTCACCAGGCCCCCCTCACCCTGACCCCCCTCCCCCAGGCCCCCCTCACAGGCCCCCTCACCCCAGGCCCCCCTCACCCCTGACCCCCCTCACCTGGCCCCCCCTCCACCTGGCCCCCTCACCTGACCCCCTCACCTGGCCCCCCTCACGCCGGGCCCCCTCACCGGGCCCCCCTGGGCCCCCCCTCACTGAGCCCCCTGCCTGGCCCCCTCACCTGACCCCCTCACCTGGCCCCCCCCCTCACCGGCCCCCCCTCCCCCCCCTCACCTGACCCCCTCACCTGGCCCCCTCACCGGGCCCCCATCACCCGGCCCCCTCACCTGGCCCCCTCACCTGACCCCCCTCACCTGACCCCCTCACCTGACCCCCCTCACCTGACCCCCTCACCAGGCCCCCCTCACCAGGCCCCCTCACCAGGCCCCCCCTCCACCCAGGCCCCCTCCCTCACCAGGCCCCCCTCACCAGGCCCCCTCACCGGGCCCCCCTCCCGGGCCCCCTCACCCGGGCCCCCCTCACCGGGCCACCCCCTCACCCTGGCCCCCTCACCTGGCCCCCCTCACCAGGCCCCCCTCACCAGGCCCCCCTCACCAGGCCCCCCTCACCAGGCCCCCTCACCAGGCCCCCCTCACCTGGCCCCCCTCCCCACCGGGCCCCCTCACCGGGCCCCCTCACCTGGCCCCCCTCACTGACCCCCTCACCAGGCCCCCCTCACCGGGCCCCCTCACCAGGCCCCCTCCCCAGGCCCCCTCACCAGGCCCCCTCACCCCCCCCCTCCCCAGGCCCCCCTCCCACACCGGGCCCCCCTCACCGGAGCCCCCCTCCCGGGCCTCACCCCCTGCACCCCCTCACCTGGCCCCCCAGGCCCCCTCACCTGACCCCCTCACCTGGCCCCCTCACCTGACCCCCTCACTTGACCCTCCCCCTCACCTGGCCCCCTCACGGGCCCCATCACCCGGGCCCCACCCTGGCCCTTTCTGACCCCCCTCACCTGACCCCCCTCACCAGGCCCCCTCACCAGGCCCCCCTCCACAGCCCCCCTCACCAGGCCCCCCTCACCAGGCCCCCCTCACCAGGCCCTCACCAGGCCCCCCTCACCCAGGCCCCCCTCACCTGACCCCCTCCACCAGGCCCCCTCACCTGGCCCCCTCACCTGGCCCCAGTCACCAGGCCCCCTCCAGGCCCCCTCACCTGGCCCCCTCACCGGGCCCCCTCACCTGGCCCCCTCACCTGACCCCCTCACCACCAGGCCCCCTCACCTGGCCCCCCTCACCTGACCCCCCTCACCAGGCCCCCCCCTCACCGGGGAGCCCCCTCACCAGGCCCCCCTGCCCCCCTCACCAGGCCCCCCTCACCAGGCCCCCTCACCAGGCCCCCCTCACCAGGCTCGCCCCCACCCCATGGGGGGCACCCCTGAAGTCTGGACCAGCTGCTCCCTTTTGCCGTCTCTCCACTTAGTGACATAGAGGTCGAGGCCACCGCCAGCCCTCGGGACTCTCTCCTCGGCCCCTCCCCCCCGTGCTTGGGAGAAGGTGATGACCACGTGACTGCACCACGTGGGGCTCAGAGCCGCAGGGCGGTCTGAGAAGCAGCTAGTTTATCATTTAGAGCCCCTTCACCTGACATTTGGACTGAGTTTTTGGGCAGAGAATATCTGAAGAGATTTTTCTTTTTGTGAGTTTAGAAGGAAAGTTGGGGTGATTTTCAATGTCACCTTTTTAAACTAGAAGCTGACAAGGCTTTGAAGCCAGGCCAGGTGCAGCGGCCTGCCGTTCACGGAGGCGCGGCCCAGCCTGAGCCCTTCCGCCCTCGGCCGCGCGGCGGGATAATCGCCCTCCTTCCAAACGGGTTTATCTCCGTCCCGGCAGCTCACAGCTCGGCCTCAGGGCAAGAAGCCCTGCTTCGGAAGAGTGTCAGCGCGGAAGTGAGGGCGCAGCCACCGCGGGGAAACCGTCCCCAACAGGGCGCCGTGACGCTCCCACGTGCCCGTTCCCGCCTCCGTCCCGGGCGGCTCTGCAGGGATGGGGCACCACGCCACGGGGCACAGACCCCGTCCCCAGTCCCGGCCCTCGGCCCCACGGGGCTGCGGCCTCCCCTCCACGGCTGGCTGGGGACGGAAAGTGGTCCCGAGTGTCCACCGTCACAGCTGCGCCGAGTGGCAGTTTGACGGACGTCAGCAGAGGAGACGCCCTTGGGCACGAGGGTCCCGGAAAGACTGGTCGAGCGGAAGCCCAGCCCACACCCGCTGCTGCCCCCCACCTGGCGCGGCGACCGCGCTGCACCAGGAACGAGTGAGCACAGCCGTGTGTGGGCCCTCGGTCGGGACGCTCTAAACACGGGTGAGTGAGTTCAGCGGTAGCGCACGGCTAACGTCTCCCACCGGAGAACATGCTCCTCCCTGGGGTTCCATTTCTGTGCTCACTAAATGGGTACTTTGCACGCCGACCGTCCCTGATTTGCATCCCGGTTGGAGGTCTGCGAGAGGGATGCAGGCTCCCAGCACGCACCCCGCGGGCCTCGGTGACCCGGGGCGCCGCCCCTGCCCTCGGCCGGACGCTAGGACCAGAACAGATGACGGCCCTCACCCCCGTCACACGCACACTCTTAGAGACGCTCACGTCCCAGCCAGGGGACGCCCGCGTGACCACACGTCACACGCGTGTCTCATTATACCCACAGGCTTGGTGTGGAAGCCTGACACTTTGAGAACAACCACGCTGTTCCAGGCTGGGATCCCCAGAGCCTACGACACGCTCAGAAGATGCAACTTATCTTCTTTTGCAAGAGATATGGGGTGAGCAGAGCCTTCCTCTTGGCTAATTATCCGTCAGGCCCTGGAAAACCAGGCAGCCGTTCCCACAGTGTCTCTGTCATTTCGCGAGGACGGCCTCTGACTTTCTCCCTTCCGCCTGCTCAGGCGGCCCCGCCGCCCGCAAGTGAAGCTTTAGGTGCAGAAACATGAGGGTGCGTTCTGGCAAGAAACCCGACAAAATTATTAGTTACTGTGTGGAGGTGGAAGGAGTACGATCAGAAACGTGCTCACACGGAGCGTTATTTTAACAACAAAGAAATGAACGGGGAAGATAGCATTTTCTACAGCAGCTTTAAAAATCAATTACTGCCGATTTCCAGTGGGGAAATGTGTCTGCTCAGCATAACTGTTTTCGTCTCCTGCGTTAACGAGAGATATTCCGCTGTTTTCCCGGCTCTGCAGCTCACTACCCAGCCCGGTGCCCAGGGAGCTCCTGTTTGCCCCGAAAGGGAGGGGGCGGGGGGCTATCTCCCTGGTTTCTAGGGCTCGCTGTGCACTTCTGGGGCTCGCGGGCCAGCCAGCCAGCCACTCGCTTCACGTCTACAGCCTGAAATGTCGGAGGCCGTGGACGTCAGGGAGGGATGAAGGGAGCGAGCCCCGAGGAGGATGCAGGTCGCAGCCCCAAGGCCCCGGGTGCCTGTGGCTTCCCTTCCTGGTCATCAAGCGTTTGCGGGAAAGGAATGGCCAGTGTCATCCTCGGGGTCCTCACCTCTGCGCGCAGCGAAGCCAGGTGTGTGCGCCGCCCCGCCAAGGCCAGGCGCACGTGCCGCCACGCAGAGCCTGCGCCCGCGGACATCCCGTGAGCTGCAGGGAGGCTCCTCCTTTGCCGGTCCTCCCCTTCCCACGGCGCCTCCCGTGGACCCTCTGCCCCGGTGGCCATAAGAGAGATGCCGGAGTCCGTTCCCGCCGGAACAGCTCAGGCACATAAAATGACAGGCGCCAGCCCTTAATCTCAAAAGGAAGGCTGCGGGAGTCGCCTGGATAGGCGCCCACCCAATCTTTACCTGCCTCTGAAGTACCTGCACGGTGCCCGTGGAGGCCTGAGCTCAGGGGGCCCCGTCCCGCCCCCGTCAGCTGCCCACCACGGGCAGCAGCTCCGTCTCTTCGCACGGTCTGAGGGCCGACAGGGGCTTCTTTTTGAAGATGAGAGAAGAGCACTTGGCGGAATCCCCCAGAGCAGATAACGCCCCTCCAGGTGAGCAACGATTTAGGGAACTTGTCCACAAAGCGTAGAGATGGCAGTGCCACCACATCCACATCAACACAGTCCGTGGTCATCCGTGGCTCCCTTGAAGGTATTGTGGACAAGCTTTCAGGCTTCGATGCCACGAGCCACGCCGTGCCTCCGTGGCCCTTCCACTGCTCAGGTACCCTGGACGGGGCGTCTTCAGAGTCTGAAGGTATGCATGTGTGTACATGTGTGCACAGGTTTGCAGGTGCGCACATATGTATATGCATGTGTGTGTCAGTGTGCGTCTGTGTGCACATGTGTGTGCATGCTGTGTGTGTATGTGTGCATGTCTGTGTGCACGTGTGTGTCAGTGTGCATGTGTGTGCACATGTGTGTGCATGCTGTGTGTGTACGTGTGCATGCCTGTGTGCACGTGTGTGTCAGTGTGCATGTGTGTGCACATGTGTGTGCATGTTGTGTGTGTCAGTGTGCATGTCTCTGTGCACGTGTGTGTGCAGTGTGCATGTCTGTGTGCACGTGTGTGTCAGTGTGCATGTCTGTGTGCACGTGTGTCAGTGTGCATGTGTGTGTGCACGTGTGTGTCAGTGTGCATGTGTGTGCACATGTGTGTGCATGCTGTGTGTGTATGTGTGCATGCCTGTGTGCACAGTGTGTGTGTATGTGTGCATGTGTGTGTGCACGTGTGTGTCAGTGTGCATGTGTGTGCACATGTGTGTGCATGTTGTGTGTGTCAGTGTGCATGTCTGTGTGCACTGTGCACGTGTGTGTCAGTGTGCATGTCTGTGTGCACGTGTGTGTCAGTGTGCATGCCTGTGTGCACGTGCGTGTCAGTGTGCATGTCTGTGTGCACGTGTGTGTCAGTGCGCATGTGTGTGCACATGTGTGTGCATGCTGTGTGTGTGTGTGCATGTGTGTGTGCACGTGTGTGTCAGAGTGCACGTGTGCGTGTTGTGCGTGTCTGTGCACATATGTGCATGTTTGCAGATGCACGCATGTGTGTGCACACTTGCAGGCGTGCACGTGTGTGCGCATGCAGGTATGGATGTGTGTGCACAGGTGTGTGTGGAAGTGTTCTCGCAGAGAGGGGTTGCAGGTGGATGGCGCCAGGGAAAGATGCGATAAGCCACCCCAGCACCTCCCCGCCTAGAGGCGCCCACCCACCCCTGAGTCGCCTATGTTGTGGGGCAAACACGGAGGTCTGTTCACGAAGGTGAGGCTGCCTTCCCGGCCGCTGAAGGGCGGGTAACACGCAGAAGTGTTCACGAACACTGTGAGACATTGAAACATTAAACCAAGAACAACTTCAGCGGAAGTATCTGCTTAATTAAAATTAAATTCTAGCAGTGGTAGAACACGCGTGTCCCATTGAAAACAAACCCAACATAAAATATCCCTAATCCACATTAACAATAAATTAGCAAGCAGTTATTTGCATTAATACAATCTGTCTTCTCTTTGTTTTTTCTTTAAGTTTTCTTTTTTTTTTTTTTTTAATTTCTAAGAGATAGAGACAGTGTGAGCAGGGGAGGGTCAGAGAGACGGAGACACAGAATCTGAAACAGGCTCCAGGCTGAGCTGTCAGCACAGAGCCCGACGCGGGGCTCGAACCCACAGACCGTGAGATCATGACCTGAGCTGAAGTCGGACGCTTAACCGACTGAGCCACCCAGGCGCCCCTCTCTTCTCTTTGCAAAGCTTTCATTCATTCACTTGTCGGACAAACGACGGTGAGCGCACACTGGGGCTGTAACAATAAATAAGACAGACACATGCTTGTCCTTGAGGAGCTTGAGCCGCAGAGGGGGAGGCACACGTGCAAATAGGCAGTGGTCACAGAGGGTGACAAAGTGCCCGATGAGAGCTGGGTCCAGTGACAGACAGCAGAAGCCCCAGGGGCCGGTGGAAGCCCAGCGTGGTGCCGGGGGCGGCGGGAGGAAGCCATCACTGTGTGCAGGGACGGGGGAGGGGGAGGGGGTGGGGAGAGATGAGGAAGCCGTCGCTGCGTGCAGGAGGGGGAGGGGATGGGAGAGATGAGGAAGCCATCACTGCGTGCAGGGAGGTGGGGGGGTGGGGAGAGATGAGGAAGCCATCATGGCGTGCAGGGACGGGGGGGAGGGGGTGGGGAGAGATGAGGAAGCCATCACTGTGTGCAGGGACGGGGGGAGGGAGGGGGTGGGGAGGGGAGTGAGGAAGAGGGGGTGTGGGCTGCGTGGGGAGGAGTGGGGAGGAGCCGTCGCTGCGTGCAGGGAGAGATGGGTGAGGGCCATGCACTCGCGTGCAGGAGGGAGGGATGAGAAGCTGCGCTGCGTGCAGGGTGGCCGGATGAGGAAGCCGGGCTGCACTGCAGGGGAGGGGAGGGGAGAGATGAGAGATGAGGAAGCCGCGTCGGAGGAGGGGGAGGGAGATGAGGAAGGGCGCGCTGCGTGCAGGGAGGGGGAGGGGAGGGAGGAGGGGGAGATGAGGAAGCCGTCGCTGCGTGCAGGGAGGGGGAGGGGGAGGGAGAGATGAGGAAGCCGTCGCTGCGTGCAGGGAGGGGGAGGGGGAGAGATGAGGAAGCCGTCGCTGCGTGCAGGGAGGGGGAGGGGAGGAGAGAGAGATGAGGAAGCCGTCGCTGCGTGCAGGAGGGGGAGGGGAGGGGGAGAGGGATGAGGAGCCGTGCGCTGCAGTGCTGCGTGCAGGGAGGGGAGGGGGAGAGATGAGGAAGCCGTCGCTGCGTGCATCGCCGCGTGCAGGGAGGGGGGGTGGGGAGGAGAGATGAGGAAGCCATCACTGCGTGCAGGGAGGGAGGGGAGATGAGGAAGGAGGGAGTCCGTCGCTGCGTGCAGGAGGTGAGAGGGGGTGGGAGAGTGTGAGGGGGTGGGAGATGGGTGCAGGGAGGGGAGGAGAGATGAGCCGTCGCTGCGTGCAGGGAGGTGGGGAGATGAGGAAAGCCGTCGCTGCGTGCAGGGACCAGCCGGGTGGGGCCCAGGAGACGGAGGTACTGGCGCTGCAGGCGGCGTACCTGTCAGCGCAGGCGAGGCCGCACGGTCACCAGCGTCATAGCTCCGGACTCTGCCGACAAGTGGAATTTCCCGTTGGTGTAAGGGCTGCTGCGGTTCTGGGAAGGCTCTGGGGTCACCTCCCTTCGTGCGGTGACCCGGGGACCAGAGGGGACCCGTGGCTAGGCCACGCCCAGAGGCCGCAGGGTCGGCGCTCAGCTTCCTCTGTCCGCTGGAGGGTGTCGCGTTGATGATTAAAAGCTTGGCCTGGTGGGGATGCGCGGCGGTTCTGTCCCTGCTGGCGCGTGGCCGCCTCAGCCTCAGCGCTCACGGGAGGGCGCCCTCGGCCAGGCGGGAAGGAGGAAAGGAGCCGGCGCTGCGGAAGGGCAGGAAAGCCCACCCGCATCCAGAGACGCCGAGGCAGCAGCCCCGGGCAGACCCCGGGCCCTGAGCGCAGGGGTCACCCCAGAGCCTTGCGTGGGGACGCGGGGCTGCAGCCTGCGGTGCCACGGCCCCCATCCCGCTACCCAGCAGCACGCGGTCCCCAGCGAGGCCAGGCCAGTGCGCAGCTCCAGACACAGGAGGGGGGACCTCCCTCACGAACGGTGAGCCTCCCCAGCATTTGAAGGGGAAAGAAACAAGCTAATCTTACGCAGAAGATACTGCGGCCCCTTCCATCCTGATTCTATCTGTGCAGTAACATTTGAACAAGGCGTGACTCGTGGGCAGAATCAGAGAAGTCCCTGTGGGCGAGAAAGGGGCACTCGGAGGAGGGTCCTGTTGCCAAGTAGCAATTGCACATCAGGGAAGAGACTTTGGAGATCGTGGCTCCTTCCTCACAACGCCGCCTTCGACGTTCCGCAGATGAAGCCAGGAGCACGTCTGTTCCTCGGCACCGCCTCTGCTCCAGGGCGACACATCCTGCAATCCAGGGGTCCGCCAGGAGGCGGTGGTGTGACCGGAGCCACGCACTTGGGATCTCAGGCCACGGCTGCAGTCGAGTCCCCACTTCCAGGGGAGGAGGAGCTGTGGCGCCTGTGGGTCCACGCGTCTTGGTGGATGGGGGGCTGACCCCATGGGGAGCATGGCAGTGGCCCTTGGGCCATTTCCCCTTCGAGGGGCCGGGACTCACGGTTGGCTGGCCCCTCACGTAGGGGATGCTGGGCGCTGCCAACCCCCAAACCTTGGGTGCCCTGGGGCAGGGGTCTTAGGAGCGTTGTATTGGCAATATTTGCTCTCAGTTAATTTTTCTCCAGCTGATCCAACTGAGCCTCATTCGAACTGAGCACCTAACAGGTGCACTTCTGTGCCCAGCACCATTTTAAGCACAGTGATAGGTTCTCAACCTCACGTGAGAGAGAGACTCGTTCCTGTACTTCATTCGGAACATTCTGCTGAGCGCCAGGACTTGGATTCCAGACGGGAAGACATGGCGGAGCACCGTCTGACGGGTCCCAGCCCAGCTTTATCCCGAGCGTGACGACAGGCGATGGCTTTCGCCGTCCACTCTGCCTCTGCTTCTGCCTCTCTGAGCTGCTCCCCGGACCTTCTCTTCCTTGGGGCCCGTGATCCAGACCCTTCTCTGGAATGCCCCGCACGGGACACAGCCTGAGCTTTACCCTTTGGTTTTCTCAAACTCATCTGCCCTCTGCCCAGACCCCAGGCTCTGCCTGCCCCAGCTGCCCGCAGACACCTCGGGCTGATGCCGGGGGCTCAGCACCTTTTCCCTAGACCCTAAACAGCGGCCCCCTTCTGAACTGCCGGTCAGATGAGGATGCCCGGCCTCTCCAATGCCCGCTCGGGTCGTTTTGCACCACCTTCGATGCATACGTGCGCCTCACTGCGCCCCGTGCTCAGTCCTGAATCCGCCATCAATCCCCAAGTCTCTTCCCCCCCATCCATCATCCTGCCTTGGAGTCCGAGCGAGAGACGACAGCCCCACTCTCTCAGGCACCCCCGCTCTGGAGCACCTTCCTTTGCATATAACATGGAATCCGCCACTTCAATCCCCAAGTCTCTTCCCCCCCATCCATCATCCTGCCTTGGAGTCCGAGCGAGAGACGACAGCCCCACTCTCTCAGGCACCCCCGCTCTGGAGCACCTTCCTTTGCATATAACATGGTCCCCACGACTTCCGGCTAGACTGACTTCCCCCCAACGCCCCACATGTCTCCTCACAGCCCCTCGGCACCCCCGTTGCACACGAGGCCTTCACTGTCCCACGGATCCTCTCCCGCCACGTGCTCCATGCCCGCGGCTCGTCCACGGGTCTGGCTCCTTCCGCAAGGTCTGCGTCAGATGTGCCTTTCTGGTGACGTCTGCCCGACCGCCCCCAGCACGGGTGGTCAGTCCTCCTCGATGCTTCTCGAGGTAACAGGAGTGTTCCTCTGGCGCGCACGCGTCGCAGCGCACTGCGGCTCTCCTCGGGCCAGTGGCCCCCACCGCGCGGGGGCTGTGTCGGTCGGGGCAGGGCTCCTGCCCCCCGGTGCCCAGCTGTGCTCGCGTGTGCAGGGCGCTGAGGGCGTCTGTGAGGGAGGAAAATATACCCAAACTTCTATTTCGTGCACCAGCTTCCACATGAGGTGTGCACCTGTCGTTCACACCCCTTCCCTCTCTGTCTCGAAGCCGCGTGCATCACGGCGAGCAGGGCTCAGTCTATCACACCCCGCTGTTCCCTTCCAGGCACCGGACACCCGAGTGAGAAGAGACTCCGATTCCGGAGGACGAGCAGACCCCACTTCCTGCCATGGCTGTGCCACCCCCCGGAGGGAGACCCTCGGAGGGAACCCCAAATCCCAGTCTGTTGTGAGTCCTGCATGGTGCCTGGGACACGGGGAATTCAAAGCCGTGCGCGTGAACCTCCACTCTGCTGTGCAGCACTAGGACCGGGTCCGTTTAGGTAGGCGACGGGTCCACTGAGCACGCGGTAGGTTCCCAGCGCCGGGCCTCGCCGGGGCCGTGAAGGGGGAGCAGACGTGGCCCGGCTCCCGAGAATTCACCGCAGGGCCACGTTGTGACAGTCGGTGTTGTTACATCTGACTGTTTGGGCCTGTGAACCAGAACCTGTTTTCTGAAGGCCAACGCGGTGGTCGTTCATTTCTCCCGCTGGGTGACGAGGCAAAGTGCCCTGCAGCCCAGGACCAGGGGCAGCCGGCGACACTCAACCACAGAGCACGGTTTCGAGCCCGCGCCGCCCTCCCGACAAGGTGCCCGGGGGGCTCCGCACCCGCTCCTTCCCGGGGGAGACGGCGCCTCGCAGTGACTGTCCCCCGGCCACAGGCTCCCCGGGCTTCTCCGTCTGCGCTCCGCAGAGGTGGGAGGAGAAATATTTTCTTTACAAAGTTGAAATGAATTTTTAAGCCGTGTACTTGGCTCCACCGCATTCTCAAGCTGTTCTATGTTGTCTTGGCTGCTTCTCTGACATGTAAATTAAATTATCATCTCTGCCCCCGCAATTTTTTTTTTCCTTCTGGTTCACAAAGCGAGCGCTGTATGAGAGTTAGTGCCACGCAAGAATTTAAAATGTCTTAAACGTTTTACTCCTTCATTATCAGAAATATGATTTCTCCAAAGTCAGCCGCCTCATCTCCAAATAGCACTCCTCCCCCCACCACGATTAGCAATTAGCTGTGTGTTACGATGACGTCCCTTAAAACAGGGCGTGGGGGGCACTTTGTGGCTGTGGGGGCGGGAGGGCCAATGGGAAGACCAGAGAGTGGGGGCCACGCCGGCCGGGGGGGAGCGTGGTCCGGAGCCCGTCCTGAGGCGGGAGGTGAGGGAGGCAGGGTGCTGAGGCCACCAGCCGGCTCTCGGCAACTCTGAAAAGAGCAAAATGCCTCATTAAGTGCATGAATCAGGTCCTCTGCTTGGCCGGGTGGGTGACTGTGGTATTTGAAAGATAAAAACCAAAAGTCCTTTAAAAAAAAAAAAACCGCATGAATTAGAGGCAGGAACGTGGAGCCTGAAATTTTGGATTTGGGTTTCCTGGCGTCCAAATCCGCAGCCCAGCTCAGCTGCGTGACTGCTCTTCTCTGCGCCCTGAATCCTTCGTTTAAAACTTGCCGTAGGCTTGTCAGGTCGCTGATGTCGCATTCCTGGGACAGTTAAGATAGTTCCTCCTCTTCTCTGTAACGAGATGTGTAATCGCCCAAAATAAAGTCTAAACACAGGGAAAAGCTCACGGCGTCCAAACGCGCCTCCCTCGCTTTTCACTCCCCGCACGCCTCCACCGGGGGTGCGGGGCGCCCCTCTTCTGACCTTCGGGTGCGGGGCGTCCTCTTCTGACCTTCAAAAGGGGCGTCCTCTTCTGACCTTCGGGGGTGTGGTGCGCCCTCTTCTGAGTGGGCGCCCCCCTGACCTTCGGGGTGCGGGCGTGCGGGCGCCCTCTGACCTTCGGGGGTCTTCTGACCTTCGGGGCGGGGCGCCCTCTTTTGACCGGGGGTGTGGTGCGGGCCCCTCTTCTGACCTTCGGGATGCGGGGCACCCTCTTCTGACTCGGGGTGCGGGGCGCCCTCTTCTGACCTTCGGGGGTGTGGTGCGTCCCTCTTCTGACCTTCGGGGGTGCGGGGCGCCCCTCTTCTGACCTTCGGGGGTGCGGGGCGCCCCTCTCCTGACCTTCGGGGGTGCGGGGCGCCCCTCCGCGCCTTCCCGAGCTCTCCCCTGGTGAAGACGGCAGGGGTGGGCGGCCTCCCGAGCTGCCTTGGACCCACACGTGCGGAGGAGGTGTATTTGCACTGAACGCTACTCGGCCGCGCTAATTCTGAATCAACAGCTTCTGTAGAAACAAGCGATGCGCCCGATGCCTGTCTGTTTGCTTCACGCACTGTCTGCTTGTGAATTATTTTTCTGACAAATCACCGCTTCCTAAAGCACAGACCAGGTTTTGAGAGCACATTCTAAATATAGCTTAAGAGACCAGAGCCAGAGGAACTTAGCAGTGGTGCCCCACTGGACACGGGTGCCTCCGGGCGGCCGCCTCGCCTCGCCTCGCCTCCGGGGGCGCCTCTCCCCTCCCGCCCGCGGTCTCCCTGCGCTGCTGCTAAGCGCCGGCTGTTTAGACTTATCCCGGGAGCCTGCAGGCTCTGCCTTCCAGCTCGCTCTCCGGTTGACATGAGGGGGCTGTTGATTTCGGATGATGACGCTGTGCCCATTCTGCTCGCGGAAGGTGCCCGGGCAACAGCTGGCAACACTCCGTGCGCTGGTGCGGCCGTGCGCGCCGTGACTCCCGTGAGGCCGCCTGTCCTCGCTGAGCACACGCCCCCAGGATCGCCCATGAAGGAGCTCTGCATCCACACAGAGCAAACCTGCCAGCTGCCTACCAAATGCCACCGACGGGTCCCTACATGTCCTCCAGGAGCCGGGGGCGGGGCCCACATCCCGGAGTCTGGTGTTGCCCTCGCTCGACCCCCAGCAATGACCCCCACCCACTGGTTGGTATACACTCAGTCCCACTGCATTCTTTGATTCCAGGAAAATATTTCGTCCATTCTTCTGTTGGGACATTTATATTCTTCCGCGTCTTTGACACTCTGCACAACCCCTTTATTAAGCATGTTAAGCTTTTGGGACGCTGCACAGACCGTGAAGCTAGCACGTGACAGCCCCACAGTGCACCACCGGGGCGGCCGCAGCCTGATCCGGAAGCACGCATTTACAGAAGCCCTCCCCGCGTGTGGCCACCCACACCCGCACCAGGGTCCCCACCCTCCCCGGCGGCCCCGCCCTCCCGGGTGGAGTCGCAAAGGGTGCATGTTTGAGTTTGTCCTTTAGGGTCAGAAGGTCAGAACCAGGTTTGTGATACTTACCTCCGTCGTTGTGCGTAGTGGCGGTTCAAGCACCCGCCAGTAACTGCCGTATGGGATTCTGCGGTAACCCTTTCCACCGCGGATGGGCCGCTGGGCTGCTCTGGGAACATTCTAGAGCGTGTGTCCCGCGGAATGTGTGCGTGCGCCCTGCGGGAGCCTTATCTGAGCAGGGGGTCGCCCCGTTCTGTGCTCTTCTCGGTTTGGGGGAGCCGCCGCACAGAGGCTAAAGGAGCCGCGCCGACGTGCGTTCCTACAGGCGTCCGTGAGGGTTCCGGCCGCTCTGAGCCCCCTCGAGCCCGCAGCTCACCCACTGCTGTAGCACCCAGAGGGGACAACACGGCACTTTGAATCAAAGTTACGGAAGGGCGATTTACATATTATGAAACACACTTTTTTTTTTAATTAAAAAAAAATTTTTTTATATTTTTATTTATTTCTAGGAGAGAGAGAGAGAGAGAGACAGCGTGAGCATGGGAGGGGCAGAGAGAGAGGGAGACACAGGAGTCGAAGCAGCTCCAGGCTCCGAGCTGTCAGCACAGAGCCCGACGGGGGGCTCGAACCCACACCCTGAGCAGCAGTTGGACGCTTAACCAGCTGAGCCCCCCGGTGCCTCTGAAGTGCCGAGTATGATGAGCTTGGACAACTGTATACATTTTCATCACCTTAAATAGGCCCCAGTGTCCCTGCTGGCTGGGCTCCCACCCCTGTGCTCAGCCACTGACCCATCTCTGTCTCTGTGGGTGGGTCTCGCTCTTCTAGAATATTCCGAATAAACAGCAGTGGAGGCGTGCAGAAGGTGGTCTTTTGTGTCTGCACCCATTTGTCGAGAATCATGGTTTTGGGGTTTATGCATGGAGTCGTGTAAACTGGCATTTTATTCATGTTTATTGCTGAATATGATGGAAACGGCTTGGTTATTCATTCTCTTACTGAAACACGTTAAGGTCATGAGTGAAGCAGATACAGACAAACGTGAACAAGTCTGTCTTCGACCTTAAGTGTCCCTTCTCCTGGCTGAGCGCCGAGGGCAGGGGGCTGGGGCCGGGGGGTGGTGTGGTCTGAGCTGCGGCCCAGCCGGCTGTGGGGTCTGGCGCCCCAGCCTGCAGGCACGGGCTTCTGACTTTCCACGATCTCACTCTACTTGGGATCATCACCCTGTCCAGTAGACGGATGCTGGCAGCTCCCCATGATTTTGTTTTTAGGAGACTTTGCCCGTGCAGCTTGGGGTTGACGTCGACATTGACCAGAAAGTGCTCTCGCTCCCCTGAGGACTCGTGGCGTGGATCTTTCCATGTGCTGATCGGTCATTGAATATTTTGTTTCTGAGAAGCAAATCTGAGCAGAAGCAAGTCTGTTTTGCCTGATTTTAATTAGGTTGCTGCGGATGGAGCGTTTGTGTCTCCCTGTCCCCAGATTTACATGATGAATCTTAAGTCCTCAGGGATAGCTTTTGGGGGTGACTCGGTCGTGAGTGGGGAGCCCCCATGGACAGACTCAGTGCCCCGGTCAGGGGCTGAGGAGAGCAGAGGTCTCCCTCCAGCACGTGGGCATGGAAGGAGGCAGCAGTCACGGTGTCCGGGAGGGGACGTCCCCGAGGCCAGGCCCCACGGTGCCCCATTGCTACGGCCTCCTGGGCCGAGAACACAGTGTCCTGGTACAGGGGCCCCGGCTGGGGACCTGGGTCCTCTCCTCACACTCGGCTGAGAGCCCTTGGTACGAGCTGATGGGTCTGTCGGCCACGCTTGGTGGATGTTTCCTCCCTGCTCCTCGGCTAGATTTTTCACGTTCTACTGATATTGGACAAGGAACAGAGGTTTTTATCTTGATGAAATCCAACTCACCAATTCTTCTCATTTATGGTTAAGAGTGATTCAGAAATCTTTGCCTAATGCAGGGTTTTCTCCTACGTTTTCTTCCAGAAATTTTGTATTTTTAAGTTTTTACACATTGGTCTATTTCTGCGTGGAGCTAAATTTTGTGTTTGCTGTGAGGTAAGAGTCCAAGATATATCTGCCCGTTTTCATCCTATTTTAGGGCAAGACTGGAGTAGCTGTTTCCAGGGGCGATCCCGGGCAGCCCCGGACTGTTCCGCACGGCCTGGGGTCTGGCTGGTGGGCGGGCGGATGCTCCCCGCGGGCTCAGGACGTGCCCCCCCACAGGCCTGCAGCGCATCCCTGGGGCTGTTCCTCCGAGAAGCCCTCCGTGCACGAGCCCCTCGGCCCTGCGGTGCCCCCCGACCCCAGCAATGCACCCTGTTTCAGAAAGCTCCTGTTGGTTTTTCGTTGAATTTTGCTTCTTTCCTTTGACTCTACGTTCTCGCTCGGGGGCTCCCGTTGCTGGTATTTGGGAACTTCCCAGCATACCCACGATTCCGCACACACCCCTCACCATGCTTCCATTTGGGGGCTCTGGGTCCCCCCGCACCTTCTGCGGCCGCTGGAAGTCTGCAGTCAGGGGCCGCCTGTCTGTCCGTAGCTTGATTCCAGGATCAGCCTCTGATTCATCTTCATGAATTCCCATCCTTGGCAACAGTCCCCGATTCTTCATGAACTCACCACATTTTGCGTCTGTCGTCTGTAGCGCGTGCCCGCAGTCACCGCCGAGTCCTGGCCGCCAGCTCTGGGGTCTGCATCAGATCCGCTCTGCCTGTGGTCTCCGCACCCTCCCGGTCTGCATCCTGTGGCACCGTCTTCCAGAAACACTGCTTTCCGGAGCGGGAGATGCCATCCATGGAATGTCATAGCCTCTGATGACGTCACTGCTTCCAGAGGTCGCCTCGGTCTAGCCCGAGCTGTGCCCCTAACGCTGGGTCGTGGCTGGCCTGCCCGAGGCCGCCGTGCCTTCTCCGCAGCAGGCCCCTTGTGGGCCAGGAATCCTAACCTTCGGCTCACGGCAGGGACAGGCCTTCCCCGGGTTTTTAGAGGCTTTCAAGGTCAGATTTTGGTTTCCAGCTTTGTGGGCGGAAACCCAGCCCTGCCCTGAGACTTCTCCGTGCTCACAGGGTCCCCCGCCCAGACCCGGAGCCGCTGCCTCAGGGACCGTCTCCTGCTGCATCCTGCGGGCGGCCGCCTCCCTGCTCTCTTGCGGGCTCCGTGGGAACCGCGGGCCCCACCCGCCCCCCCGCCACCCCAGGGACCCCTCGGTCTCCATCGTGGCTCGGGGAGGCGCTCGGCCTCCAGGAGGCTGCTCCTGCACCGCGAGATGGAAAGTAGCCTTTCCTGCCTCTTACCTCTTTCTGGGGCCGTTTCTGGTCCTTTCATGTACTGCTCCGTCCACGACAGTGCGCGGAGTCCACGCGGAGAGTGTGACGTGGAGTCCAGGCCTCGCTTCTGCTTCTCCTCGGATGGAAGTCAGGTGGCCCCGCGCGCCAAGCCTCTGCCAGGCACCCGAGCCTCCCTCCGTGTCCCTGGCCTGCCTCCCGCGGGGCGCGGGCCTGCTCAGCCGCTCTGCTGTTCCGTTCGTCTGTCCTGCGCGGGCTACAGCCCTCCTCCCCGTGAGGCTAGAAGGCGCTTCCCGATGCCCCGAAGAGTGACTTCTCGCCTCCTACCCTTCCTCACGCTTTAGAATCAGTTACTGCATCCCCCCCGCAAAAAAAAGTGCTATAAGATTTTGATAGAAATTGCATTTCAGAGGGATTAAGGGAGAATTGACATCTTTGCAGTATTAAATTTTAAATAGTCATTGTCAAAAATAAAAATTTGTAATCGAAGATGCCAAGTGATAAACTGAGAATATGCCACTGAGTTTTAAGTGTAGCTCTGGTAATTCAGCGTTTCGTCTCCAGCGCTCTGGGGAAATGCGGCACTTACAGCGCTGAGGCTCCGGCGTCCCATCGAATCTTTCCTGAGTCTGACTTCCTGTCTGTCAGAAGCACACGGGTGCCCTGCCGGTCACGGGCGTGACGCTGTAACGCATCGCCCCAGCCCCCACCTTTCAGGACAAAGACACGGCTGCCCAGTGTGGCCAGGCTCCCAGCCTCTCCCTCGCCGGAACCTCGGAGCCTCCTGGCCCACGGTCCTGCCTCTCGGCCCCGAGCCGCAGGCTGGGACACGTCGGAGGGGCCCCAGGGCACCTTCCCTGCCAGCCTGGCCCTGTTCCCCATGGTGGTGCTGCCAAGAGCACCCCCCCATCAGCTTCCCGCAAGCAGATCTCGCTTCCCGTCTGTGGGAAACACTTGTGAGGAAGCAGGAAGGATCTGGAAGGAGATTTAGGGAGGGGACCCCGAGGACATGGCTGTGCTCTGCCCCTCCCGCGTCCCCCTCCGGGTCCCCGCCCCCCACGCCCTTGGGGCCTCCGTGAGCTGGCTCGTGTGAGCTGCTGATGCCCAAGTCCCTCCCCCGAGTTCTGATCCAGTTGTTCGAATGTGCCCAGACTCAGGTTTTCCAAAATTCCTGGGTGACGCCACGTGTGGTCAAGGTCCAGGTCTCTGGCCTTCAGGACATCACCCTGCCGCACCCTCTGCCCCAGAAGGCCCTGGGAACCTTGTGTGCCCGTGTGAGGGCACCGACCGACCAGCCTCGAAGACGGGGCGTCAGACCCCTCCCCGGACCTCGCAGCCGCTGTCATCCGTTCGAGGGCCCCGGTGTCTGGGAAATGCCATGGGGTTTTTCTCTCGGTCCTGGACTGGGGTCGTCCCCTAAATCCCTAAAGCCTTTAAGTGCAAAGAAATGCCAATTCTAAACCTGATATTTTCTTGACCACTTTAATCATGCGGTGCTAAAGATTGAGAGATACTTTCTTTTTTGTGAGCAGCACCCTGGATGTCAGACTCTGCTCACCTCCCGCACAGGGAGGCCCATCTCTGTGGAGGTGACCATGTCACTCACAGACAGGTTTCTTCCAATGAACCTCGTTCCAGAAAATCAGGGCCCCTCAGGGAGACTTGAGGCGAAAAGAAGTATCTTTTCTGTAGCCGCTGACTAGCATCTCTCCAATGCATAATAAATGCAGAATTTGTCTCATCACAATAAAATTTAAAAATACACTAAACCAGTTGCTAAATATGATTTTTGTAATTATTGGAATACTCTTATTTTACATTATTAAAGCTGGATATTTTAAATGAGATTCTCTATCCCCTTGAGCAGCCCAAAATGCAGGTTTTTAAAAAAATAATTGAATTCCTCTACATTTTGATTAAACCCTTAACCAAGATTACCATATATGAATGGTAAAATGAAATTACTTCTAAAACTATAGTTGACTTCAAAATTTTTATCGATGACCTCACATTCAACACTATTTATCTAAAAACCTAGGCAAAGAGCTATTATCATCATGTTATAATTGTCTAAAAAGACCCCACCCCAGTCTCATCTCACATCTGCTGTGGTTTGTTCTCTGGGCTCCAATGCATCTGCCTTCCTGCCACAGGCCCTTTGCATGTGCTGCTCTCCCAGCATTTCTGTTCCCACAACACCCGAGGTCGCCTGGGACGAGTGCGTCCCACCCAGGGTCAGCTGGGCAGCAGGAAAATGGGTCCCTCTGTGTCCCGAGCGGAGGTTTTTCTCTTCTCCAGCGACAGGGATAGTGTTTTGAGCAGTTTTAGCCACTCTTTTCCCCCCAGACTCACTGCGGCTCCCCACAGAGGGGGATCCCCCACTGTGTCTCCGATCCCGGCCTGATTTTCTCGTCCCCAGTTCGCACTCACGCTAGAAGGTTTTCTCAGCGACTCCGTCTCCTTTTCCTCCCAAACTCCTGGATTCTGTAAGGGTTCCTGTGGCCTCGGGCCTTCTCCGTGTGAGACACGGGGGCGAGTGAGATGTACGGAGCTCCCCACTTCTCCGCCATCTTGCCTCTGCTCCTCGCTCGCCAGCCTGACCTGGAGGGGACGCGTGGCGGCTGCGCCTTTGTGCTTCCGGCTCGGCTGGATCCCCAGGGGGAGGCGAGAGGCTTGAAACGGCTCTGAGGGGCAATACCGGTGGGGCGCGCGGCCTGGGATCTGGAGACGAGGCCTGGCCTGGGACACAGAGCACGGCCCACCCTGGCTGCGCCCCCGGCACAGGGGGATCACACCCGAAAGAGTGAGTTGCAGCGCTTGGTTCAGGAAGGGACTGGGGCGCCCGCTCTTCTGCCCACGACCGCCAAGGCAGGACCCCCGGGGCCGCACTGGACCAAACCAGGCCCGTCCGTCCCCCTAGAGAGCTGCCCTCTCCCTTTTTTCCCCACGCCGGAGCCGCGGCAAGGCCAGCATGGACGCACGGCCCTGCTGAACCCCGTCGCCGGCTTAATCAGCCACATCTAATCCATTCCCTAGATGTAAACTCTGCCCCTGCCTGCCTTGTCACCTCCTTGTCTCTGGGGTAATCAGACGACATAGTTTCTCCGAGAAGCATCACCGTCATTTCTTTCGCCGCCTCTCCAACCACATTCCACTCTTTCGCTCTTTGAAAAAAGCCTCTGACTCCTTCCGGCTGCTCCTTTCATTTCCCATTTCCTTCATCCCCGCCCTGTCTCCTCTCTCGTTCTCTGTGCTCTTCCTCCAGCGCTGCATACAGCCGGCGATTTATTTGCAGCTGGGAAATCTGGTTACCTGCTTCAGACTGTCCTTTGTCTGTTGGGTTTCTTCTCTTTTCTTTTCTTCCTTTTTTCTTTTTTATGTATTTTTATTTCTTATTATTCACCTTCCTTCCTTCCTCTTTTCTTTTTTCTTTTTCGTTTTCCCTTTCAGTTTGCGTGTTTGTTGGGTTTGTCTGCTTCCACAGCAGGCCATCCTTTCTACCATCCCCTGGTCATCCAAGGGCCCTCACCCTAGGGGCCACTCCCCAGAGAAGACTCCCCGACCCCGGGCAGGCCAAGCAGAGCCCAGTCCCCTCCTGCCCCTCCCCCGCTGCCCGGGGAAGCGTCTCGTCTTGACACTCAGCCTATAACGCTGAACCTTCACGGTCACCGGTGCTGCCGCAGGGCCGTGCTCCCTGGAGCCTGGGCTGTCTTCCCTGAGGCTCGTGCACCCCGGGGCCCGGCGGCCGCGCAGCAGCCCGGGGCTGGTGCTGTTCCTGCCCCCGAACTCCCTGTCAGGAGTGTGCTTCCGCCGACTCGGGAAGGCTGGATGGGAGCTCACTTTCACGAGTCTGGGATGACGGTGTTTTGTCTAAAGGTTTTCAGGACCTTGAACGTCTAAGCTGCAGTGTTCACGATGGCCGCCGCACACGGCGCGTCCTTATTTGTCTAAGCTCTGAAAATAGCTATGTGATATTTTAATTAAGACGATTTTTCCTGGTGACAGCGTTTCTCATACTCTCATTCATGGAGGGGGTGCTATGTGCCTAAGGAAAGGTTTTACCGAAATGGCTCTGGAGGCTTCTCTCCCCTACAGCGTGTCCCTTCCCTCTCGGTGCTGTGACCGCGGAGGAGGCCCACTGCCCTGGGAGAGCCCCACGGCCCCCCTGCCAGCCCGGCCTCTGCAGCCGCACCCACCCCCCGTGCTCCCCGCGACAGGGCAGCGTGAACACGCGGTGCCCAGTAAGGAGCCCGCGGAAGGGGTCACGCGGCCCTGGGGGCGGGCAAGCCAGTTCCGAGCTGCACCGACCCGTCCTGTTGGCTGATTGGCCCAGGGACCCTTAACGAGCCGGCGAGCCCTTGCAGGCCGACTGACGAGATCTCTCTATCTGTGGCTCTGCCAGCCTCTTCAAGTGGGTAAATAGAACCTCACGCTGTAAGGGATCTGCTCCCTGGAGGCAACCACATCGACTGTGCCCAGGAAGGGCTGAAACAGGGCACAGCGCAGCAGCCCGTGTCTGTGTTCCCCAAAACCCCAATGCTTACTTTCCTCTCCTCCACGGACACTGCGATCGGAGCCTTCCGATCTCTCCCGCCAACGAGGACCCCCCCAGGGTCTGTCATCACACGCGTCCTGCACCGGCCTGACCTGCGTATCAGAATCCTGCGGTTCATGAAGAAAGCTCGCTGTTGATGAGGCCCCAGAGGTCTGCCCGATTCCTCCCTCCCGGCCGACCAAGGCGGGGAAGCCACGCACACAGCTGGCCAGACAGGCATCACAGCTGGATCCGCCAAGGGCTCTGACTTGCAGTACAAATGTGGACACGATGCTATCTGTGTGCCATTTCAGATGCAAACAGCCACCTGCGAGAGAAGGTGTTGCTTCCCTGTGGCTCATCTCCACAGCCACTCTGAATGTGCGGGTCCCGGGCTACTGTCTACTTCTGCACTGCTTGACCCTGGGGAGGCATTGAGGGGGCAGAGGTCAGGGAGGGCCATGGTCTCAAGGCAGTTCTAACGCCCTGGCCTGCCATGGACAGGAGCAGCAGACACACAGCCCCCCTCTCCCCTCCTCCGCGCCCCCAGGGTTCCCTGAATGCCTGGGCCTCAGCCCTGGTTAGGGTGTGGGGTCCCCATGCCACAGATGGACTGGTCAGAGAACAGACGGTGGCAAGTGTGGGCAGGGAGGTGAAGTGGGCTGGACTGGCCTGAAGGTGGAGCTGGGCAGGGTGGGGGCCTCAAGATGGGGTGGCCAACTCTGACTGCAGAGCCAGCTGTACCTCATCAGGACTCCACCTGGCTGAGCCCAGCTCAAGCATATCTTGTACATATGGATGATGGATGGGTGGATGGATGGGTGGATGGATGGTTGGATGGATGGGTGGATGGATGGTTGGATGGATGGGTAGATGGATGGGTGGATGGATGGTTGGATGGATGGGTAGGTGGTTATGTGGGTACGTGGGTGGATAGATGGGTGGATGGATGGGTGGATGGATGGATGGATGGATGGGATGGATGGTTGGATGGATGGTTGGATGGATGGATGGATGGATGGGTAGGTGAATGGGTAGATGTATAGAAAGACCTAAAATGAAAGAGAATTTTAGAAGCAAATAGAAACACAAAATGTTGTACAGGCAGGAAAGACAAATACAAACAAATACTACAAAGAAATCATTTACATTTCAAGCTCCCAGGAACACCTTCCTGCACAGCCAACACTGAAGACCGGGGCGGGCACAGCTGGGCAGACGAGGGTCCGTCAGGGAAGAGACACAAATGCGGGGTGTCCCCCCGGGGTCCTGCTCAGGGCTAGGACACCTGCTGTGGGCAGGCACCCACCCAGGGCCTCCCCAGCGCCTCCTCCCCCACTGTCTCCCAGGAGGTTGGAGAGTGCCTTCTGCTGAGGCCGATGCCCAGTGCTCGGGCCGGGGCGGAGGCCCACAGACCCCGCTGCCGAGGCAGCCGCACCTCGGGCCTTGATCCCAGGCGCCCAAGCCCACGGCCTGTCCCGCACCCCTGCCACCCACTGTGGGCTCGTCCACAAGACACGGCCAGGAGAGGAACCGGGAGAGAAAGGGGGCCCCGCGGGGACTCAGAGCCTGCAGGGTGTGGGGTGAGTGGAACGAGTCTCATGGGGAGCCGAGCGAGCCTCTGGCCCCGTTTCCTGGGAGACCCCAGCCCGAAACAGGGCACAGAGACCAGGAGGTGAAGAGAAGGACCCAGGACCCTGCACGGATCACCCCAGCCCAGGCCCAGGCCCGCCGGGGTGCACGCTGGTTCTGGGAGCAGGAAGGACCTCAGGACGGGTCCGGGGTGGGAGGGTCCTGCCAAGTTCAAGACTCAGTGACAAGCCCCAAACCCAGCCCTAATTCCACCCCCGAGGCCAGTTCTGGGTGGACAGCCCCCCACCCGAGGCTCCCACGGAGGCAGAGCCCACTCGGAGCCCGCCTGGGGGAGGGGACGGTGCCACGACCAGCCTGTTTGCGGACCCCTCTCCACAGACCGTCCACGGCTGGAGAGAAGGGCAGTGACGGGCAGGGTTTGCACGTCATCCCAAAATGTTCGTGTTCGGAATAAAGCTTTCTACTTCATCTTCTCATTTTCCACTCAGAGATTCAAAAGAAAGGTCAGAAGCCCTAAAATGCCTATTTTATTTTACAAGCACAGGAAGCTAACACTAAGACAACAATGCCATCGGAAATTGCAAATATTTTCAAACGGGGTGTAACTGGTTGAGCTGAGCTTGGTGGCCAGCCCCCCACCGGGCTGCTGTCTCCCAGTGTCAGTGACACGGGGGTCACGTCCCGCCCTCGCGGTCAGCAGAAGCGTCACCGTCCACGCACGCTCGCTGCGGAAGCGCGTTCCTAAGGCTCCCGTTCAGCGACGGCTCTTCCACAAAGACCACACGTGATTATCCAGGAGGATTCTGCTGCGCGGGGTGCGGGGTGGGTGAGGCCGGCCGGGCGCTGGCAGGAGCGGCCGGAGCGCGGTCCCCTGGGCAGAGGTGCCCCCATCAACCCTTCCCTGAACTTCCTCCGAGCCTCAGGGGTCTCCCCAGAGACTGCGGGGCAGCTCGGGAATGTGGAGCCAGGCCGTCTGGGCAGAATCCCAGGGCTGCCACCGTCCACACAGCAGGAGAACCCGCCGCCTGCCGGTCACTCCTGCGGGTCCTGGGGCCACGGCTCTCCACACCCTCCGGCCAAGGCTTGGTCTATGCTTCCCACTGAGGGGGGGGTCCTGAGACCCCCCTGTGCCCTGCACAATGGGCCCAGGTCACATCTGCCCACCGGGAAGGGCCAGGCCTCTGTCTTCCCTCTCTTACCGCACACACCTGTGCTCCTGTGTGGCCGCGCCGCAGTCCCCAGCTCATGGGGGCTGTTCCACCATTTATCCGCAGGGCTCGTGAGGCCTGGACCCCCCAGGTGTGGCTCAGCTGAAAACGGAATGTCTCCTAATGGGAGACGTTGAGATGCACCTTTCTGAGGGTCTCCCCAGGAGACCTCGTCCAGCCGTGTTCCCTCTCGGGGCCAGTGCCCCCTTCCCACGGGGGGGTGGGGAGGGAGGGCGTACAGCAGTGTCCCTGAGGGCCTCCGTGTGCAGAGCTGGGGGTCCGTGTGCAGAGCTGGGGGTCCGTGTGCAGAGCTGAGGGCCTCCGTGTGCAGAGCTGGGGGTCCGTGTGCAGAGCTGGGGGTCCGTGTGCAGAGCTGGGGGTCTGGCCCAGGACAGGTCTTGCCCTGGGCACAGTAGGGCCCCATCACACACGGCAACACCAGGCAGGAACCCTTGTGATTTTCCATGAGACACACATTATTTTTGTTTAGTGAGTTCAGAGTAGCTACTTGGAGGCGATCAACCATTATGGTTTATGGCTTTGACTCTCAGGCTGAGCAAACGGCACCCACGGGCATCTCAAATGAACTTGAAACGTTTTGTGAATGTCTCCAATGTTTTCGTGTGTGTGTGTGTGTGTGTGTGTGTGTGTGTGTGTGTGTGTGAGAGAGAGAGAGAGAGAGAGAGAGAGAGAGAGAGGGGTGGAGAGATCAAAATCAATGCTTACAGCTCACCACTATCTTTATGCCTCATCTGTTCTGGGTTGTTCCGCAGGGAAGGGAGTGAGGAGCTGAGGAGGGAGAAGACGTCCCATAAAATCACTTGCAGAACGTCACCGAGCCACAAACTCAGAGTGCCACTTGCCGGAGCCACGTAGCTGTGGTGTCACCGAGGCTGACCTACAGTTCTCTTGACCGTGACACAGACGGTGCCCTTGACGACTGACCACTGGTCACAGCACGCACAAGGACAGAAAACAGCCTCAGCTCTACCCCAAGTGCCATGCTGAGATTTTACATTAATGTTTCACTTAAAAATTTAAAGCTCCGTAACATTTAGTATAATTTTCCTTTTTTACTGACTGTTTCCAATTAAGCAGCCAGGCTCCAGCGCACCAGACAGGAGCACCTCCTGTAGCCCCGGGCGATGCTGGCGTGGTCGCGCCCCAGGTGGCCGCTGCTCGGGCAGCACAGTGGCCACGGGCAGCCAGGGCCAGGAGGCTCCCCCACGAGTGGGCTGCAGGGGAGAGCTGGGCGGGCAGGGAGCTGGCGGGCTGAGTGAGAAAGTATATCCAGGAAGAGGTGAGGCCCCTGCAGACCGAGTGGGGAGTGTGGATGGAGGGCCGTCAGGCGGGAGAAGCCACGAGGGGCAGGCTGAGCCGGGAACGCTGGCCCAGATCCAGGGCCCGTCAGGCAGTGGGGGGCAGGGCCGGGGATCCAGACATCGGAACTACACCACAGATGTGATCACATCTTCCTGACACGAAAGGTCCTGACTCGGTGAAGCGTTCCACATCCCTGACACGGCTTGGATGCTTCTCCAGGGAAGCAGGGGTCCCCTAACTGCTCTGAGAGAGTGGCCAGCCCAGGAGGGGTCCTCGGGGTCCACCCTCGTCTCCACCCCCATTCTGTCCACACGGCCTTATCTCTCTCCTCTCTGACTCACCTCTCACTCATCCAGACCCATGTTCTGTGTGGGTCAGGAGGCTACCAACCTACCCATGGCCTTGAACATCCCCCGTCCCAACACCGACTAAGCTTTGGCCACCAGCCCCCAGACCCCCCAGTGTCCCTGGCACGCACCCTCACTTATCCCTTCCCGGACCAGAAATCAGGCACAAAAGGACAGTTTCCCCCGGGTCTAGGTGGCATACATGACGGTCAGTGTTAGTAGGGACCTTCCAGGGGCGCTGGCTCCAGGGCACCCCCAGAACAGCTCCTCCACACACTGGGCCACCAGGTGACAATGAATTTGGGGAAGCCGTCGACTGGCTCCTATCTTCCGAGACCGTGTCTCTGCGGCCCATTCTGCCAGGATTTTCCGGGAGCGGACAGTCAGCCAGTCCTGACCCCTCTTCACTCTCCAAGCATCAGTGACTACGGGTAAAAATGCCTGCATTAAATCCCCGTAGGTTTATTCATTTTCTGTCACTACGGTAGTTAATCACAAACTTGGTGGCTCAAAACACAAAAATTCACTACCTAACAGAGCTGTGGTCACATGTACAAAACGGATCTTGTTGGCTAAAACTGAGGCTCCAGGGAACACCCACTTCTTTGCCTTTTCCAGCTTCTAGAAGTGCCCACCTTCCTTGGCTGGTGGCCCCTGGCCTGCCTCTCTGGCCCCACTTTGGCCACTGGGGTGTCTCTTCCTGTGACCCTCTTCCTCTTTCAGGGACCCTGGTGATGCAGTGAGCCCGTCCAGATGGTCCAGGACCATCTCTCTAATTACTTAAAGCCAGCTCACTCGTATCTGTAAGCCAGGCCACAACATTAACTCTCCTTGGCCAGTAGCCTGATGAATTCCCACTGGCGCCACTGGGGGGGTGTGTGGACGCCGTTCTGCCTACCCTTCGTGAACTATTATAAGGCAGTAACAGAATAATATATGTGTGATGGTAGAACACTTCCTAGGTACTTTGCAACCATTTTGGACAAAAGAATCTAAATAGAAATATTTAGACAATCATTCTCACTACATAAATTTAAAAAGAAAGAAAATACCATCATCCAGGGCAAGGTCAGACATCGAGATCTGGTGGGATCAGTAAATTAGCTCCTTGTTGACTTAGGCTCCAAAGGACTCGAAACAACCATGAACAGCCATGAACATTTAACAAGGAAAGACCCCTCCCCCCCCCAGTCTGGGGGCATCAGGCTAATCACCGAGGTAGACCACACTGTATTTCCAAAGCCTTTGCTCCCAATAGTTTTCTCACCAGGATTACAGTAAAATTGTCCCCAAACTCCAGGGGTGAGGAAAGGCTTGTGTGGCGGCGGCCAAGGCAGGGGACAGGGGTGGGCTGACTGGGCATCCGCTCTGCCTGGGAAACAGCGTTTCTCGGGACGCCTGTCAGTGTGTAACCAGGAAGGTGGCAGGCACACGGGGACCATGGCTCCCACCTCGGGGGTGAAGTGGCCCAGAATCAGGACGCAAGGATGTTCTGCCGGTCCTGAGAAACGGGAAGACAGATGTACCGAGTGCGCACTGTGCTGGGCACCCATCTCCAGGGGAGGTAACCCGTGAGGTTCTCTCAGCAAATTTCACAAGTGGGAAACTGGGCTCAGTCACACGTCTGGTAACGGCCCAGCCAGGGCTCAAGCCCAGGAGTGTCTCACCCCAAAGCCCACGCTCTGAACTTCAGCATGATTGATTCACTGTTCTACCCATGAACCTCCATGGTCATGGTGGTTACCCTAAAAGACTGAGCGTAACGTGTGTGTGTGTGCGTGTGTGTGCATGTGTGTGCATGTGCAGAATGTGGGTGTGTAGGTGGGGAAGTGATGTAAACCCATAAGAACTCCCGTCTCTCTCCAGCTTTATTTAAATCCTTCATATAAACCTTTCATAATGAAGCCTCTCTGACCTTAAACTTTAATCAAAGCCTTAACCAGAGTGAAGCGTAACCTGCTTCCTACCTACAGAAACTGTCTGTGTCAGCCCTGCTGACTTGGAACTGAGCCACCTCGAACCCGGACACGTGTGCGCATTTCACTCGGGTCTTCCTAGAATGTCTGAGACCTTTGCTACACATACTGGATGTCTGAGGCTCAAACAGCATCCTGGTGAAAAATAAGCCATTTGTGTAAAAGGTGTATTGGATTTGAGGGGAAATAGTGAGATATAAATAAACACAAGAGAAAAGAAAGGCACATAAATTGAAAGCTTAAAATAATGTATAACTATTAAAAGATGTTGAAAAATTCATTTTATCTATTTAATAATCTCTGGGGTGAAGGGGAGAAGGATAACTCTCTCCGGCTGAAATTATTGGCTAATGTTATTCATAACCAAGCGTTACCAGCCTCCATCCAGCCGCATATTTTTATATCCTGCTAAATTCTGCCTCCGTGCAAACTGGCCCAGCAGGAAGACTCGTGTGCTCCTCACAGACCACACGGAAGAGGTGAGCAGAGATCTTCAAATGATGAGCCTTCAGCCGGAATTTCCTGAGGTCTTCATCACCCCCCCGACTGTATGACTACCGGCTGGCGGTCACCAGCCTACAGGATTTTTCTGTGAAAGCCTTGCCTAACAACCTGACTCCTGTAGCTGCTCTGTGGGTGCCCTCGCCCCGCAGGGGGCCCGCCGTCCTTCAAGCAGGCCGACTCCGCAGCTCGGGCTGGAGCTCACCCCACTAGCCGGTCAGACTCAGCCCAGGGGACCGGTCGGGCATCTCTCTTCCCTTCTCTGGCAGTTTGAAAGGTCCAAACGCGGACACAGACCACGTACACACACGTTACATACATGTGCACTTGTGTCCTCAAGGATTTAAGTGCCTGCAAAGCAGAATTGCTTCATGTCACATATGGTTTTAGACCCATACGTAAAAATAAATCTTTATCTTATTCTCGTCTTTTTCTTTTTAAAAAAAAGTTTATTTATTTTGAGAGAGTGTGTGTGTGCACATGTGAGTGGAGGAAGAGCAGAGACAGAGGGAGACAGAGATCTGTCCGCACAGAGCCCCACTCAGGACTCAATCCCATGAACCGTGAGATCATGACCAAAATCCAGAGTCGGACACTTAACCAACTGAGCTCCCCTTGTCTTTTTCTTTTAAATGATAAAAACATGTGACTCTCTTCAGTACTGTAATATTAACCTTTTAAAAATGATCCTATCTTGTGTGTGCCCTGATGTGACACTGTGACATCACAGTGAAGTGGCAGCCCCGTGGCTCCCCCGGGACTTCTACTGGGGCCGTACGCTTTACAAAACGCTGTTATGTGCCCTTGTTTGCAAAAGCAGGGCATCGGAATAGTCTAGAGATCAGCAGAGCCAGCCACAGCCACGAAGACGGTTTGGACCACACTCTCCAGCGTCCACGGCGCGCCCTTTTCCACGTGGCATTGATGCCCGCTTTCTCATTAGCTCAGGTGACTTGATGAGTCTGCTAGGGACTTGGAGACGGTTCCAGAATCTGTGAGGCCACGTACAATTGTGGTTTCTGTGGTTCTGGCAAGTTCCTCTTGTCTGTGGTCTTCGTTCTCTTCACTGTCATCTTCCTGAGTTCTGGCATAAGATGCGGGGCTCACGTTGGAGGAGGTGAACCGAGCAGGTGTAGACGGCCAGTGTGCTTCCTGAACTGAGTCTGAGTCCAGTTCTCTGTAGCCCCCAGGGCTCTCTGCCTCCTTTGAACCACATGGCTCTTCTCCGACTCTCCGACACCGAGACCCCTCTTTCTGGCCTTCGGCTCATCTTTGATTCGTCGGCATGCAGTGCCTCCCCCCACCACGGGCTGCGTGCCCTGGGCGCAGGTGCACCACGAGTGGACTCGCTGCCCCCTGTGGTGAGTCGTTTCCGAGGTGATTATCGCATGGGAGGAGGATGCGGTGGGGCCGGGCCACCTGCTCGCTGATCCTGACGTCAGCAAGGTGTCCAGGTGCCGAGTTAGCAACTGGGATCAATTAGTAATTGTGATTGAAGCCGAATGTAATTAATTACATAATTTGAGTGAGTCGGGTTTTAATTATACTGAAATTGCACCGTGCACCCAGGGCATCTGGAAGAATCCCCAGCGAAAGCATCCCGGCAGGAACGTGGCGCCTGCGTGCGCCCATGCTCGTTTGTACCCCGCCTCCTGCTGCGGGCCCGGCGTGGACCGCTCACCCTCGCAACAGCCGTGCACCCTGCATACGGGACACCTCGCTCACTCACTCCCGCAGCCCACCAGCGGTCAGGGAGTGCAGTGACCTGCAGCACGGTCGGCCTGACCGCTTGGTCTGCTGCGGTGCCAACAGGAACAGCCAATACAGCCATGGCCTTGTCCCTGTGCGCTGAGTTTAGTCGCTCCAGGCTAATAGCCACTGCATGGCTTCGAGGTGAAGCTTAATGCAAATTCCTAGCACTCAGTTTTATACCTACACCTCTGTGGGCTACTCCGAGGGACAGTCATTGACTGGATGATATAAATTCCACATCATTAGTTTCTGGCACTACTTGGTAATCTCTGGAAAATGGGACGTTTGTTCCGGCCATGATTTCTTATTCCTCAGAGTAGCTCCATAAAGTCGCATGAATTGGAGCATTGCACAGCCTGGATTTGCACCAACACCGCTTGGGAGCCAGTGTCACTGGGAGCGAGGGTCTCAGGTTTTGCTGGGGGCCCCCTGGTGTGGCCACCTGCTACGTGCACGGGGCCTCCATGTGGAGAGAGCCCTCTGTGTCGTCCCCCGCGGCACCAGATCAGCACTCCTGATGGCCAAGCACACCTGACGACCCACTGCTCACTGGATGGTCACTTCTCTGGCCCCTGGCCTCCTGGAGTGCACCCCAACACGGCCGAGTCGGCGATCACAGAGTGGGAAGCAGAAGGGTGCAGGGAGCAGACTCTGGCCCGAGGGGAGCCTGCAGACCAGGTGCCTGGCCCGGTTTATCTCTTGCCCGGGAAGCAAGCTCGGAAGGCAGCGATTTCCCTCTGTCAGCACTCTGTTCTCCACCCAGGCTGCTGTGCGCACTCCGCCGTCCATCTCCTGTCTCCAGAGCCTCGTCAGATGGCGCTGCCGGGCAGCCTAGAATCTGACTACCCGCCCATCTTTGGGTCCACAGGCCTTGACCCCCAGAATGTGTGCTCCAGTGACAACTATTTGTAGAAAGTGTTGTCTGTGTTCTTAGGAGCATCTGGGCTTCAGCCTTCAGTAAATGGTTAAGTCTCCCCAGGAACGATGAGGCCCGTGGTCGGCACCCACGGTGTGGGAATGGAGCAAGTGATGGATATGCAAGTTCCTCATAAACTCTAATACGCTGAACAAACCTGGGGTATTAGCGTTTTACGTTCCATCTTAAATTCCCTACCGTGCCCAAAGTACCTTCAAGAAACATTGCACCAGTAGACAGAAAGTGAATCACTCATGTTGCTAAAATCACAGAATTCTCAGCTAGAGAAGCCCTGAGCTCATCCTGATGCCCAGGTGCCCTCACTCAGGCTCACGTCATTCGGCTCCTCTTGAAGCTACCAAGACAGCTACCAGCCCCCGGAGCCCTAGGTGGGTGTCCACACTGGGGAACCAGGATGCCACCTTCCAATTCACTTTTCCAGATTCGGAACATGAGGGAGGGCTTCCTAGGTAAAGGCAGACCTGCTCTGGATTCAGTCAATGCAGTGCATTATTCTTCAGGTTCTGTTCTCACGGCAGGATGGTCAGCCGCGCACGGGGGACCAAAGGTCTATCATCGCAGCCATGTTCGCTGACTCAGCTCTACGCGGAAAAGACCTTCACAAACAATAATTACCGACTCCGTTGATCTCCCTGCATCCTAGTAAATTACACAGAACCAGTGACAGGACCCATCGATTCATTCTTCATGTCATGTTTTTAAAACATCGGCCACCGCCAGCCCTACCCCCATGCTCCCTGGCTCATCCTGCCCCTGGCTGTTTACGGAGCCGTCTTCATGGTGGGGACGAGGCCATCAGCACCTCTGCCAGGACAGCCACACTCACATCCTACAGAGTATTCATCACAATGAGCAGACACACGGGTACTGCGGTCCAAAGGTTTGAGGCAATGGCCTTTCTGGGCAAGCATAATCTTTAAGATAAGCTGAAGATATGTGAGAATCTATAAACCAGGATGCTCGCTAAGAAGTGAGCTTTGCAATCTCACTGCCAATAGCCCTCACGGCCGACACGTTGAGCCTCAGAGTTCACACGTAGGAAGCTACGATCCCAGATCTGATGGAGAGTCTCTCCTCCGTGAAGCAAGTTACCGACGAAGTCTGACTGAGTCAGGACGATTCATAAGCACATTGATGAAAACAGGAAGCACACGGAGGCAGACACTGATTGCAAGCTCGGGCATCACGTGCGTGGGCAGCTTGCTGAGCTCAGCACTGTGGGCTGGCACACTCCCTCCAGGGTCCACAGCACCCCTCGGTGGGGCCTGCTGTGCCCCAACCTGGCCTGCCCGGGACAAGGCGTTTAGAGGTCAGATCTAGTCACTAGGAGATCTCTGGTGAAAGTAATCACTTAGGAATGTTGCTGCCCGTGTCTGCGAGTTCGTCAGTGCAAAGCACGGACTTGACTTTGTCACGGGGTCTTCTCCACACGGATGTCCTAACGCGGGGCCTCTGGGAAGCTCCCGCGCATGCAGGCGATGCCTTCACGCCCACACGTTCTCAGATACTCTGCTCTGCTGCCTGCACGGGAGTTGTTGGGCTCTGTTTGGCCCATTAGCTTGAGGACGTCAGAACCCACACCCGAGTCTGGGCCTGTCGTGGTGGCCTCAGAGTCTGCTGCTCCGTCCATGCAGCGCCAGGCAGCCAGCTGGACCCCAGAGGCCCAGGACCCACCCCTCTGTCTTTGGGATGAAAGGGCTCCAAGCTGCCTCCTTGTCTCCCAGAGGCCGGGCTGCTGGGGCAGCTCTGCCCTTCCCTGGTGGGAACATGCCTTTCCAGCCCACAGCCCGGTTTCAAGCTTTACGCTCTTCCTCACTAACAGAATCACTGTGGTCAGGACCCACCGACGCCTGGGGGCGAGGCCACGCCTGAAACGTCCCAGAATGTTTAGCCCTTTTAAACCGCAGTTTGGCAAAGACTGGGGGGCCAAGGTGGGGGTGCAGGGTGGGGGCTGGGACGCAGGCGCTGGGCCAGGATGGCAGAAACGGGACAGTGGAGGGAGCCCGCGGGGTTGCTCAGTTCTTCCGGGACGAGCATTCGCCACTCCGAAGGGAAAGGTACCAACCCAGCGCTGCACTTGGACGCTGACTGAGCTCATGAGCGACAGAAGGTAAGAGCTGACCCTCTGCTAGGACAGGAGACGGTCCCCCGGCTGCCTCCCTTCTTGCAGTGAAGTGAATATCTGGTGTCCGTGTCAAGGCCCAGGGGCCCTCGCTCAGGAGGTATTTCCACAGGTTCTCGTGGGTCCTCAGGTATTAAGTTCCCTAAGTTTATGAAACACAGAGGCCGAGGCGCTCCAGGCCAGCCTGCCCAGCACCACAGCCTCTCTCTGGGCGCTCTCTCCTGTCCCCACGCGGCCCTGACTGCCCCCAGGCTCTGGCCCGGCCTCCTCTGGGTGCGCCCTGCCCATCCCCTTCTCGCCTTCTCCCTGCACCCCGGAGCTTCTCACCTCCCCTGCCGACCATCTTGAAAATCTCAACTCACTTACTGCCTCCTTCTGGAAGTCCTCCCTGACCCCGTGTCCGCCGCAGTGACGGGGCTTCAACTGAGTGCGTGTGTATCTGCCCCCCACGGCTGCTGCAGCAAGTGCCACGGGCTCAGTGGCTTCACACGCTACAGATTCATCCCCTTAAACTCCTGAAGGGCTGGAGCCCAGACTCCATCCACGCGGCTTAAGGCAGGGCACCTGCACGGCCGAGTCATTTCCAGGGGCTTTGGGGAAAGCCTGTTTCCTCAATCTCCCCAGCTTCTAGAGGCGCCCGAGTTCCCTGGCTGGTGAGCCCTCCCCTGACCTCCACGACCAGGCACGTGGCTCCTTCCAGCCCCACTCCGATCTCTTGCCCATCAGCTCCTCTGACTATGACCTTCAGCCTCCATCTTAATAAGGACCCTCGTGATGACGTTGAGCCTACCGGGGTCATCAGGGCTATTCGCGCCAGTTAAGACACTTAAGTGAATCAAATCTGCAAAGTCCTCTTTGCACGTAAGGTGACATATTCACAGGTTCTGGGGAATAGGGTGGGACATCTTTAGGGGGGCTTTAATCAGCTGACCACAGGGCATTTGACCACATGATGAGGTCTAGAGAGTAAGGAGTGTGTCATTTCTCACTCATTGTGGAGATACTAAAACATACACTGTCAAGTAAATTAATGAATGGATTATGGATGTGTAAACAGGGCAGTTGGATGGGTGGGTGGGTAGGTGGTTGGATGGGTAGGTGGGATGGGTGGGTAAGTGGGTGGGTAAGTGGGTGGGTGGATGGGTAGATAAGCAGATGAGTGGATGAACTTCCAGGATACCCAGAGTTCACTCAGGATCCTCAAAACCAGGCTTAGTAGGAAACAGCTCAGCGGGGCCCATTCTGGCTCAGTCCAGAAAACTTGTATTTCAGGGCATTTCTGGCCCAGCCGGGGTGCTGGCAGCCCGCACTCTCCGCCTCACCCCGGAGAAGTCCCCGTTCTCCAAGTCCCAACGTGCTTTACAGGGTAAGTGCCCGTCATGTTGCCATTCTTTTGATTACCGGAGCTGGGCAGGGTCCACGCTGGGGACCCCTTAGTAACAAGGGACAGGAAGCCCCTGCTGGCCAGATGAGAAAGCCTAGGTCTGTGGCAGGTGTTTCCTAACTCCCACACTACGCTGTGTAACAACAATTTAACCTCAAGGAGCCCTGAGAGCTCATACCTCGTGCAAGTTTAAGCATCTAACTCACCTACTCATTTGGGGAAACTGCCCACAGAAACCAGAGTAGCTCACAAGCTCCCAGTGAACTTGCTTACACACTGGTGTGCAGGTTCACTGTGCTCAGGGCCAGGTGTACACAGACACTCACAAGGGCCAAAGCCAGAATGTTGGTTCATCAACTAGTCCACATCCTGCCTGCGAATGGCCCCACCGGGCTGTTGGCAAACCGAGCGTGAGTTGGATGGGACCCATGCTGGCCTGTGTCTCTACCTGCAGCTCAGGCCCTCAGGCCCAGGGCCCGGGTCTGTTCAGGTGGAAGCCCGCATCTCAGAAATACTCATATGACACGTGTCCCAAGTTGTCTATAAAGTGAACGTATAATTCCAGGCTGAGATGTTTGAATTCAAGAGTTTGCATCTCTGCTTTGGTATCACTCAACAATGACTTGTGACCCAGAAGATACTGACAAATCCCCCCCAAAATTTAAAATTAAACCATGCCCATCAGTTCACCGGAATTCTGCATCTACTGATATCTTTCACTTCAGGTCTCATTCCATTTACATGGGTGCCATCATTCGTGTTACACTTTCCTATCATTCACACCACTGTATCCTGTCCCCATGATGGATGAGGGTAAAATGCAAACATTTTCACATTAAAGAGACTGCGGAGAATCTACTTACAGAGAAACTCTCCAAAATGAGCTTGATCTAATTTATTAGAGGCTGCTTATCTTTGTCTTCCCAAATAATACAACACACCGGCATCACAAAAGAGATTATCTGCACAGCCCAGAGAGGGGGGCGAAGGTTCATCTGTCACCACCTAAGTCATCAACACAAGGAGCTCATCTTAAATTAATGTCCACATTTAAGAGAAATTTTGTTATCTTACTGCATTGTTAATTCTTCCCAGATAATAGCTTGGGGAAGGGTGGCCTGGGGAGACTGGAGGACATGCAAGGGGACATGCGAGGAAAGGACAGGACCACCTGCCGGGGACGGGGAGCCATCGGGAGGCGGATGTGACTTCAGGCTTGTTAGCAGCTGACATTTAAAGGCCGTCAATTCCGGTCCAAGCTACATGTGACCTTGTGGGTGACATCGTTGCCTGTTCAAGGGGGAAGGAGGTCAACTGTGGGAGCAGAAATGCCATTTTCGGAGAATGCCCTGGGCGATGGGGCCCCGTGATTTCTGGGGCTTGGATTCCTCGATGGTGCTCTGGGCAAGGACCTGTCCTTACAGCTGCTTGGTCTCGGGTCAGGCGCTCGGAGGGCGCACACTCAACGAGCCCCTCGTCATGTTTCCACATGTGTGCTGGTCACATATTTGCAACTCTTTGCCTTCTTGGGTCACTTTGCCAGAGACTGTTTTTGTAAGTGTGATGAATTTGTCAAGTGTGCTGTGTAATTAGAAAGACTCCCCTACCTTCTCCTACTTGCGATTCTGCTCTATGCCCTGGGGTCAGAGTTCTACCTGACCATGTGCTAAGTCCAGAGTCCAGAAGGCGGGCAGAGCTCTCAGAGGTGATGGTGAAGATGGGCTGGCTATGCTGACTCCCATCGTGTACTTGTACATTGAATAAGTATGTCTGAAAACTCTGGAGGCCAACCCAGAGATGTGTCTGGAATTAAAAATGTGAAGATACAGTCACAGGTGAAGCACTCGACACCGCCGTGCAGAACAGCCCGCCCAGTAGGCTGAGCGAAGGACGCCTCCGCTGGGCACCAGCAACGGTGCCAACCAGGGCCGGTGCCCAGTCCCTTCTCCCCCCAAATGCTTCCATGATTTATTTATACTGATTTTATTTTTTGATGTTTATTTATTTTTGAGAGAGACAGAGAGAGTGAGTGGAGGAGGGGTAGAGAGAAGGAAAGAGAGTCTGAAGCAGGTTCCGTGCTTTCAGTGCGGAGCCCAACACAGGGCTCCAACCCATGAACCGTGAGATGATGACCCGAGCCCAATCAAGTCAGATGCTCAACCGACAGGGCCCCCGGGTAACCCTACACTGATTTCAACCCTAAAGCCCAAGGCGCCCTGTCTGTTCACAAGTCATGAGGACAGAGTTGAAAAGCTTCTTCCAGCCTGAACCCCTCCACACAGCTGTGAAGGGTCACTCAGGGGCAGGACAGTGTGCTTTGTGAGGGCAGGCGGAAAACAGAGGAGCAAGCGCTTGTTCACGAAGCACTCGTCACGCTTGGACTCGGGCCACCTTGCAGCAGCCAGACACAGCTGTCACCCCACTCCCCGCGCAAGGAAGCCGAGGCGCAGAGAGAGGACACCTGGCCCAGCGCCACCACTACCTCATGCTGACCTGGCTCCGTGGGCCGTACTTTCAACCACCGCGGGTGCTGTCCTGACAATGGGTGTGGCCCCACTTACCATTTCCTGCGCTTATTTCCGGGGCCCGGAGTGGAAGCCGCAGCACCAGACATGCCCCCTGCAGGGGTGTGGCTCCCTGTGGATGACTGGCCTTCTCCAGACAGCAGCTTGGGGCCTGCAGAGCTGGACTTCAGGGGGATGTCCCGACGGTCCTGGAGGCCTCAGCTGGACCCGGCAGAATGTGCCCATGGAGAGTGCAGACCCCAGATCAGGGTCCTGTGCCCGCAGGGCCCTCGCCTCGCCTCGGCCTCTGCACCACCCTCTCCATCTCCACCTCTGACATATTTACCCTAAAGACGCCTCAAGCAAGCCATTGCCTACACACGTACCTCTGCCGACTTGCTGTGCCTCCGTGGACCCTGCACACCGACACTGCACTGTCTGCTGACCTGGGAAGAAGAACGCAAACAATTAAACGTCATCCTAGAGGACGCTTCATTTGCTCACTTGCTGTGCAGTACGCGTGCCGGTGAAATGCGACCAGAGGCGCAAGGAGCACCATGGACCCAACATCAAAGTCCCCTCAGTGAAACCCCTTGAAGAACAATCCCAGTGTGGCCTCCACACCCTACTTCCCTGAGTTAATAGTGTAGCCTGATAGTGAGTTGGTGTAGGGTAGCCCAAAAAGGCTTGTTTCAGTGTAGACATCCACTCTGACGTGGGGCCGACTTCCTTCCACATCTCGCGTCGCAATGGAAGACCATCTGCCTGAAAGGCTGCCTTGCCTGTGAGCTGAGAATCTGGCCAGTGTAGACGGGGGTCTGAAGGCTCTCGAGAAAGACCAGGCTTGCTGGGGAAGGGTCTACAAGACCAGCCAGTAATCCTGGGCAATGGCAAACACCGCAAGCTCATGAGACGTGGACGTAGGAGGGCAGCAGGTGATAGTGAAAGCGGGAAGAAAATACAGTCCCAGAGAAGCACACCGTTCCTCCCAGGACTCGGAGTGCACTTGGCTTTGGCTCCCGCGTTCTCTGGCACCGACAGCCATTCCTGTTCCCTCAACTATAGGAGGAATTCCTTGGTATAAGAGCAATGGTGGCGGGGGGTGCATCCTTGGTTATTGATCAGGCTTTTTCTCCAGTTCAGCCCCCATTCTCTGGGTGCTGAGATGAGCTGGGGATGGAGGGGAGAGGAGGTGTGGCCAGAGCAGAGCAGAGAAGTCCGTGAGCGCTAAAGAAGTGAGGTGGGGGAGTGGGGGGCAGTGAACTAATCACCACTCAACTAACAGTGAGGACAAAACGAATGTGAAACCTGGACCAGGTCCCAGGACAGCTGAGGATGAGGGCAGCTCAGGTGACAAACCCTAGCGGTGTGTCACGGGGGTGAGTCTTCACATCCACTGGGTACGCGATGCTACTTTCATGCATCAACGTGGCTAGGCCATGGGGTGCCCAGATACTCGGTCAAGTGTTTGTCTAGGTGTTTCTGAATGAAATTAACATCCAAATTTGTAGACCAAGCAAGGCGCTGTGCCCTTCCCAACATGGGTGGGCCTCACCCAGTCAGGTGAAGGCTTGAAGAAAACAGAAACTCTGACCTTCCTTCGAGTAAGAGAATTCCTCCTGCCAGACGCCTTTAAGCTGAGACAGTGGGGTTTCCCTTCCTTCAGACCCCAACCGAAGCATCAGCTCTTCCTGCGTCTTGAGCCTACATGGTTTGGGGCTAGAATGACACCGTTGGCTTTCCGGGGCCCCCAGCTTGCCGACTCACCCTGCAGACCTTGGGACTCTCTGGCCTCCGTAACTGCATGAGCCACTTCCTTATAATCAATCTCTGTATCCGTCCAACTGATTGTGCTCCTCTGGAGAACTCTAGTACCCCGGGCAGCCCCTCAGGGGGCGTTTTCATCCAGCTTGCACCCACAGCATCCTCAAGGGGTGCTGACTCGGAAGACAGCACAGTGGTGACATGGTGTTTTACTCTGGGTGATTAGGAGCTGCTTGTAAATGTTTGATTTTCCCGAAGATAAGACCGAAAGAACCCACAGCAGCTGTCTTCACAGAGCACACCTGGTCGTAAGTACCCGATGTCGGACAGCTGTGGGGTGGGACAGGGGGCCTGGGGTGGAGGCCCCGGGCAGGGGCGGGGCTCGGGGGGCGTGTGGAGTCTGCAACCCCAGCACCACACCCTCCTGCCCTGAACCACATCGTTTCCTGTCACTCACCTGTTTGCCCTGTACAGTAACGTGGGTTCAGATAGCACCTCCTGGCTGACGTCCCCACCCTCCCGTCTTCCCGGGTAAACCTTCGGCGCTCCCTCAACCGGGTGCCGCGCATGACGACCCCTCCTAAGTCAGGAGCAGCTCAGCCCGCAGACAATTCCTGTATCTCCAGTCCCTCTTACTACTAACGATCCCCTAAATCCGTATCAAACACTCCCGTTGAGAATGGGCAGATTTGCCAAAAGACAGGCCCATTCCTGACTCTAACCGGCGCTGACGGGGGGAGTGGTTACTGTTCGTCTACGTAGCATGACACAGATGTGACAGAGCTGTGGGTCCTCCGCTGTCACAAACAGGAGCGCTGGCCACCTTCGTGCCGGCCGAACAGGGACAGTTTTAGTGGCCTCTCCTAGTCGGCACGCCGCTGACCGCCGGGAGAAACGGCCCGCGTGAACACGTGAGGACTGAGGCTGTCTGCAGTCGGATAATGCTCACTTGCGCTTAGACAGCCTGTCACCAGTGTCTTTGTGTGGCCGCAGCCAAGGCACCCGGGGGGACCCTGCGTCACGGCGTGTTCTTACGGGTGCAGCGGGCAGTTGACAAGAAAGCCGGGGAGATTTCGAGGCTTCTCTCTGGCTGCAGTGTTCCAGGTGCTGCTGTGATGGGGACGCGCACGCACACGATGTGTGTTAGAGAAGCCGCCCGAGGCTAACGTGCCCAAACCCAGCGAGGCCCGGGGTGCACGTCCAAGCCCGGGCTCAGAGCAGCGCGGTGGCCCTTCCGCTCCGCCGGGGAAGGTGCCAGGCGGCCAGTGCTGCTGTCTGCTTGTTGATGATTATTTCAAGCCCTCACGTCAGACTAACGGGGAGCCCCGCACCCCCACACCGAGCAGGCTGCCGTGGGCCAGGCTGCCCTGAGATCCGGCTTCCAGAAAGCATCCGTTGTGTCCACATCTCCAGATCCCAGCGCAGGGCCCTCCCCCAGCGTCTGTGACCCGGGGCCTTGAAATGTCTCCACCCACGGTCGACCGGGAGATGGTCGTGGGGCTCGGTCCACGGAGAAGAGCAAGCAGAGCCCCGTCTCAGAACAGGAAGCCGCCAACTGTCTGGGGAACAGCTTCCAAGACTTTGTGCATGAAAAGTGCTCATTTAAAACAAAAGGTCCCTCCTAATTTGACTATTCTTGTCTCTCTGGCCATTACGGCTCCACGGCCACGCTGGGAGGTGGGAAAGTGCCCTTGCAGGTCCCCTCGGGGTCCCATAGAGCAGGGTCTGACTCGAGGCTCTGAACTCGGAGCGAACAGTTTCCACCTGCTCCCGCAGCTCATTAGAGGCGGTGGAGCGGCCAGCAGAACCCAGGGACACAGCCCTCCACGGGGACCTGTCGCCGCCTGTCAGCGAGCAGGAAGGGGGCCGTCACACTGGGCACTTCAGCTGGGAGGTGAGGGGAGTCCGATGTGTCCTCAGGAGGGACGCAGCAGCAGCAGCAGGGCAGACACACAGGGACAGGGCCCGGGGGTGTCCTGCCGCAGGCCCCGTCGCCCGTGGGGGAGGGGCGGAGGGCCCGGCCCCGAGCTGGCCGGTCCCCACCGCCTCGCCGCCCGCCCTCCTGCCCTGAGGTCCTGCGTCGTGGCCCCGGCCCCGCACGCCTGCTGCACGGGAAGGGGAGCCCCCACGCCCGGCGGCTCCAGGTCTGACTCGGACTTCCGAGTGCTTGACTGCGGGACAGCCACAGGCCACGTCCACCGAGGAGCCACAGGCCACATCCGCTCAGGAGCCACAGGCCAGGTCCACCAAGGAGCCACAGGCCACATCCGCTCAGGAGCCACAGGCCAGGTCCACCAAGGAGCCACAGGCCACATCCGCTCAGGAGCCACTCAGGAGCCACAGGCCACATCCACCGAGGAGCCACAGGCCACGTCCGCTCAGGAGCCACGGGCCACGTCCGCCGAGGAGCCACGGGCCACATCCGCTCAGGAGCACAGCTGGCTGTCAGTGTCCACTAATGGGTTCTCGGCCCCACGAGAGGCTCCAGCTGGCACCGAGCACGGTGATGGGACTGGGCCTGTAACGGCAGCCCCTCCCCCCCCCCGCGGACACCCCTCCTGGAGGGGGCGCCCCTGAGCGACGAGGTTTTCACTTTGCCTCTCATTTCGGCCACCCCGCTGCCACGTCACCTGGAGCCACCTGCTCCGTGGGCACATGCTCTGGGCGCCGAAGTGTACCGCGTTCCTGCTCAGCCTCAGGTGCGCCTCACGGTCACTCGCAGGGCGGGGTGGGGGCACCTGTGTCCGTGAGCCCGCAGGACGAACTGGTCAGATCCCGAGCCAGGTGGGAACCCAGTCCCCACTACCAGCCGCTGGGTCACCCTGACACACGGGCTCCACGTACCGGGATATAGAAACGGGCCAGACAGACGGAGAGGGGTACTTCAGAATTCCACGTTAATGTGGGGGCTGGAAATACTAACCGATACTGATACTAAATTCAGATTTTCTTCTTGGAAACGGCAATAAATAACATGAAAACACTTTATACATCAGAAGCCTTATTTGCTTGGAGCATCGAAATAGATATAAATGTCATTTCTTCAAGGAGCAGAGAACAGTTCAGTCTCCTCATGAGGGGGTTCCTGGTGAGATGTGAGAACGGGCAGGGGCCCCGGGGGAACCACAGACCGTGGCTGGGGCCACGCAGACATGCAGCTCACCCCATCTGGCCTGTGCAAAGGCCCTGTGGTGGCATGAGGGGAAGTGGCTGTGGCACAGTCCCTGGGGCAGCACCACGAAGGGGGGAGAGGATGCGGGGCGTTGAGTCAAGAAGGGAGTGGCTGGTGGCCTCCGCCGCACAGCACCTGCCACCGCGAGCCGGGCCCCACGCGCCTGCCCGCACCACCTCGTTTCTCCACCTCCTCCGTCCACGTGGCACAGGTAGGGTGCAGGACAAGAGCCGGAAGGCCGGGGTCCACGTGCCCTCAGGAGGCAGCGGGGGTCACAGCCTCCTGCCCGGACCCCACTCTGTCCCTCACATCTCACCCCTGACCTGCGGAGGATGGAGGAGGGGCGCAGGAGAACGCGGTGCATGAGCGAGCTCAGGAGGGGTGTGGGTCCTGGCGTGCGGTCGAGGCGGGTTCGGGTGGGTGGCGCGGGGAGGAGTCGTGGGTGCCGGGGACGCAGGCGGACCCGGCCGGCCGCTGCTCTCGCACTTCCACGCGGGGAATGCACCACTCGCTGCGATTCACCTGTGGCCCCAAAGCAACAGCCGAGGCGAGTTTGCAGTCGTCCGGACGAGCTCGGGCAGTGAGCGATCCGAGCGGCCCGGTGTGCGCTGCCGACCAGGCCTCGCCCCAGACACGCGCCTTCCTGACTCCGCTGAGATGATGAGCAAGTCTCCCGTCGCGGCCCGTCGAGGGCCCGGCTTTTCACATCACTGTGCTTTTTGCTGGTGATTTTGCGGTTTCACCGGCCGCCGGGGCAGAGCTGAGGTGCCGACCAGGGATCCGTGTGCGAGGGGCTGAGGTGCGCGTGCCTTCAGGAGGAAATGAGCTCCCTCGGGCGCGAGTCGGTGCTGTTGGCCCTGAGCGTGACGAGGAGGAGTCCGCCGCACATGGTGCATGAGGGGTCTGAACGCACCTGCGGGGCTCGGCTGTTCCGGAAACACACCCTGACTGCGGGCTCGCGGGACGGCTCCCAGGTTCAGCGTCTGCCGTGCCAGACTCAGCCCCAGTGATGCGCAGCGGAGCAGGGCCCACGGGGGGAGCGTGGCGGCCATGAGACCCCGCGGTGGCGGCACCGTCTCTCTGGGCCTTCGTGTCATCTCCATTGTCCCAGGGACAACCTGAAAAGCGGGAACCCTTCCTCTCACCCATCCCCTGGGGCCTGAAGTCCGGAAGTCCTGCTACCGTCCACCAGTGCACAAGCAACACAAGAAGGCAAAGCCTCAAACCCAGGCCAGACCCAGGGCGCCTCGCCCGGACCCCCCGCCCCATCCCCGGCACCCGAGCGGACCCACGATGGCAGCCCACGTGGCATCTCCCCGCGACCCCAGCGAGGAGCAGGGAGCTTCACGACCCGCTACCGCTGTGTCGGGGCCCTGGGGACGCAGCGTGCCTGGTGCTGACGGCCTGGGAGGGGCCCCGCCCGGACAGGAGACCAGGAGGGCACTTTGCAGCAGGTGACCTGGAAAGGCATAGTCCGAGGACGGCCACCTGTGCAAGGCGGCGTTCTGGCCGGCGTTTTATCCTCAGACCCCGGAGAGGCGTCCTGAGAGGCACGGAGCAGACAAGCCCTTCCCAGACGCGGTGCCCTTTGCCCCTTGGGGGGACTTCCCAGCAATTGGACACCTGGTGGGGCCCAGGGCTAGCGACCAAGGACTGTCCCCAAGGGCAGGGAAGGGACCCCCAGGCAGCCACGGGGCCTCCATGGGGGCAGAGAGGACAGAGCAGAGCCCCGGGGGATGGAGGTGATGTGCAGGATGCAAGGCAGGGGCGTCGTATTTGATGAGGAGCGCGGGTTCACCCGGCTGAGGCTCGAGCCAGCAGCGAGGAGGCCCAGGGCAGGCTGCAGACCCCACCCCTGGAGCAAGGCCCAGAATGAGCGCTGTTGTAGGAGGGACATGGGGTCCCAAGGAGACAAGGGCTCCCAGAGCCGCAGATGTTACGGATGCACAGCCTCCGCATGACTGCTGTCGGGCTCGGGCTCACTCAGGCTCTGTGTCTCCTCAGGAGCAGAGTGGCTGTTCCCGAACAGAAAACAGACACCCCCTTGGGAACCTCTGTAGGCGGATCATCTGATCTACCGCCCGCCCGGGTGAGGACTCAGCCAGAAGAGCTGTCTCTGCGAGTCCCCGACCGTCCCTCACCCGGGGGCGTCACAGCCGTGCCGCCGCTGTTCACGCTCATCTTTCATTGTAACGGTTAATATGAAATCACACCAGTTACGAAAATGCAGGTGACAAGCTACCCAGCTTTCCGTAAAGTTTGCCCAGGAGAACAGAGCACTCTGAACGTGCCCCGCTCAACGGCACGCAGAGCGCTGCACTAATTGTCAGGACGTTTGTGGAAGCCTTAGTGGATGGCCCAGTGCCCACCGCAGGCAAGATGCCCTGCTTGAGGGTGACAGCCAGACGGCTGTCAGGGCCACCCCCAGCCAGGCACTCAGGGGCCCTCGGCGCCCCCAGGACGGCACCCGGGACCGCGGGTCCCTAGAGGGACATCCTCCGCGCCCACAGCCCCTGACCGACCCCCACGGAGCCGGCCCGAGTGCAGAGCGAGAGCCAGGAGAGAAGTCTCTGCCACTTGCCAAGATTGTGGCCATCAAGGATGTTGTCATCAGGTCCCCAACCTCAGGGCAATTAAAAAGCGCAGATGCAGCCAGGTTTCCCTCGTGGGAATCAGGCTTGCGGCATTCTCTGTGCACCAGCCCGTCCGGAGAGGAAGCCCAGGAGCAGTGGTCGGCCCGAGGTGGGAACTTGGCTAACGGGGACTGTGCACTGAGGAACCATCCTCAGGGACCACGTGCTGTGGCGGGAAGGAGCCTCCCGCCCCCGGTTCCAAACCCGCCGACAGGGGATGCGAGAGATGTGGTAGCCAGCTGACACCCAAAGCCGAGGGCCCAGGCCTTGCCCGTGGGGTCCCGGTCACTGTCACTGTCATGCCCCCCAACCTGGCCGCTGTGAGGGTCAGATGGGGTCAGAGCCTGCGGGGAAGTCCAGGGCCGCTGGGAGACCGCACGGGGGAAAGACACGCATGTAGCGTCAGCCCGCTGGGCCACAGGCCACACGGAGGAGACCTTCCACGTGGACGGTGCGAGTGAAACAGGCACTTGTGGCCTAAACCCCAGCGCCTATGAACGTGACCCTATTTGGAAATAGAGTCTTGCAGATACAATCAGGTTCAAACAAGGTCGTACCTGATTAGGGTGGGCCCTAAATCCAAGGACTAGTGTCCTTCTAAGAAGGGGAAAGTTTGGACACAGAGACGCACACAGGGAGCGCCACGTGAGTCAGAGAATGGAGTGACATGTCTGCAAGCCAAGGGCCACCAAGGGACAGAGGACGCTGCTGCTCCCGGGGGACCTCCCCGGCCCCCACGTGACTGTGAGCGTCTGGCCTCCAGACCGTGAGGCAGCACATGCCCTGCTCCCAGCAGACTGCGCTCTGTACGGCGGCCCCAGGAACCCCACTCGCCACAGGGGCTGCATTCCCCAGGGAGAGCCACGTGTCTGCCGCCCACGCCCCTCCCAGAGGGCTGGCTGCATCCACGGGAGGTGACCACTAGCTGCACTGCCCGGGGGATGTGACAGATGAGCTGTCACCACACCCCTGGGAAAGCTGCCGAGGACATCAGCCAGCCTGCTCGCGCCAGGCAGCCACGCTCACATAAGAGAGAAATACCATCACGGTCCACGGCCCTGGACCAGATGCTTCAAAGAACATTGCATCCAATCCTCAATTCCAGCCCTTCCAGGCACAGGAATAAAAAAACAAGTTTTCACTTTATTATTCATAAGATCGTCACATTGCTTCAAGTGTCAACTTTCCAGAGAAGTACGATTTCTGTAAAACTGCGTTAACGTGAGGCACAGCCGCTGTCGGCACGAAGCACGGAGCGTGGACCTCCCAGAGCGCAGAGGAGGGGTCGGAGCGGGATTTTTAAACATCACTCTATTTACAGGGAAGCCCCAGGCGCCGCACGCCGAGTTTCCAGCATCAAGGAGGAAGGTGAGATGGGAACGGAAGCCCACAGGAAGGGCACTTACAATGCGGGTGACCCAGCAGGTGACGTGCCCACCGCCCTCGGGGTCCGGCCGCGGCAGCTGGTGACCAACCCGCACAGGAAGGGGAGAGGTTGGATGCTCTGCCTTGGCCGCCTTCTGGCACCTTCCTCCCAGGGCCTTCCGTTACCTGCCCCTAAACCTGAGGGCACCTGGCCGCCCCGCATCGTTGTCAGCAGGGCTGTGGTGACACCAAGGATGCTGTGAACCTGGAGGGGTCGCGGGGGGGCGGTGCTCTCTCTCGGGAAAGGGCCGCTGGACCAGCTGTCCCCAGGCGCCCGCGTGCGGCTGCCTCTTCGGCACTTGTCCCGGCTCCTGCCTGGGAATTCAGGCTCGGCGTGTCCACCTCCCCTAGCAGAGGTCAGAAAGCTTCCTCCGCAAGGGACCAGGCAGGGGGTACCTCAGGCCTGGGGACACAGGGTACAGGCGACCCAGACGTCACTGGGCTGGGCCCCCGTCCCTCACCTGTGGGCACGTCGCAGACGTCACACAGCCTTCACGTGTCCTCACAGGGCCGTTCTTCCGTCGACATCGTCAGAGATGTACAAACACGGCCTGTCTCCACGTCCCTGATACTTGGCTTCACTGCTGAGATTCTCTGAAGGTGTGTTTTGCCTGTTTTCTGAAATCTTCATTAGTTATTAGGTTTTATAACCATATTTCATTTAAAAAGTCTCCTGTTGGTAACTGTATAAAATTACTGATTCTGTATTTAATGATAACAAAATATAAAGTAATGTTTAGGTGATTTTTACTACATCCTATCCCGTCCAGGCAAGTGCCCGTGAGGTGGGCACCCAGCACTGCTGTGGGGAATGTGAGTTTGCTAGAAAACTGAAGCAGAAGCCCGCACCTGTCTGATCTGGCACACGGGCCGTAGTGGGAGTCCCCGGGTGCCCTCTGTGCGGGGGCTTGGCCTCGGCGACCCTAACTGGGCCTCCGTCTCCCTCTTGCAACTGACGTTCAGTGGTGGACGGACACAGACACAGCACCCGGAAGCCCCACGTAGGAGCGAGCGCCCGGCAGGCACAGACTGCGTTCGCCGGGCCGCTCTGGGTTGGTCTCTCCCACGCTCAGCGTCTGGAACGGGGCTGCGGACAGCACAGCGTGTCGAGAGTCATCTTGGGAAAAGCCTGACCCGGCAGAGCCTCTCTGGGAGCCTCTCTGCTCTGTGGCCCTGTGCCCAGCAAGGCACTGGCGTGGCCCTGAGTTCTGCCGAGCACCAGGGCTCCTGGGCAGCCACGGGGCAGGGGTGCGAGGGGTCTGGCGTGTACCCCTGTGGGGGGCTCCTGCGGGGGGTGGGGGGATGAAGGGGCAGGGAGGTTGTGGCCAGGTCACCCAGGACCTTGGGAGACTTGGATCCAGGGACTTCACCTGAGGACAGTAGGGAGCCCTCGGGGGCTCCAGGCAGGGCGAGTGTCCACTTTGCAGTTAGAAAGGCCCTGAGTCCCTCCCGGGGAGAAGAGACCAGAGGACGAGGTGGACGAGAGGGGACGAGTTGGGGGTTGGGGGCAGACAGCTGGCCCTCATATGGTGCAATTGTTCAGAAGGCAACACCAGGGCTAGAAATAACCTGCAGGGCTGAGCGGGGTGGAGGCGGGGCAGATGGGAGGGGGAGGGCATCGTTGCGTACTGGTCCCAGAGCCCCCAGGGCGCCCGCAGGGACAGGGAAACAGTCCTCTCCGTGTTGATGGGACTGAAGGACCTGGATGGAATCCATTAACAGTGGGGACAGTACTGGTAGTGGGTCCTGCCCTGAGGCTCCTCTGGCCCATCAGCAAGGCCCCACCGGGGTCTGTCTCACACCGGGGACATGTTTGTTGTCAGAAGCAGGGGTGCAGGCAGAGAAGATGGTGGCAATGGGGAGGGAACCAAGTGATTCCTGGCCAGCAGGGAGCAGCAGGGCCTCCTCGCGGAGCCCTGGAGAGTTCTGGAATACGCTGGAGAGTTCTGGAGAGCTCTGGAAGACTCTGAAGAGCTCCGGAGAGCCCTGGAGAATCCTGGAAGACTCTGGAGAGCCCGGGAGAGCTCTGGAGAATCCTGGAAGACTCTGGAGAGCCCTGGAGAGTTCTGGAAAGATCTGAAGGGCCCAGGAGAATCCACAACACACACAGCTCCACCTGAGACCTTTTACTGTGTGTGTTTCCCCTCCTAATAGATTTTATAACATAACTATCAGCCTTCAATTTGAAAACCATTTCTTTTGTTCACCTTTCCAGAAAATGTAACACCCTATGGGGCCAGGCTGTGAAAAGGCATTCTGCAGGCTGGCACACCAGCCACTCAGAAGAGGAAATTACCTATAGGGGTGTAACCGGCGATGATAAGATTATTGTGGAAACGCACTTAACAACAGATGGGCGGTCGGGTTGCACGTCACCCTGGCGTGTCTCTTTCCGAGGTGCAGCTGGACGTGCACGGTTCTTAGCGCAGGTAGACAGAAAGGAGGGATAAAGTGCCAGGGGCGGGAATGATACGCGTGTGTATCCCTGGAAGGGAGAGAGAATTTCATTTTCTCACTTATTATCCCCCATGATGTGTCACCAATGGTCTGTGAAAGGAAAACCGAGGAGGGCCACAGTAAATTTTCTCGCTAAGCTAAAAAGATTAGGGAAGAGGCGATGTGAGCTCTCTGCCTGTATTTCTCTGCAAACTTAAAAAATTAGTTTACTAAGCAGATCTTTTAATGTTCCCATTGGCTAAGAAAATGAAGAAAAGAAAGAGGAGCCAATGAATGGATCTGACAGCTAGAAAAACTTGTGTTAATAACCTCATTTGAGTAAATGTCCTTAGAATGCTTTTTAAAAACTATAAACATGAGGTATGTTCTACTCAGATTCATTTTCTAAATGTCCCATTGCTGCTGGTACTAAAATCACTGCAAGTGCATTTCGGGAGGATAGGACGGAACTGCAAAGTAGGAACCGCTCGTCTCCCCTGACTGCAGAGAGCACGTGACCTTGGAGGAGGGTCTGTCCTTCCTCATCTACAAAACGGGGTGCGTCTGAGAAAAGGTATTGGGTTACATTGAGTCCTGTGTTCCTGCCGAAGACAGCGTGGAGGGTATTCGTGCAAATGCCTGGATTCGCTGGATCATTTTTTAGTTTGATTTTTTAAATTAAGTCTTATTTTTTAAATCTTTTAATGTGTATTTATTTTTGAGACAGAGCACGAGCAGGGGACAGAGAGAGAGAGAAAGAGACAGAATCCGAAGCAGCTCCAGGCTCTGAGCTGTCAGCACAGAGCCAAGCACGGGGCTCAAACTCATGGACTGCGAGACCATGACCTGAGCCGAAGTCAGACGTTTAACCGACTGAGCCCTCAGGCACCCCTAAAACGTTATGGTTTAAAAGCAGGTTTAAGGGCACCTGGGTGGCTTAGTCGGTTAAGCGTCCTGCTCTGGGTGTTTGGCTCAGGTCATAATCTTGAAGTTCATGGGTTCGAGCCCTGCATCAGGCTCTGCACTGATGGTGCAGAGCTTGCTTAGGATTCTCTCTCTGTCCCTCTCTCTCTGCCCCTCCCCTGCTCTCACTCTCTCTCAAAAATAAATAAATTAAAACTTAAAAAAACAAAAGCAGTTTTAGATTCACAGCAAAATTGGGAATTGTCTAAACTCACTGTGCCATTTGGACGCCTCTTTTCTCCTGGGTGTGTAAACTTCCAGACTCACTCTCTGTGACCAGCCCGCGAGGGCGTGTGCAGGACAGAGCAATGGGAGTGTGACCTCTGACCAGCCCGCGAGGGCGTGTGCAGGACAGAGCAATGGGAGTGTGCACACCTTCCCACACCAGTGGGCTCCCAGCCCCCACCTCCGGGAGGAGGCAGGAGAGGCCGGGACCCTTCCCAGCGGGTACACCGTCTGGCCATCTGTCCATTCTCCTCTTTCCTCCCCTTCCCTCCCTCCGTCTTCTTTCCTCTTCACTCCCTTTATCCCCTTTCCCCATGCACCCCCGCAGCTGCAGGGAATGGCTCCTACATGCTCCGTGCGCCCATGAGCGTGGTCACCGTGCCTGACCCTGTAAGACACGGTGCTGGCGTTCTGCCTGTGAGCTTCTGTCTTAACTATTTTACCTAAAGTTAACTTAGCTATTTGCAGACCCTAAAGATGCAGTGTGTGTGTTATCACAAAATAGAAGTGGAGGCGATCATCGCCGAGGTGGTGCACAGAAGGCCCCCAGGCCCCGAAGCCGCCCTCCCCCAGGGAACCCCACCTTCCTTCTAGAGGCAAACCCTAGGCTGAGATCTAAAGCCGTAAACCCTGTATAATTTCTGTTGTGACTGTCACGTGTGCGGGAGCCATCATGGTGAGCGGGGGTTCCGTTCGCTCACGGTGGTACTGTGTGCATTTCATTGCATTGTGTTTATTATAACATTGATCATCATTTTGATCTGCTCGAGTTTGGGGCTATTTCAAATAACGCTGCTATGGGCATCGTATACACACCCATCAGCACACACACACATCTCTGCTGGGCTGTCTGCAGAATCGTTGGGTGAAAACAGTCTTACAGGTCATGGCACCAGTGTGCAGGGTGACATAGCAGACAGTCTCAAGTGACACAATCTTGCCAAATTCTAGAATCTGTCTTTTGAAAAATGTTAGCCGTTGTGGTACCATCACGTTTTAATTGTATTTGCATCTCACAATGTCATTAGTAATTCCTCGATGACTAACAAAGAGAGCCGCCTTCTCATGCGCTTATTGCCGTTTGAATCATGTTTTCATATCTACGTACCTTGGAGCTACGACGCTGGGCGCACGCGGGCTCAGTGTCTGCATGGCGGTCCCGGCTGGTGTGGGCTCTCGGGCTCTCTGCACCTTCACAGCAAGCACCACGTCTTTTGTGAAAAGCACATACTGAGTTTTGCGACATTCACCTTCCCTGACGGTCTAGCCTTGAAGAGCGTCGGTGCTGTCCCTCGCGTGTGTCCTGCTGTTCGGATCCCTGGGCTTCCCTCACCCCTCCCGCGTCCCTTCCTCTTTCCGTTTTTCATGGGTAACCGGACATCTGTCACTGTTTTATTTTCCCTCCGTTTCATTGACAGTCACATGGCCTCTCACGGCAGTTAGTGCTCGTGCCGGAAATCAGCACACGTCATCTTCTCACGAGTCAGATGCGAAGTATCACTTCTCTCACTTTCCACGAGAGCTGAACCTTAGAACCCCGTCTGTCCATTTAGCCTCCTCCTGCTTTTCAGTGACGGTCGGTGGGCCTTTCAACTTGTAAAACTTAAACTGAGGGGCTCCTGGGGGGCTCAGTCAGTTAAGCGTCCAACTTCGGCGCAGGTCATGATCTCGCCGTCTATGACTCGGAGCCTCACATCGGGCTCTGCGTTGACGGCTCGGAGCCTGAAGCTGCTTCTGATTCTGTGTCTCCCTCGCTCTCTGCCCCTCCCCCACTCACGCTCAGTCTCACTCTCACTCTCAAAAATAATTTTTTTAATTAATTTTTTTAAAAAATTAAATTGCAACTTGAATTCAGTACACTGAAAATCCCACAGACAGTATTAATTTGATGGCTGCAATCCATCCACAGCGCACACTTCCCCACGTAGATATGGTCTCCCTCTATCGCTCAGGTTGCCCGACTCCCCGCTCCGCTGCAGTTGGGGCTCATTTTCCTCCGGCCCGCAGGCCTCTCAGGATTTCTTCCCATGAAGCCCTGCTGGCTGAGTTCCCTTTTCTCTCTTTCCTTCCTTTCCTTCTCTCTTTTGAGACAAAATATCTCTCTTACCCCCACTGTTGAGGGATTTGCACGGGGTCTGCGGTCCTGGGTGCACGGTGGGCCCCTCCCTCGACACCCCCTCCCCTGCCCAGTGCACCCACCCCTGCCGAGAAGCCAGCTGGTCCTCAGCCCCTCCTCCGTGTGTTTCTCCTGTGCCTTCTTGGCTACCTGTGGTCTCAACATCCCTCTCCTCAAGAGCCTAGATTATTTGGGATTCGTTTTGTATTATTTCACTAGCTCCTTCTCAGGGCGCACAAGCCATTTCGATGCCGTACTATGGATTCAAGCTACTGAAAACCCCGTTCTGCTTTACACAGGCCCCGAGTCTGCGTCCCAGCCCCTCGGGCTGCCTGGCCAGTGTCCAGCTGGTGCAACAGCCAGCGGCTTTGTCTATTTCCTGCACAGGCAGCGCCCACTGCCCCCTGCTCCCCCGTGTGCAGGCCTGCTGAGCGGCCCCGCAAGATGAGGCTGGAACGCAAGCAGGGCCCTGCACCTGCTCTGCGATGCGGTCCTCCTCGAAGACGGCCGGCCTCCACAGCTAGACTCTGCCCCGAGACGGAAATCCCTGAAACCGTAGCATTACCTTCCCCATTTAGAATGATAACCACCTGGATGACATGTTGTGTTCAGTAGTGAGTCAAGAAAAAGCTCATTTTCGTGACTATGGGAGAAACTGACGTATCCCCCGATCGCGCCTGTGCTCTGGGCTGTCGCACCTGCCGCAGATCAAGTGTCCACGTGCACAGGTGGGGCGGGGTGTTGTGTCTGGACTTCATTCTATTTATTACATCGGCCCTTATACCCACCTCTGTTCCAACAACTCTCACTGAAAGCAAATAGTGACATTTGGGAAATCAAAATTCTTCTTCTTGCTCTGCAATCTGGCATATTCTAGGTGTGAGGGCCTTTCATTCCGACATAAACTTTAGAACTTGTTTACTAATGTACAAACACTTCAACGATAGCAAATAGACAAAACCTGTCGGTGCTTTGACTGGTATCGTGTTGCCTCTGTAGATAAATCTGGGGGCGACGGGCGGCTCTGAAATGCTGCTTCCCAGTTCACGCGCCCCACACCCTTCCCTACTTCCTTACGTCTCCCCAGATTTTCTACCTGTCCTCAGTGTTGGTCTAAAGTAACTTGTCCTTATTTGCTCAAAGAACTCATGAACATGGTATCTAACTTTACAAAGAGTATAATGTTATTTATGTCATATTTTTTACTTATTCATTCAACTCTACAATTTTTGTTGAATTATGAATACTTTATTGATTTTTAATGGCTGCAAACTTAGACAGCAGTGCCCTTCATATCTTGCAAAATAATAAGGTAATACAAAAATTAAATTATTACAAAATAATAAAACTTAAAAGTCAGGGGCCCCTGAGGGACTCAGTTTGTTAACCGTCCAACTGTTGGCTTCAGCTCAGGTCATGATCTCATGGTTTGTGCATTTGAGCCCCACACCAGGCTCTGAGCTGACAGCATGGAGGCTGCCAGGGATTCTCTCTTCCCCTCTCTCTCTCTGGCCCGCCCCTGCTCCTCTCTCTTTCTCTCAAAATATTTAAATTTTTAAAAATTAATATTTAAAAATGTCAGTGAGCATTCAAGATGGATGTGGGGGGGAGGGGGGGTGGGCATGGAGGAGGACACTTATGGGGATGAGCACTGAGTGTTATGTGGAAACTAATTTGACAATAAACTATTTGTAAATAAATAAATAAATAAATAAATAAACATAAAAAAAAATGTCAGTGAAAGGGATGAGGACACGAAATCTCCTGAGAAAACGATGCAAATCACCAACGTGGAACTACAAACACGCCCAGCTTCACGAATAATCAAAGAAATGCACGCAGCACTAGCCACCACTGTCCCTGTCAGATCGGCAAAGACATTTTTAAGCCTGTGATTTAATGAGGATGTGGGGAAACAGCCCTTTCCATCGGCTATTGTGGGGGCTCAGATCAGGATGCAGCTCTCTAGTGAGATGAAAAGTGTATCCGTCCTTCGATGGAGCAGATTCTCTACCTGATATTTACCAAGGAAAAAAAAACCACCATCCCAACTTCACAAAGTAGCATGTAATGTGATAATCATGGTGGGGCGGAGTGGAAAGGGAATAAAGTGTAAACAACTTACAAATCCACTGACAGAAACTAAATACGTAACTCCTTGGTCATCCATGCAGGTGGTATATTGCAATGCCTTTAAAACATGATCTAAAAATCTGACATGTTAGGGGCGCCTGGGTGGCTCAGTTGGTGAAGCGTCCAACTTCGGCTCAGGTCGTGATCTCGCAGTTCGTGGGTTTGAGCCCCACGTCAGGCTCTGTGCTGAGAGCTCAGAGCCTGGAGCCTGTTTCAGATTCTGTGTCTCCCTTTCTCTCTGGCCCTCCCCTGCTTGTGCTCTGTCTCTCTCTGTCTCAAAAATAAATAAACCATAAAAAAATTTTTTAATCTGACAGATTAGGATACTGATGCAATGTGGCGAAGTTAGAAGTCAAGTCCGGAACCTAAGTGTACCGTGAGCCCATCCCACTCTGTGACACAGTGGCTTGTGAGAGACGGCAGATTTCACAACCTTCCTGTCTCGTGGATCAATCCACTTAGAACATGCTCAGACGAAGACAGACCTGTAGAAGATGAGAAGAAACTGTCGTCCATTGTTGTATAAAAGCACACAAAAAACAAGAGGACCTCGTGTGCAGGAAGATTCCTGAAAGAAGAGACATGATATTTTTAATAGGAACTATCTCTGGCTCTTATTTCTAAGTTAACCACGTTTATAAAATTTGAGACTGAAAATGATCACTTGTTGGGAGGTGGGAGGGTGGCAGTTAAATAGGCGATGAGGTGAAGGAGGGCGCCTGTTGTGATGAGCACCGGCGGTGTATGGAGTGTTGAATCGCTGTATTGTACACCTGAAACTAATATTACACAGTATGGTAACTGACTGGAACTTAAATAAAAACTTTAAACAATTTTTTAAAAAATTAATCATTTGTTATTTTATAACCTTTTATAATTGAGAAACATAATCAAGGTGAAAAGGAATTATTTTAAGAGGAAGTTTTGAGACCTCTTTCCAGGCATAGGATGCCCACTGGAGGGTGAAACCCCTTCCTGAAGAGGCAGCCCCACAGAAGCCCCACGGAAGCCCCACAGAAGCCCCACGGAAGCCCCATGGAAGCCCCACAGAAGCCCCACGGAAGAGGAAAGAAAAATAAAGTGGCATTACACCTTCATCACCCCAAAGTGTACCAGACAGCGACTCCCACAGGGAATGCCTGAGTTCAAGGCAAAGAGTGATTTATTGAAACTTAAGACAATAAATACACCTCTACAGTGATTTTCTCCCCCACCTCGCATTAACTTTTAAAGGTTATTGTGTATTATTCTTCCATTAAGAAACTAGATAAATAACAATGCACTGGGCATTAAAATTAGTGAATTTCATTAGCGACCTCTGGTTCATTTCTTCTAGTACAATTCCAGGCTTTCAGCTGCCCGTGCAGAGCATTTAAAGCTTTTTGTTCTTCTTTTCCTAATAGCTCACATGATAAATGCCCATGACAAATTTAAAAGAGAATAAGGAATCAGGTGCGGTTGCTCTGAAAAACTTCTTTAGCTTTCCCTCTAACTTCTTGAGCTGCGGGCTTAGTAATTAAGTGATGTAGGCATTCGGTCCTCAAGCCGAGTTAATAATCTCCTTAACCAGATGACGGCTGTGACGTGAGCCCTGCTCCGGACGACTCGCCCAGTGCTGTGTCCCCTGCAGGACGGGAAAGTGCAGAAGGAAGACGTCCCATTGTCCCGGTCGGGAGGCCGACACAAAGGAGGGGCCCCTCCGCAGGGTCTGAGCCAAGGGGGTGTGGGCAGAGCTCAGGGCACATGAGAGGAGAAGAGTTGACCATCCAGCGTTCGGGGGGGGTTCTCCTCGTGCTGGGGGCGTGGGGGCCCAGGAGGGGACTGCCCACCTCATTCTTCCGCCCAATGCTCCCATTGGCTCAGCCGGACCAGAACAGGAAGTCAGGGGACCCAGTGATGCTTCCTGAGGCCGACCTTCCCGGGAACAGAGCAGGGCGAGGGGGCAGGAGGTCCCTGGTGGACCCCCTACCTGAGCGGGCGCCACGCACAGAAGAATCGCAAACAAGACCCAACCTCTCCTTCCCTGACGGCCTGTCCTGGGCTCCCTGAGACCTTCAGGGCCACCAGGCCACATCGGAGTCTCATTTGCAAAGCAGATATTTGTGCCCAGACACCCACACGGATTAGAGGCCTGGCCCTGGCGATGGGCCGACACGGGCGGGGTGCCGGGAGGGACTCGGGTGAAGCCCCTGGTGACCCGACTCCGCGCCGGAGCCGATCCTGGGGCCTCCGCTCTCCACGCGGCATGACCTTGTCACCGCACCGCAGGCTACGTCACCAGTCCTGCGGAGCTGTCGGGGCCTCTCCAGGCCCTCGCCTTCGGGGTTAGAAGTGAATAAACAAGCAACAGAAGCCCTTTCCCACCTCACCCCGGGGCCTACACTGCCTGACGCCGGCCCCTTCCTCCTGGTCCCCGGTCCCCGCGTCCCCAGCCCCAGAGCAGAGCGTGCAGACCCCATCCCGGCCCACAGGCGTCACGTCCAGCCCTGCCCTCCCCCCCAACACACACACCCGCTGCTTCCTGGTTTTCTCCTCCGCAAGCCCTTCATCCCCGCAGCCGCCAACAGGGTGTTCCCGTCCCAGGACGACTCGGCCCACACAGTGAGCCACGGATCCAACCTGCCCACAGCCGCGCCGCCACGGCACAGCAACCCAGGCGACCCATGTCAGCACCCAGCCCAGGGCCTCTGCAACCCGCCTGAAAGCACAGGGGACGAAGATCCCCCCACCCCAGCTTGCCTGCAAAAGGGGGTGGGCCTTCCCCCCGCTGGGCCCGCTAAGGGCGCCACACTCAGGGTTCCTGACACCTGGGTTCCTGGGTCCTGACACCCTCTTACTAAGCGGAATCCCGCAACTTTGGGCTTCTGGGTCCTCATAAGATGCATTCTCTAGGCATTTAATTTTATTTCTTTGTAATTATTGCCAGTTTCCAAAAAGTTGCCGTAGAAGCGAAGCCAGAAAATGTCTAAGGGACACGGTCCTGTCACGGCAGAACCATGCGCCTCACACACCTGAGTCCTCAGAGACTCTGCTGAGTCCTGTCTATCACTGCACCAGGAGCCAGTGGGACCTGAAGCCGGCTCGTCGTGCTCTGGTGGGAGATAAACACACCCTCCAGACTGGGGTCCCCAAGAGAGGCGGTGAGTGGGCAGTGCGTCTGAGAGAGGTGGGCACAGAAACATGGCAAAGGGGAGTGCAGACTGTGTGTCTGCACGAGACTCATCGAGTCCCCTGGGAGCTCTGCAGCTGCCACACCCTTCAGAGCCACCCCACATGGGGGCTGCCCCCAGTCCCCGCCGGCAGGTCAGCTTTAGAGGACTCATTCGTGGTCAAGTTCATTCCAGGAGGACAGCCAGCTGCCAGCAGTGGGGCGTGGACACAGGGCCCCTGGAGAGGCTCCTGGCTGGGACTGTCACCTCCACGCCAACCTCCCCTTGAGCCAACTTGACCCATTAACTTCTTTTTTTTATTTTTTAAACATTTTTATTTATTTTTGAGACAGAGACAGAGCGAGAGTGGGGGAGGGGTGGGAGGAGAGGGAGAGAAAACGCCAACAGGCTCCGAGCCGTCAGCACAGAGCCCGGCTGGGGCGGGGTCTCACAGGCCACAGATCGTGACCTGAGCCAACAGGACCCTCAACCAATGCAGCCCCGGGGAACCTCTGCTTCTCTCCTTTTACAGTTTGGAAGTCGTTTGCTGCCCTCCTTTGTTCTTTTTTTTTAATGTTTATTTCTGAGAAAGAGAGAGACAGAGCACAAGCAGGGAAGGCACAGAGAGAGGGAGACACAGAATCCGAAGCAGCTCCAGGCTCTGAGCTGTCAGCACAGAGCCCGACGCGGGGCTCAAACCCACGAACCACAAGATCACGACCTGAGATGAAGTTGGACGCTTCACCGACTGAGCTCCCAGGCGCCCCGACCCATTCGATTCTTGGAGCACAGTTGTGCCCTCTGAGAACAACCCGTCTGGAATTCCCAGAGCCTCCCACACCATACGGCCAAGAGTCACCCACACACACACACACACCCACACCCACACACACACACACACACACACTTGCTCTTCTGTTCTTAACCGACAAGCTCCCCACCTGAGCAGCCTTCTGGGGGGACAGACGCACCCTCCCTCTGAGGAACTGAGACCTGGTGTTACCACGCTCCCCCAGACGGCCCCGTCCCCACCAGTCCCTGCCGGGCACATGGTCAGGTTCCTTTCCCGGACCTCTGCCCACCGGCAGGACCCTGCCGCTCTCGCGGTTCCTCTGAGCGAGGCTGTAGGGACGCGGCCCTCTGTGCCAGAGCCCCCCAGCCCTCGTTTCCACCTCCCCACCGCAGCAACAACGCTTTGATGGGGTCTGATTCTCAATCCCTGGGCCACCATCTAGAAGATTCCTCTGGGCAGAAGACCGGGGCGTCCACAGGGGTCGCCTCGCTGTACACAGCCCTGGCCTGACTGCCTGTTGCCCAACGTCTGAAAGCGGATGTTCACACGTTTTGTCCAACTTGCTGGTTGTTTACCTCGGAGGGCAAGTCAGGGCCACGCACTTTGTAATGAGCAGAAGCCAGAGCCGGGCTGGCATTTGACCCTTGTTAAGGGTCCAGGAAGAGGTGGGGGAACTGTCCTGTGAGGCAGCCACTCCCCGGTGGCCCCTGGACGACATTCAGCCATCGGCTGGAGGAGCGACTCAGGCCCGGCTTCCAGTCCAGGGCACAGAGGACGCGGGATGTCCAAGGTGCAGCAATGCCGTAGGGCCCCGTTCCCGTCCTTCCTTCTTAGGGACCCACCCTGGCCTAGGAGCCCAGGCGGGGCTGCAAGGGCACCTTCCCAGGGGGCCTGACCCCGTGAGGTGCTCTCTCCATCCTCCAGCTACGTCTGCTTCGGGGCTGCCAGCCACCCCCCAACCCCGCCTCCAGCTTTCACATTTAAGTCTTGAACTGGAGGTTAGTCACCGTGAGCTTCTCACTCTGTCCCTCGAGGGAATCGCAGGTTCTCGGCCGCACTGCCCCACCCCGGGGTCCTGTGGTCTCCCTCCTGCATCCCCTCAGCCTGGGCACCGTGACAATCATCAGCAGTAAAGGTCTTCACAGCTGCCCCATGACAGCACCTGGGGGTGTCCACGCCCCTCTCTCCACCAGCACTAGGGTCCCAGTGCTCACGCCTTGGGGGGAAGAGTCGACTCTGAGTCCCATGTTACAAGCATCTTTCCAGGAAAGCCCCGTGGGCCACCTGCCTTAGATCAGGTCCCCTGACACAGACTCGGAGACAGAGCTGCATCCGTCGGCTGTACTGACGCGGGACGGAGGCGCACAGAGGGTGAGCGACAGGGTCCTGAGCACTCTGCCCGGCGGGTGTGATGATGGCTGGTCTCAAGTTCACCTCGGTGCCCAGGGCACCCCCGTTCTGCACGCCTTTCACAGAAGAGTGGGGGCCTCTGCCCTTGGCAGATTCCTCGTACCCGGTGCTCTTTCCTGTCCACCTGGGGCCCGGTCTACACAGCACGCCTCCATCCTGATGGCACTGAGGCCACAGACCTTGTTTCCTGCAGCGTGTCCCGTGGGCCTCCCTCCCTGGGCTTGCTTTCCAGCAGCGATGACAGCCTCCGTCTGAGCTCATGTGAATCAGGTGGAAAACGCAAGGCCCTCCCTGGGGTCTGGGGGATGGAGACGAACAGGGGCGCAGCAGGAGCGGAGGAGGAGGCAATGCGGGGGGCCCTCTGGCGTCCTGAAGCCGCCCCAGGGAATCCAAACAACTCAAGCCACAGCTTCAGTCCTGACCCACTCCTGATCCCCACTCTGTCGCTGTGGGAGCACAGTAGACATAGGGGCCGTCCCCGTGGCTCCCAAGGGTCAGCAGTGGGGACGCGGAGTCTAGGCAGGCTTGTCTGGAGCACCTGTTGTGACCTCGGCCTGAGCTCCCAGCGGCGGCTGACGCGCAGCCCTGGGATGGACGCTTTCAAAGAGGGAGGGAGGGCGGGGAGGGGAGTAAATGTTCCCCTTCTCTGTGCACAGAGATGTCAAGACCAACCTGCTTTGTAGGCGCTGGAGCGGCTGAGTCTGGGCGGCTGCCCAAGTTTGGCCAGAACATTGTGTCAAAGCTGCTTCCAAATCCCTCGGCCATTACTATTTAATGTGCCCATCATTCAAGTTTAGGGGACTTTGTTTTCTCAGATTATGGCTGGACCCAGCGGCTTCGTGGGCCAAGGCACCGTGGAGAAGGCATTGAACAAAATCAAGGACATAAGAGGCAGGGCACCTCGGCTGCTGTCGTGTGAGAAAGCCGCCCCCCGACTGCACCCCCAGTAAACGAGCGGCTTTCAATTCACGTGCGCACATGCTCACCCAGGGCCCCTGATGCTAAGGCACTGGAGGTGCCCAGACTATGCGTGTTAATGCTCCAGGTTCAGGGGACGAATACGGCGAGCCTCCCTGTGGACAGCTGAACAATGTGCCCCCTCCCCTGTGGACGGGCATACAGAGCGCCTCCCCCATGGACGGCCACAGTGCGGGCACTTACTAAGCGCTGAGCATGGCGTACTTTGCCCGCAACAAGCCTTCGCCATCGTCTCCCCATCCTACAGGTGAGGGACGTAAAGCTCAGAGAAGGTGAGCAGCCCGCTGGCCCATGCCCGTGGGATGGCAGAGCACGTGTGCGGTTGCGGGTGGTGTAGACTGGCATGGGGCACCGCCTTCTCCCAAACCCGCTCATCCGCAGCCCCCTTCTGTGGCCTCTCCTCCCAAGGGTCATCTACAGTGAGGGAACCCCAGACTGAGGAATCAGCCCTCTGTCTACCTGCGCATGACCCGGGAGTGTGCACCTGCACGGGGGGCCTGGCCCAGCGAGAGGCAGCGCTTCCGTCTGGTCCTCTCTTCTGCAGGAAAGGGGGAGGGGATAGGCGGTGTCTGTTCACCGCCGTCGGGTGGGCGGTAGAGGGCGGGGGTGCCTCATCACTTCTGACCACGTAACCCCCACCTTTGTGCTTCTGAGCAGAGGATATTCTTTCACCAGAAAGTGCTGGGTCTTTAATACATTCAAATATTAGCTCCCACGCGTGTCGTCTGTGAGCCTTCGCCTGGTGAAGAGTGAAAACTCAGAAGGACATTTCCCTCCTTCCATCTCCAAGCTCGGGGAGAGGCACTTCTGCGGACGCAGGGTGATGAAAGCCGCCCAAACCACAGCCAGATTCTCTGACTTCTGGGAATTGTAAGTGACTGATCAATAGCAGAAAGGAAACGCAGAGTTAGCGACGGGTTTCCCGCGAAGGGCTCCGGCCAGAAGCAGGCAGTGTCCCGGGTGCGTGAGGAGGGTAACGGCGGGTTCTCCCCGTCCCTCCCGCCCTTCAGAGCTGCGCCAGCCTGGTGGGCTCGGTCATTTCGGAACCTAAAAATCTGACTGAGGCTTATTTAATTAACACGTGTCGGAAATGAATATACACTAGTTTGGGCTCCATGAGCGGAATGTCGGGCTTTTACCAAGCGATTTCCCCCCAGAATCCTGCACCTGTGTCTCCACACACTCGCTCTTCCTGTTTCCTTTCCAGAGAACTTGGTGACAGCAAGTCCGTACAGTGGATTAAATGTGAGCGTGATGTGCGGCCGCTCTGGCCAACGGGCGCGTCTCAGCCCGGGCGGGGGCATCGCCGGCCCCAGCTCCACCCTCCCCGGGTGCCCGCCCTTCCCCTGACAGCCGCCTCGGCCGCCTCGGCCCTGGGCCGCCCCCGCCCCACCCCCACCCGCTGTCGGGACAAGCACGTGGCTGCTGGCCGCGTGCGGAGCAAGCAGCGCACCCACCGGAGGCCTGGCCACCGCCCGGGGGGACGAGCACCGGAGCAGCAGGGGGACTTGGGGGATGCCGGCCCCCCCCCCCGCCGCCGGCCCCTGCCGCCGGCTTCCCCCGCTGCCGGCTCCCCGCCGCCGCCCCCCCGCGCCGCCTCTGCCCCCGCCGCCGGCCCCCCCGCCGCCGGCTCCCCGCACCGCTGCCCCCCGCACCGGGTCTGGCGCGGCCCTGCCAAGCCTCCTCAAGGCAAGGCCCTCTGAGCACGCCCAAGCCTTCACGCCGCTTTCTGCCGGCTCGCACCGCCGGCCCCCCGCCGCCCGGCGCTGGCCCCGCGCGCGCGCCCCCGCTGCCGGCTCCCCCCGCACCGCCGTGCACCCCCCGCCGCCGCCCCCTTCTCGCCGGCCCCCCTGCACTGCCAAGCCCCCCGCGGCTCGCACCCCGCGGCCGCACTGGCCGCCCCGCACGTCTCTCTCCCCCGCCGCCGGCCCGCCGCCGGCCCCGCACCGCCGGCTCCCACCGCTGGCCTCCCCGCGCTGCTCCCCGCGCGCCGCCGCCCCCTGCTGCCGGGCCCTCCTCCGCTTCCCCTGCACCGCTGGCCCCCCGCACCGCCGCGCCGCCCCGCCGCCCCCGGCCCCCGGGCCCGCCGCTCCCCTGCGCCGCCTTTCCTCGCGCCGGCTCCCCACCGCGCCGCCGCCCCCCCTGCACCGCTGGGCTCCCGTGCTGCCGGCTGCCGGGCCGCGGGCTCCCCGCACGCTGCCTCGCCGCCGCGCCTCCACCCGCCGCGGCTGCCCGGGCTCCCCCCGCACCGCTGCCCGCCGGCTCCCCATGCCGGCCCCCGCCGCCGGCTCCCCGCGCACCGCTGCCCCGCACTCCGGCCTCGCGCGCTGCCTCCCGCACCTCCGCGCGCACCGCTGCCTCGCACCCCCGGCCTCCGCGCGCGTTCCCGCGCGTCGCCTCGCCGCGGCCCCGCACACCGCTGCTTCGCGCGCGCCGCGCGCGCTGCCTCTCTCGCTGCTCTCTTCGCACCGCGGCTTCGCACCCTGCTCTCTCTTCGCTGCCAGCTCCCCGCCGCTGCCCCCCGCACCGCCGGCCCCCCCACCGCCGGCCCTCGGCCGGCTCCCCCGCACCGCCGGCCCTGCAGACGCCGCCCCCCGGGAGACGCCGCCGGCTCCCCGGAGACGCTGCGCTCCCCGGGAGCCTCCGCCGCCGGCCCCCCGGAGGCGCCGCGGGCCCACGCATGCTACGCCCCAGAGCCTGTGGAACGACTTCTACCTCAGGTTCCTCTTCCCTCCACAGCCGCCCTCTCCAACGCGGCAGAGAGAGACAAATGTGGATTATTTAGATGTGATTCCGTGTTTTTAGTTTTGAATACGTGCCCGTGACGGCGCGTGCTGAAACACGCAAGCCTGGGCTCCGCCGCGACACGAGAGGGGCTCCGCCTGCCGCTCCGGGGCCACCCGTCTCTGGGGAGAAGGGCCCCCTCTCCACTCACTCCTCCCCCCGCCCCGCCTCACCTCTGCCTCCTGGGGAGGATCTGGAAGATTTAGGCTCAGAGCTCACCACACCACCTCACTCAGAGGCTCACCTGGGTTTTTCCTGCAAACTCCTTGCTAAGGATTAGGAGGCCCGTGAGTTTGCACATAAATGACCTGAGCTGAAGGGTGGTTTGTGGCTCCACTTAGCAGGTCCTTTCCCGGGTCCCTGATCCCCCCCAACCTCCTGCATTCCCCCAGGCTCGCTGGGGTTCACAGCACGGCCCGCTCCTGGGCCTGGCCCCCACCACCGGGGTCCCCCCCCAGCACCTGGGGAGGACTCCCCAGGTAACGTCGTGGGGCTGGCTCAGCGGAAACACGGTGCAGGACGGGGTGAGCACCGCTGGGGGCCGGGGTGCAGAGCGGCTCACACACAGGGTCTCCCGGTGACTTGGGGTGCGTGCTCGGTCTCTTTAAATGAGCCCACAGTCCCTAAACCCCATGGGGCCCAGCGCTGCGATGGGACTGCCCCTGCGGGGGTCACCTCGCTGGCCCCTACCTTGCCCCTACGTAGCCTGCACCCCGTTAGTGTCGGCTGGATGAAGTAAGGGCGGGAGAGCCACCAAAGGGACCATGAAGTCACCACACAATTATATTTTCAAATTTCAAACGAAATAGTCGGAAACAGAAACGTGGAGCTGGGAGCAGAGGAAGACTCCTGAGGGGGTCCTGCACCACATGCAGACACTCGGACACACAGACACACACACATTCACACACAGAGAAACACACACACACACTCATACACACACAGACACACTCATACACACACCCACAGACACGCACACAGACACACTCATACACACAGACACAGTCATGCACACACAGACACACCCACAGACACGCACACATATATACACAGACAGAAACACAGACACAAAAACACACACAGACACCCACAGACACACTCAAACAGGCACACACGCAGACACAAAAACACACACACGTACCCAGAGACACACTTGCACATATATTCACACACATTTAAACAAAACTGAAGTCGTATTATGCACACACTTTGAGATCCTTCATTTCTCACTCGTTACTAAACTCGGCCCCTCCACGCCCGTCACGCAGACGGACAGGATGACCAGTGTCCCAGGCTCTGGCGCCCTGTCACCCTCAGCGTCCCCAGTCTGACGACCCACACCCAGTGGAGACAGCTCGTAGCCTGCTTTCAGGCTTTGTCTGACACTTTGTCATAAGCAATTCTCAAATAGATTTTAAAATGTTCTTTTTGTCCTAAAGAAATTACATTCTAATTGTAAAAATAATAAGCATATACTCCACATGGTGACAAGTAGGTCACTCCAAACACAGTAGCAGACCGAGTTTAGCACAATGGAAATCAAAAACCGCTTTGTTCAGGATCACTATTTTCCAAACAAAACTGGTAAAATTTATTGACCCATAAATTTATTCGACCACGTAGCTCTGGGATTTGGGGCATTCAGCAAAGGCGAGGCCGGCAGGTCCGAGAGACAGAGAGAGAGAGAGGCAGAGAGAGAGAGAGAGAGAACATACACGTGACAGCAGCGGGTGTGAGGAAAGCTTCGCGGGCAGGGTGATGGAGGGAGGGCAGAGGGTTGCTGTCTAGAGGTGCTTAGCAACAGCCTCTCTGATGTGGGGTGTTTGGGACTCAGTTTTTCCTATAGTTCTGCTTTGCTTAGGTGTTTACGTGTGCACATTTCCTGACAAATAACATTCCTACGCGTTTGTTACAATTGCTATTGTAAATAAGATTTCAATATATTTAGAAATGTTTTCAAAAGCATTTGTCAAAATGCTGTTAGCAGCGCTTAGGCATTTTGAATTGTACATATTCATTTTTAACCAACCAATCACCCACTCCCCCCGTGGCCTCCACGTGATTTTTATCTGAGTCACTCAGGGTCTGGATAGATCCCCCAGAAGTCCTGATGATATTTCTGCCTCTCTTAACATCAGGACATTTCATTTATCGTGTTTTAATTATTATTTAGAATTTGAACAGTAGTCTTAAATAATTATAGTGACAGGAAACATTGTTCTTTTATCAGAGTCCCTGTGGCCGCTCACAGGGCTGGAGGGGCAGTAGGTGTTTATCCCTGTGTTAAAAGAAAAAAAAATTCTTGTACATTAGGAACTGAACCAATTTAATAAAATCTGACATTTCCTAGACCATCCTGCCTTGACACCATCAGACCGTGTTTCTCCGTTACCTCTGCCAACCACCCGATGGCCTCTTGTGACGAAATCCTTCCCAGTTACCGAACCGTCCCCACCTTCATCCAAAACTCCAGCTGCAGCATTTCTTTTTATGTTTCTTTATTATTTGCACATTTCCTAAGGTTTACATTTTATAGTAATTAGCGAAGGTATACATTCATCATAATGGAAAAGTTGATCAAATTAGACACATCCCAAAGAAAGTCACCATAACTATTCACGGGAAACAGAAATTTAATTTACTAAATGCTGTATGTAAGTGCTTCTTGAATAAGACTTTACAAGTGTGTTTCCGGTTTTCAGAGTTTTTGCCAGATGGCAGCCACTAGTGAAGACATCATACCTACTACCCGCAGGTGTGTTCGTGTGAGTGGTGTGGACGCACGCATGGATCCTACGTGTTTATGACTTCCTGTATTTCTTACTTCATCAAGTCCTTCTTAAGCGACTACTTTTAACCAAAGATTGTATTAAGTGCCCGGAATTCAAAGATGGGGAAAAGATTAAGACAACAACTTCATTTGGAGAGTCAGGTTTTCATCTTATTAGCACGGATGTAAACATCAAACTAAGGTGGGATGAAGGGAGTCAGGGGACACAAGTCATCCACTCAGATGACAGTCACTGGGCCTGCAGTCCAGGCACAGAGCTCGGTGCTGGGGAACATCTGTGCATGGGGGCACACACACGCATGTGCCCCTGCAGGAACGTGTGTGTACGTGTGTACGTGACGCGTGCGTGTGCGTTGTCCAGTGAGATTCTGACAGCACTCGCAGGTTTGGGAGAGGGAAGGAGCCTGTCCCGGACGTGGACGGTGAGGGGAGAGCCAGCACGTGAACGGGGCCCCACGGGCTCTAAGTGCCCCCCAGTGAGCGGCTGTCCTGGGAAGGCCAGGCATCTGGCACCGGGAGCGTGGATCGGGCGTGACCGAGGTCAGCGGGAGAGGCGGACGGAAGGACAGGCGCCGCCTCCACACCTGCGCGAGCTCCCAAGGGGCAGCCCCCGGGGGGTCAGGAAACACCCCAACACCTCGTCTTCACTTGGATTTCGGAAACAACAGCAAAGTGACCCGAACCCCAGAGCACTTTGCATCGTTGCCGAATGGTCAAACGATCACCCAGAATATGAAGACGGCACAGACAGAGAAAGACACTGTGAGCGTGTCCGCCGCCATCAGGGATCCGTAAGGAACGACGTGGATGAGGGGCGTGGGTGCTGCCCTCAGACACCAGCCACACAGCCGGGGTTCCCGGGAGTCACTGTCACGGGTGACTGGTGTGGGGCGTCCCTGTCAGTCACCACGGGAGCACAGGTCTGGGGCCGTTCTGTGACCCGGTCAGCTTCTCGGAGCACAACGGAGACGGGAAGGCTACCCTTAGTCACACCATCCGCACATTACAAAGGGCCGCGCTCGGCCTCCGAAGTCGCACAGCGTCCTTCCTTATGTGGAATCCCACTGGGTCCCTGTGCCACCGCGCCAAGGTGAGCCACGTCGGACGTGGTCGTTCGGGCCACCATGCACACGTGCAGCGGCCGCTCGCCCCGTCCCACGGCCGACACTAATCCCGGATGAGCTAACAGCCGCTCCTCGCTAATGAGCCCTAAGTAACAAGAAATCTATGTCCGTGGCTGCCGCCAGCAGGCTGGCCGAGCGCCCGCGGCTGCGCCCGGAGAAGCCAGGCTCTGCCGAAGGTCTGAAAACGCGTCTTGCTTCCCAGGGCCGCCTGCATAACTTCCTGTGTTGTACGTAGATTTTGAAACTAGAAATTCATTAACCCTACATATAGTTAAATGCCCTTCCTTTTAATGGCTAGAATTGATTTTTTTTTTAATGTTTGCTAATAAACAGATTTGGAAACTCTGTGCCATTAAGTACATTGAAGAACTTTTTGTCGTGAAATCTGACTTTTAAATTGGCCTTGACCAAATACAGAATCCAGAAAACCCAAAGGAAGAGCTTTTATCTGAAGGAGAATTTTTGCCCCCCCTTCAGAAATTCTCGTGAAGATTAAAATCGCCGCCAGGTAAGGGTGACGGACCCGTTCCCCCGACGTTTCCTGAGCACTTGCTCTGCGTCAGGCCCCGTGCAGGCGGTGCTGGTGAGCTGCTGTGCTCACAGAGCGCACGCCACGCCGAGGACACCGACACACAAACACATAACTACCGACTAATGAGCCAGGACGCAGAGCCGGTCGCCCAGGGCAGCTGAGCACAGTCACTTCCCCGCTATGCCAGGGTCAGCACTGCCCCGCCGTGGACGTGACAGTGAGCCCGAGCCCTGGATTATCATATGACCTTCAGGAAAAGATGAACGTAAAATGCGTTCCAGGCAAGGGAACAGCAAGGACAGCTGCCCAGAGGCTCAGAGCTCAGGACTCTCTCGGGATTTGAAGAAAGGCCACGTGGTGAGCTCAGTGAGGAAAGAAGGAAGGATCATGAGGCGCATTTAGGAAGATGGACAAGAGCCCCGTGGCACATGTGCCTGCTTAGAGGCCACGGCGAGAACCAGGGACACCAAATGATGTCCCACAGCCCGAGAGGGACTGCAGCTGGGCATTGAGAAGGTCTGGCTCCGCGCAGAGAACGGATTGAAGGGGTAAAACTCAACGCTGGGAGTTTGGGAACGTGGCCACCATCCAGGCGGGGCTGACAGTGGCTCCAAGGGCGAACACAGGGTGAGTGACGCAGACAGAGCTGGATCTTCTGTAGAGAAAGTGGTCAGGGGTGGTCAGGGTCAGGGTTAGGGGATGCGGGACAGTAAGGAGCTTCCAAGTCTGGGTCGTGATGAGGCCAGTGGCGTGAGTTCGCTGGGCACGGGCCAGGCCGGGGCGGGGGGCTGCTGGGCACCGGGACACAGGGCCACGGGTCTCCTGGGAGGGGCCCAGGCTGAGAGATGCAGGCAGCCGGCATCTAGAAGGTACCACGCTGCGAGGCCGCACCACGCCCTCACACAGAGCGTGCCGCAGAGAGAAGAGGCTGCAGACTGTGCCCCGAGGTACGCAGATGCAGCTCAGGGAGAGCACAGGTCTCGGACGTGTGCCCCTGCTGTTGGGGGGAAGCCAGCACAGCCCCAGCTCGCAGCAGCGGGGGAGGCGAGTGACCCGGGGCCGGAGGTGGGACCCCCGTGACGGCCCCGAGGGCCGTGTTAGGGCAGCACTGGAGACCAGACGCCCCGGAAGGTCAGCCGGTGTGCTTGTGTCATCAAGAGGAAAAGCCGTGCAGCCTGTGGTGGTCCCGACCCCCGTGTGCCCTGGGACCCCAGCGGGGCGGCTTCTGTGTCCTTCTCTCACGGCTCTTCCGAAACGGGAGAACGGTACCGGGCAAGTTCCATTGTTGTTCAGACAAATACACTAAGATAAGATAAAGATGTAAAAGTGCTTTGGAAAGGGGGAAACGTGTCTGTCATTGGACAATTTTCTTAAACTAAGCATTTGCATGTGAATCATTGATTATCAGAAACAATCCAATCTAATTTAAGAACAAAACTGGGAGGCCGCATGTTTCTCCGGAAAACACGCCCGCCAGTGACCAGCCCCCGGGGTTAGAACAGGCAGCTCTGTTGATAGTTTGTCATGAATCCGCTGTTTCTGCCCCGACGACCCTGCTCGTCGGCAGGGCCACCGAGGCAGATTGGGAGCCCGCTACCATGGAGGGGGCCCCGGCAAGGTGGCTCTCGGCCCCCCGGACGCTGACCTCGCCGTCTCTGTGGGGCGCGTGGGCCCTGCACGGAGCTGCAGAGACGTCAGCCCTCACGGAGACCGTAACCAGCGGAGACTGGGCAGGTGGGGACCGATCAGCGGGGGTGACGGGCGCGCCGATGCTGCCGGGCCGCACAAGCGCAACAAGGTACAAGGAGGAGAAAGCCAGGGGGCGGCAAGCTGGCCAGTTTGGGCTGTTTGTCAACCCAGAGGTGGGCCGAGGGCTTCCGGAACCGTGCTCACCGGAAGCTGGTGCACGGGGCTCCCTCACACGCCCGTGAAGTCCCTGGGCCGTAGCAGGGGCTCAGCAGACACTGAGGGAAGGAAGTCTTGCGTCTGAACTCACAGAAACGCTCTATAATGTGCGAAAGCCCGGACTCCAGCTCTGGGCTACAGGCTGCATCGGCTCTTCGGGGGGAGCCAGCTGGTAGGGACCACGCTGGATCTGGGCAAACTGAGGCCAGGAGTGGCTGATCACACACTGGGGATGCGGCGGAGCTGAGTGTCCCAGGAGCCGGGTCGGGCTGGGCTGGTCTCACAAGCTGACCGGGAAGCGAGAGATACACTTTTAGCTCAGAGAGACGGGGAACTACGGCAAATTCACTCTGTGAACGAGAAAGTCCAAAGGAGGCGGCAGCACACCTTCCCCCCCCCGCCCGACCCAAAGGTCAGGGTGCAGGATACTTACAAATAGCCCAGCTGCTGCGCCAGCGGGGACCGCGCCCGCGTTAGCAGGAGGCGGACCTCCGGCCTAGAGCCCAGGGGCTTGGCCGGCTTGGGTTGCTGTCCTCCCGGCCGGGCCCGGAGCCGTCACACGGCACAGCCGTCTCTGCTGCCTCCGAGAGCCCGGGGCGCTGAGAACAGGGCCGTGGGCTCAGCAGGCTCGGGCCTCCCTGAATCCAGAGCCTGGCGCTGGGTGTCACGCCCCAGGACCTCTGTGCTGCGACCCCTCGGGGGGGTGCTGACAGCTCACGGAGAGGGGGCGTCTTTCAGAACCCCAGAACATGTGTCTGCTCGCAGAAGGTCATGGCTCCCCGGGCCTGTGTCCACTGTCTTCCAGGACGGGCCCCAAAGCCGGAGCTTGTTCACGAGCCTACAGACAGAGACAGCCGTGCCCGCTGCCTGGTGGATCCATAAGAACTCTGACGTGCGCGGATCGCGGAAAGAAACACTCATACACTCGGAAATGCGTGGGCAATTCCGCCCAGTACATTCTCTGCTGAGATCAAGGTCAGTCCTATGAGTTTGGAAACGTCGTACAAAATAACCACTCAATGATTTATCCTTGATCACGGTGAAAATGATGTGTGTGTGTGTGTGTGTGTGTGTGTGTGTGTGTGTGGGCACGCACACGTGTGCGCGTGCACACGTGCGTATTTTAATTCTCCAGAAAGGAAGGGAGGAAGGGCCGGGACGGCTGAGCACAGGCTAATGTTTGAAGAAGACACTAGGACCCTGTCAAGCGGGTTGTGAACATCAGTCTGAAGCAGGAATCAAACCATTGCACAAGATTTCATTCTGAAGTGTCTGACCACAGTTTTTAATTCCGTATGTATTACAAGGGATTTCAAGGAGATTGTTAAAAGCAGGTTTTCTGGTTGGAAAAGAGAGGGCTGCGGGTCTTATTAAAAGAACTGACTATACGCTGCTTGCACATTACTGATTAAGCACCGCGGGTTTGGTGGTGAGGAGCCGGTGCAGCCCCGGGGGGTCCGGGGAAGTCATTAAGGCTCCTGCGTCCCTGGGACCCGGCTGAAGCCCTGACCCACCGTGGAAAAGTACTGTGTGACATCAGTCAGCAAGATAAGAAGAAATTCCGCCAGCTGCTCCTTTCTCCAGAACAGAACTATAAAAAGTGTGACGCGAAGATTCGATTGCAGCAGGTCTAAGGTTTCTCACTAAATACATATGCGTACATGCTTTTAAGTGTTTCTAGTCTCTCTGGTGCACAAGATAAACAATAAACGTTGCCCCAAACTGTGAACTGAACTAAATGTAATAGTTTGAATTGCTGATTTATTGTTGTTTGGGGCTTTGTTTTTCTTTTTTAAGAAAAAGACACTTTACCTAGGGGACCCCATGGGAACCACGGGCACAGAGCTGCTCTTACCTGAGGGGAAGCGCGCCCGCGTGCCCTGGGGCCGGGGACAGGGGCAGAGGGTCCGCCAAGGCCCGAGCGGGGTCCCCAGGGTCCTGCCCCCCACGCCTTCCGCCCTGCGCGCTGTCTCAGGCTGGCCAGGCGCACACAGACTAGAGGTCGAGGCGCAGAGCTCTGCTCAGCCCCTGGCCCTGCTCACACAGGCCGCTCTTCCAGTAGAAACTTCCAGAAGAAGGTGGGAGGTGCAGCCTTGGAAATGGGGGCTCATTCTCGGAAGCAAAGCACGGCTGGAGGCGGCGGAGCACCTGTGTCTTAGTCACAACAGAAATGTATTAGACGCATGTTTCTTCCAGAAGCTGCTGTTTCCTCAAAAGGCCCTGCATCTGCCAGTGAAGGAGCCGCATCTGAGCTCAAGCTTTATTTGACAAAACACAAATCAAAGCGGAGGGGCCTGCTGAGGGCTCTGAGTGGCGGGGGTCCCTCGGGGGTGGGGTCCCAGGCCCGGGCTCCATCTCGAGACACAGGAGGCACCGGCCCCCAGCCGCCCGCAGGCCTCAGTGGCAGGTGACGCCGCGCAGCTCTGAGCCGCGTCGGGGCCAGTCCTGATGGCGGGCACCCCGGCGGGAGGAATTCTGGCGGAAGTGTTACCACCCGTCGGACGGAGGTGCCCATTCTGCACGTGCAGCCGGGGAAGAGGGGGCTCTGGAGGCTGACGGGAGGGCCCTCGCAGCCAGAGGACACGTCCCTGTCACACGAGAGACCAGGGGACGCCTGCCATCCCAAGGCTTGCTTCTCACTATGTGATTCATTTCCACTGTGAAGAGATTTTGCAGAACATGAACATTGCCATCATTTTAAGTTTACAGCCATTTTCACGAGGGGAAAAAAAAGCCCATTCATAGTATAAGTGATGTAAATTCGGGAAATGTCTCAGGGTAAGAAGAGTGCACCCCCTCCACCCTCCTCACTCCACCTCCAGAGCCCCCAGGTGCCCCCAACCCCCCAGGCTGGTCCCGCCCATCCCTGCCCCTACCTGCCCAGAAGACCAGCCCCTGCCGAGCAGGCCCCAGCCTCCCCTGGGCTGTCCCCGAGTGGGGTGCTCAGGGGGTCAGGGGGTGGGGGACGGGACTGTCCCCGAGTGGGGTGCTCAGGGGGTGGGGGCGGGACCGTCCCCGAGTGGGTGCTCAGGGGTGGGGGCGGACCCCCGAGTGGGGTGCTCAGGGGTGGGGGCGGGACTGTCCCCGAGGGGTGCTCAGGGGTGGGGGCGGGACTGTCCCCGAGTGGGGTGCTCAGGGGTGGGGGCGGGACTGTCCCCGAGTGGGTGCTCAGGGGGTGGGGGACGGACTGTCCCCGAGTGGGGTGCTCAGGGGGTGGGGGGCGGGACTGTCCCCGAGTGGGGTGCTCAGGGGGTGGGGGACGGGACTGTCCCCGAGTGGGGTGCTCAGGGGGTGGGGGGCAGGACCTGACCCAGGCAGGCAAGCCACTCCCCCTCCTCACCGTGCTCGCCTCTCCCGGCCCCCAAGGCACTGGCCACAGGCAGAGGCACCGTTCCTGTGTCTGTGGGGCCCCAGCTGCCTTCCAAGGGGCTCTGTCCCCCAGGAGTGTCATCAGGCCGGGCAGCCACGTGGGTCCTCAGTGCGGCTTCCCGGGGCTCCCGGCCGCACCGCCGGATGTGGGCCATTCCCTGGGCCACCGCGCTCCTCGGGGAGACCAGCGCCAAGGGGAAGTTCACGCCCTTCCTACGCACCCAACCTGCTGGGTTTGGAGCCTGTTGCAGCCTGAGCTCCTCAGCCCACGGCCAGGCCCCGGGACCCCTCCCCTGCCCCACCGGCCCCGCCCCTGCCCCACCGCCCCTCCCCTGCCCCTCCGCCCCACCGCCTCCCCTGCCCCACCTGCCCCGGCTGCCCCTCCCCTGCCCCACCGCCCCCGCCCCCCACCGGCCCCGCCCTGCCCGGCTGCCTCCCCTGCCCCACCGCCCCCTGCCCCACCGGCCCCGCCCTGCCCCGGCTGCCCTCCCCTGCCCCACCGCCCTGCCCCACCGCCCCGCCCCTGCCCCGGCTGCCCCTCCCCCTGCCCCACCGCCCTGCACCACCGCCCCTCCCCTGCCCCACGCCCCTCCCCTGCCCCCCTGCCCCTCCCCTGCCCCACCGCCCCTCCCCTGCCCCGGCTGCCCTCCCTGCCCCACTGCCCTCCCCGCCCCACCACCCCCTGCACCACCGCCCCCGCTCCCACCGCCCTCCCCTGCCCCGGCTGCCCTCCTGCCCCGCTGCCCCTCCCCTGCCCCACCGCCCTCCCCTGCCCCGGCTGCCCCTCCCCTGCCCCGGCTACCCCTGCCCTGCCCTGCACCAGCTCCCAGAGCTCCAGCTCATCCGTCTGCCTCTGGCTCCTTCCACAGAGCAGCCTCTTCAGGTCTGGTGTGGGCAGAGCCAAGACCGACCGGCTCAGGGGGGTGACCCTGGCTCACCCCCTGTCCCCAGAACCTCATGAGGACTGAGGCGGACCCTGGGGACCTTTCCCACCCTGGGCGCTGACACCCGTGTGTAACTGCAGACCAAGTACCAGTGCGTACTTCACACAATGCCCCTGAACATGAAAGGTTTCAACTGCCAGGCCCCAGAGCCCGGGCCCCTTTCTGGTTAACTTGGGCCTACGCTCCCCCTGGGCCATGAGCGCGGCTCTGGGCCAGCACAGGCAGGAGTCAGGTGCGGTGCTGGAGCCCGTGAGGCTCCTTCCGGAAGGCGACAGTCCTCGGCCGGAAGAACCACCCCCGATCACATCCAGCCGCTGCCAACGTCTGGGCACAGAGAGGGACACTGCCCCCAGCACCTGCTCGTGGTGTGTGTCTGGCACAGTGGGGGGCAGGACACAGCTTTCTGGAACGTTCACCGGGGGAAGATGGGCACTGCTGCAGCCCATGTGCACATTTCTTTGCATGTCTTACCCCCAAATTACACCTTAAAGCAGCAGAACATCAGCAAGTGGAGACCATCTGAGCTCAGAGAAGGACGCCAGTGCTCATCTTTGTCACACGGTGTCCAACTGCAGCAACACCAGAGAGCAGGCACCAAACCACTGACCTTGTCTCAAAAAAGTAACAAAACTCCTTCAGAATCATGTCTGATTTATAAGACCGGTTTTATGCTGCTGTGTAGGAAGGAGGCGGAACCCTCCCTTTCCGTTACCCCGTTACTAAAGTCACCCAGTGGTGTTTTCCAGGGAGTTAAGCATATGTCGCAGCACTCGGTCCATGACTTCACCAGAGCAAAGTAAGATACTTTTAATCAAAAAGTGCAGGAGGTTTCCAAAGGGCAGTGACCGTTCACACAGAAGGGCTTTCCGGGGGCGCTGCAGGTGTAACGGAGTGTGAATTAGGATACGTTTCATCCCACAGATTCAGCTCTCAAAAGTAGAACTCTGCAGGGGTGCCTGGGTGGCTCCGTTGGTTAAGTTTCGCACCCTTGACTTCAGCTCAGGTCGTGACACCAGCGTTATGAGTTCAAGCCCCGGGTCAGGCTCTTTGTTGACAGTGCAGAGCCTGCTGGGCTCCTCTCTCCCTCCCTCTCTGTCTCTCCCCTGCTCGTGCTCTCACACCCTCTCTCTTTCTCTCAAAATAAATAAATCAACTGTAAAAGAAAGAAAGAAAGAAAGAGAGAAAGAAAGAAAGAAGGAAGGAAGGAAGGAAGGAAGGAAGGAAGAAAGAAAGAAAGGGAAAGAGAAAGAAAGAAAGGTAGGACTTTGCAGACTCCGTGCGCAGGGGTGGCATCAGGGGGTCCAGAGCTGCGTCCCAAGGTGCAGGGGGCGGATCTGGGAGGGGCGTCCAGGCCAGCTGCCACCTGCTCGTGAGCCAGTGAAAGTCGGGGAAGGACCAGGCTCCCGGGCCTCGGGGACGAGGGGGCTCTGCACGAAGTGGCTGCGTCTGTGTCTGTGTGGGGGAGACACGGCCTCTCGGAGGAGAGCTGACGACCATTCAGCACGTGTGATGCCCTCCTGTCCAAGGATGAAGCCGCCCTCGGGGATGGGGCCTGACTTGGACCCGCAGGCATCCTCGTGCCCAGAAGCCAAAGCCCAGGCCACGGATGTGCCAATCCTGCCCGCGGCACGTGGCTTCGGGGTGTGTGGCTTCAAGGCGTGTGGTGCGCGCGGTGGACCAGGCCCTGTGCTCACGCACTTGCAGTCGCCATGACCTCTGTTGCCGCCTTCTCGAAAGTCCTCGTAATGTTTGAACAAGGGACTTCACGCTGTCACTTTGCACCGGGCCCCACGTTATGTGGCCGGCTGCTCCCCGACCTCCCCGGCCAATGTGTGCCCTTGGCCGGGCTCTTCTGCAGGGGTGTGTCTGCAGGGACAACCCAGTTCTTACGTCAGATACGCCCTTTCCTTGTGAGCCCAGCATCACCCAACCAGCTAAAATGCCATCTGTCCCTGGACACTCCTGGCCCCTCCTGCCCTCGATGCAGCCGGAACGAGGTCACACAAAGGCTCTGGGGCTCTGGGCGATGTTGCTGAGTCCCCCAGACTGAACCCCGCGGGTGGGGCAGCAGCGTCCCCAGGTCTGAGCACCAGCCCGTGAGCCGCCTCGGGCACGCTGATGGCCCCCAGTGCTCGCGGGGATTGAAAGCAGAAACAGGAAAGAAAATATAAATCATTTAAATTCACGTTTTTAATTCTAAAATCCTTTTTTGCACATTTAGCTATATTTTATATTTTTAAATTAAAATTTATCGATCCCTTGATATCTTTATGTGTGCACGTGTGTGTGTGCGGGCAAGAGGGAGATGGAGACGGAGACGGAGAGAGAGAGAGACGGAGAGAGAGAGGGACGGAGAGAGAGGAGGGAGGGAGGCAGCGTCAGGGAGGGGCAGAGGCCCCCGCTGGCCCCCGCTGGCCCCTGCGGGACACGCGGGCAGCCTGCAGACACCCTGGGACGGGGCCCCCCCACGTCTTTGGGGCCCAGGGCGGGAAAGCGTCGCAGGATGGACGTGACCCTCGTTCTGAGAGTCTGCTCCTGTTGCTGCAGAGCGTGCTCAAGAGGCCAGCTCCTCCTGGGGCTCGGACGCCGGCACAGGCCGCACGCCTCGCCCGCCCGGCTGGCCCCCACCAGTGACCGTGAGTGACCGAGTGACGGGCAGGGACGGTGGCGGCGGACGCTTCCCTCCCGCCGCGTGCCTGCTGCCGAGTCAGCCGTGTCCTCCAGGCGCCCTGGCCCCCCAACCACAGCGCGTCTGCTCCCCCTGTTTCTGCCTCGTGCGTCCCCGGGTGTGACTCCGTAACTAATCATCAGAGCCCGAGTCTGAGCTGCGGACACCGGGCTCCGACTCCTCGTATTAAAGACGAACGTAGCCGATCTTACGACGTGAGGTCCAGCTTGAAATCGGGAAGTCTGCTTCCGGTCGTGCGTCGGGCCCAGAGCGGGGATCCACACGCCCCGTTCCAGCTGCCGCCGGACTGCGCTGATGACGCGCACCTGCAGCCCCACGTGAACTCGTTAAAACTCTTAGTTACGCTCCAGGCGAGGTGGGCGATTTTAGAAAATGGATTCTGTGTGGTTGGCATCGCTGAAAGTCCCTGAGCAGCGGCCGAGCCAGCGGCCCAGCCCGAGGCCCACGGGGAGCCGCAGCTCCGCCTCCCCCGCTGCGTCCCGGAGAGGGGGGCGGCCTGGCCCCCGTCTACATTTGCACCCCCACCACGCGACACTTAGCGTCTCCCTGGGGGCTAGAAGATGGGGGACCCGACCGGGAACTGGGGCCCAGAGGCCTGAGAGCTGGGGCCACAGGGCAGCCAGGGCGCTACCCACCGCGAGGTCCTCACTTCTCCACCCGCCCCCTGCCCCTCTTCCTCCTCCCTGCTCCTCCCCTCTCTCCACCCTGCTCCTTCGTGGCCCCCCCACCCCAAGAGGGCTCCTTGTGGCCTCGTCTCCTGTCACCGTCTGCACACCCATGACAGGTCCTTAGCGTGCAGAGAATGCTCCTTCTTTCACTGAAGAGACAGAGGGGCCCGGAGGGAGGAGGGTTCAGTCTGGGACGAACAGTTTCCAGGACTGGGGGGGGAGGGCCCACCTGGCCAGGGAGGCAGGGACACTGGGCTGCACTGCGGCCGAGCTCAGGTCCCCCTGGGGGTGAACGGACAAAACCACAGAAGGGCCACGATGTCCCGGCACTGACGTGGGTCCACCCTCTCTCTGGCCCAGAGCTGGACGCTCTAAGGGAAGTGACTAACGCAGGCTGGACACCCCCGTGGGAGCCCCAGCCCACGAGCGCCTCACGACCACACATGTGGGTGAGTAAGAGAGACGCGCCCCGGGGTGATGCGCGGAGGGGGCGGAGACGCACCCAGGGGTGAGCACACAGACAACGTGAGGAGCATCTGCTGAAACAGGGAAGGAACAGAGCTCGTCTACAGAGGGATCCGGTCACTGGGCAGGACGAGGAAGCTTGGGCTCCCTGGTCTTTGGCTGGTGGGGGAAGAGCGAGACCTGCCCGGGGCTGGAGGCTGTAGATGCTGGAAACTGAGGGAAGAGGCACCGAAGTTCTGTTCTGTCACTGCTGAGGGCGGGCGCACAGGGCAGGGGTGGGGTGCACGGACGTGGGGGGGCTGGGGTGACAGGCCAGCCACCGTGGGAAGGCTGGGGCTGCTGGGAGGCACCGTGGAACAACCCCCGCTGTCACAGCGGCACCCAGACCTCACCTGAGACCCCAGCAGAGGCAGCTGAGCCAGCAAAGGTGCCGCAGGGTGAAGGGGACCCTGGATGCCGGAGCCCGCGCTGCTCTCCTTCGCAGGGAGACGGCCAGAGACCCCGGGGTGGCAGTGAGACAGGTGTTGTCCTGGAAACCTGTTCACGATACATTGTTCACTCAGCGTCTCTAAGGGGAACGAATGATGCCCTCCTCCTTGAACTTGGCACCCCGGCCTTCGAGAGACCTTCGAGCCGACCCCTGGTACCCCAGCTGTGGCTTGAGAAACACTGAGATCCAGCCTGAGAGCTGGGGAGAGGGGAGGCCAGCAGGCTCGCCGGGGCGGGACCGAGCCCGGGCGGTCACCGTGGGCTGCCTGGAAGTGTGCCCTCTGACAGCAGCCTCGGCCCCGCCCCTCGCTCTTCACGTCGACCCTGGCGGCGCGGATCCCAGCTCCGACTTCCCGCAGCAACACCAGCCAGGCAGGAAGTGACACGGGTGTGGCTGGGCTGCCCCGTGCTGGGACGCGGGCTTAATAATCACCCGAGTGAAGTCCCGGGGACCTATGGGAAGCGATCTATTTGAAGGCCAACCGCATTCATCTTTCATGAGAAAACAAAGCCTTCCAGGTGCTTGGTCTTTGGGATTATACGCCAATTTGGTTGATATTCTGTCATTTTCAAAGCCAAATAAGGTGAGACCATCAGGGCTCTGAGCTGGATAGAACGTGCCTGGCCCCGGCCTCCGAGAGTGGCTTGCCGCCCTCCGCAGCAGCTGCCGCTTGGCCATCCGTGCTGTCGCCGCCTGATGTGTGGCTCAGTAACACCTGCAGCTGGCAGGACACGTCTGGGGACTCAGGCCGTGTCCCTTAGATCAAAAACAGTATCAAGACAGATAGCGTGATAGGAAGGAGAGTTTTCGATAAGACGGTAAGAATTCAGCATTGGATACTGTGTATTTCCCTCAAGTGGTGGAGGAAAGGAGGCATCAGCACGTTGGGGAATCGGGGAAACACGCAGGTGAGACCCCCGGGCGCCAGCCTCGTGGGCAGGTCCCGGCCCCGCCCCTCCCCCAGACCTGAGCCCAGCTCTCACCTGAAGTGGGACAGCTGGTCCTTTGGGCCGTGGGGTTCACCGGGGAACGGCAGAGGGCTGCCTCCGTCCTCTCCATGGCCGTGACGTTGCAAATCCAAGAAAAAGAGTTAACGGACTTTCAGACAGAGGTCCGAATACAAGCTGCGTTTGGTAAAGCACCATAGAACCCACAGGAGGATTTGGGCCAACAGGTACGTGCTGATAAATGTGATATCATTGTCACATTGGCATCTTTGGCCAGATGTGTTTACATGAAGCCGGTGACAGTCATCAGCCACTGACGGTGGACAGACAGACAGCTGTTGCGGGAGGCAGACATGGGGGGAGTCCCTAACCATCGGGCATAAGCCCCTCTGCACTTTTAATGTAGCTTACCATTACAAATATGTACTTATTTTATAGATCATGGTATGCTTCTAAATGTAAATTTGTGTAATTATACCTATATTAATAAGTGTATGTTAGATACAATTTATATTGTATTTCTGTAATTTGTTAGTGAATTTTGTGTCTGAGGGGAGTTGTTTCTATCCTTAGAGTAAATTATATAAAAGTTCCATCCAAACCCCGAGGTATCTAATTCTCTGCTATTGACTAAACCTTATTTCCGTAAACCTCCCGTCGGGACCACGGGGACATGTCACACCCTGCACCCAAGTGCCCACACCGCTTTCTGTAGCAAAGCTGACACGTCACTTGATCTTCACCTCCTTTTCCAAGCTGTTCTGCCTGTTCGGTTACTTCGCAGGAGCGTGCCACGTGTCCTCTGAGAACAGCTATCAACAGCACCGAAATTCCCCATCACCACACAAAGCCACATCCCACTGCATGACTCTTTAACACACATTCACACTTTACCAAGTGCATTTTCTTGAAGCCTATATTCAGACATTGGCCTTGAACACGGAGATCCTTGAAAATAAGCGAGCTGGATGCCGCATTAAGAATTCAGTTAGTTCTTCTAATTTTATTTCTTATGATGCAATACAGTGAAAAGGAAAACTCAACAGTCTTCAGAAGTCGATATTCCCAAGTTCTCTGGAAAGTGACTGTTTTCTAAAATCTAACATGCAAGTGGAAGCATAAAAACAGAGTCAGTGAGACGTACAGACGATGTGAGAGAGAAGCCGGCTCATTGTAAACCTTGGAGCCAAGTGACCCTTCCGACTCACAGCAAAATGCCTCTCAGAGAAAACAGTACGTTTTACGTTTCTGAGTGTCTCTTTGGAGCCACAGACACTGACTCCAGGAAACAGCCACACCCCTCAGGAGCACCGGGGACCCTGCCCCACTCCGTCCAGGGGCACCAGGGAGCTCCGACAGCCTCCTGCCCAGACGTTCTCAGTGACTCCTCCGCTGCGTGCTCCATGGCATTTTCAACGTCTCCCCAGACAGCACGTTCCTACACGCGGGGCCTTCGGCTGGTGGGAGGAAGCTCTGCACACGTGTGAGCAGAACCTCACAGGAGGCTGTTCCAGGGATGGCCAGGCCCCTTGCAGAGCTCTAGCTCTAACACAGGTGAGCCAGCACACAAGACACGTGTGCACACACACACACACACACGCACACACCTATACACACCCATGTGTGCACACACATGCATGCGCAGGGCACGTGTGTGAACACATACACACATAGGCATGCATGTGTATACACCATGTATGTGCACACAGGCGTGCACAAGAAAGAACGTACATGCGTGCACAGATATGTACACATGTGTGCACAGAGAGCCTCTGCACAGGAAAATGCCAGGTCAGTGTCCCGTGAGTATAGGCACTAGTTCAAGTGCGAGGGAGGCAGCACAGCCCTGACAGCATCTGTGGGCCGAGCCGTCTCTGGAATTGGTAACGGATCCCGGAGGATAAGTCAATTGCCTGGGAGTCATCGACTGATGGAGAGGATTTTGAAATGGCTGCTTCGGAGGCGCCAGGGGAGCAGAAGGCTCGGGGAGGCGGGGGCGGAGGCGGGGCTGCGGCAGCCCACCCCAGGCTCTCAGTAGCACAAGCCGCCTGACTGAGCCCTTGCCTCGGGCGGGCTCTGCCAGCCCTTCCTTTCACCCTCACAGAAGCCCTGGGAGGTAGGCGCCCTAGGGTGCAGAGGAGGTGCCCAGGAGCAGGTGGGGGAGCTGAGCCAGGCCTCCCTCTGGCCCCCCGCCCGGGCGCTCGCTCTTCCCAGTCAGATCCGCTGCCAGGGAAGACATGGCTACTGACCGCTGGAGAATCCCTGGAAAATCCAGGCCAGGGTCCCCGACCCCCACCTCAGGGCAGACCCCCCACGGCAGGGCAGACTCCCCACTACAAGGCAGAGTCCCCCACTGCAGGGCTGGCCCCTCACTGCAGGGCAGAGCCCCCCACTGCAGGGCAGACCCCCCCACTAGAAGCAGAGCCCCCACTGCAGGGCAGACCCCACCACAGGGCAGACCCCTCACTACAAGGGCAGAGCCCCCCACTGCAGGGCAGACCCCCCACCGCAGGGCAGACCCCGCACTGCAGGGCAGAGCTCCCCACTGCAGGGCGGACCCCTCACTGCAGGTGGACCAGCCTCTACGCCTTGAGGACTGCTTGATGCTCAGTAAACAACTGACTTTCCAGCTCCGTTTCCCGTCCTGACGTAGTCTCCCTGGTCCTCTCCCTCCCTCCCAGCCCCACCCGGATCGTGCCGGCCTTCTGTACCCATGTTTCACCCTCGCCTACAGTTCTTCTCCATGTCCCGTGCACCCAGCACCCCCCACACACCCTTCACTGCATATTTGAGGGGAACTCAGATGAGCGCACCAGTTCGAGCTCTATCACTGCAGCCAACAGCTTCCCCTGAACTGCTCGGCCACGAGTGTCCACAGACGTGCTGGACCCTGGTGGTCGGCCAGCTCGAAGAGACCCCCCCCAAGCCCCCCACCCTGAGCCACAATGAGACCCCAGACCGTCAAGGAACGGCTCTGTAGCCTTGGCCGTGCTCCTCAGCCCTCAGGCCTCTAGGTGCGGATCGTATTACCGACTACATGAGCTTGTGGGACGGATTGAAAAGGTTGCAATACGGACTTCGGTGTCTGGCTCATAATAAGTACTTAAAGGCTAATTCCCTTGCAAGGGCCCAAACCTCAGCACCGGGCAGAGATGCTCCTTCCCGACGTCCGGTGCTCACAGGCAGAAAGGTGCGCTCGCTGGGGGAGATGCTCTCCGCTCCGCGCCCCTGGGCCCTGCAGCTCACATCCAGTGGCCTGATTCAGTTACTCGGATCTACCGTCTCCAAGTCCTGCTAACCCGAGAAGAGTCTCCCACACAACAAACAGCGACCTTCCTCTGAAGAGTCACTGGAAAGGAGAGACTGCACGCCCTGCGTGCCAATTCAGATCGGGACTCGGGGAAAACAAGGCGGCGCTTTCACAGTCTGGATTAGCCAAATCGGTGTATATTCAAGTCGGGGATAAAAGTGATCTTTCTTCAGATGACTTAAAAGCATCGAGCAGCAGCCAGGCTGTCTGTCCCTGCCCCTCCTCACCTGCGAGCTCTCCGTGCTATTTTCCGGAATCACGAATCTACATCGCGGGTACGGCCATCAGCAGGGACAGCTCTTTAGCGACGGGACCTCCCCCATATGCCAAAGGCTCTTTGATCACACAGCGTTCCTGGCGCTCAAGACGGCTTCTCCCATGGTCCAGATGGGCCCACAACACTTTTCACTTTGATTTAAATACCTGAACTTGTTCTTGGCTACAGAGAAGGTTTTCCCTTTATGTTCACTTCTGTTTGGTGTTCTGGAATACGAATTTGCATCCCATTATCATAATTCTCTGGCTTTTAATGTGCTTCGCCAACGCGGGGTTTCCTGTTTTGAAATGCTCAATAAACTGTCAAAGCCCGTGGTTGGCCATTCTCTCTCTCGCTGTAAACATCTCTATTGTGAGCAACAGCAGAAATGCAAACCGCGGCTACACTTTGTACCTCGGATTATAATTGGGTTCGATTAACTTTGGTAAAATCGGTTCCTGGTGATAAAACGCCTGTAAGGAGCCGGTCAGACCCCTGAGGTGAGGGGTTTGTGAGAATTATCTTGTGTAACCAATAGTTTGATTTCATGTTTTGATCGCCCACCAGGAAGCAGGTGATGATGGTGTAGAGCAGAGAAACGGAAAGGGTCTTAGGGTGCAGACAGGGGACCGGAGAGGGGGAAGGGCCCTAAGCCCCAAGCCCCTGACCCTCACCTCCCGCACATTCTCTATGGAGAGAGCACTGACCACACTCTGACCGTCACAGAGCCCCCGGCCCCCTGTGCGGCGGCCCATCCGCGTGCAGCCTGACGATGCCTCGTTACCAAGCATCCTATTTGTAACCTCAGAGTGACTTCCTCTGCACCTGTTCGACACTCATCATAAGGGCTTAGCATATTTGGGTGTCATTTCCACCCTTGATGTTGTCGAAGGGCTAACATCTTTTTTAATACATACGTTTTTCCGTTAGAGAACTTCTCTTCAAAGGAATCTGGATCAAATCAAAGTGTCTTCCTATCAAGCAGAACATAGTGCCTTCTAATTGTGAATTTGGATCTATGAATATTAAACTTTCCTAAATCAGGTCATGTGTTTTTCATATGTTTAAATTTCTTATTTAAAAATTCGGACAAAATGTACCCCCATCACTTCCCTTACTCAGGTATTATTGTGAGGAAGTAACATTAGCCTCAACCACTCGAGGTGATCAGTAGGAGTGATTATGTCACACCAGTGACCCCAATTGTGAAATGTGATTCTCCTTGGAGAGAGGAGCCCGTGTGACAGGTGCTGGGTCCCCTTCCCGGCAGCACCCGCATCCACGCTGACAGCGATACTTCAGAGGGAACATACCAGAAAGCATCACTAATTTCACAGGGAACATCACTAAATGTAACTGGAACATCCTCAGGTGTTAAGTGGTTGGTAATCTCAAGGGGAAAATCAGAGCCAGGACCGCCAGTTGGCAATCACAAGTCCCACGGCTCAGAAGTGCCACATGAGGGATTCGAGGTGACCCATCCTGCCCTTGTTCCGTGGTTCAGACCCCCCAAAACACGCCTCTGGGCTGGGCATGTGGACACCCCATCTGCACTGTGGAGGCTTTCCAGGTTTTCCAGCTCTGCCCAACCAATGACTTTGTGCTGAAGAAAGAAAAATGAGCCGATTCTCAGAATGTACAAATGCGTGTTAATGCTTTTCTGTCAAAATATTGCACTGTCTAGACTCCGCTGAATCTTGGGCTTTGAAAATCCATCTCCTCGGAATCTGTATTCCATAAATGCAGCCTTTACAAAATGTATTAAACTTGAAGGGGAGAGCCAATAATTGCAATGTTTGAAGATTCAATTTAAATACTAAAAATGGTCAAGAGCAACCCCAGGGGAATCCGGGTGAAGAATTTGAGCTCTTGCGGAGTTTCAGTTTTGAAGTATTTTCAATATTTAGAAAAAAAGGAATGCCTCCGCTGTCTTCTAAAGGCCAGCGCTGACTCCGCCCGTGAGCAGGGCGCACGGTGAGCTTCACGCAGGCCGCGGGGAGCGTCTGGGCTGAATTTACTTGGGGTGTCGCAGCCTGACGACCCGCATCACCGTCTGGCCCTCCAGGCCTGGTCTGGAGGGAGAGGGCGTGAGCCGCGGTGGGAAGGGGCCGCTTTCCCTTCTGAAACAGCAAGTGGTTCCCCAGAGCACCTTCCAGATCAGCCTGCCATGGACTTTGCTGACATCTCACTCCCTCTTGTAACTGCTGGTTCATCGCCTCTTTGAGGCTTTCGACTCAGCACAGAATGTCAACAGCCGCACCTTCTCTGTGACGCCGTCCTGCCCAAGACCTGAGTTTACGCCACCTCGAAGGGGAGCCCTTCCTCGGGGGTCACCCGACAGGAGGTGCAGGGGCACCAGGGGGCACAGGGGGCTCCCCCTCCCGCCGTGGGTCCCTCAGTTTGAATGGACCAGACAGGCGGGACCCCGAGAACTGTGCCTCCAGCCAGGACCCCCTCACCCCGTGTGCCCACCCAAGTCGGGGACAAATACGTGTCCCATGACCTCTGTGGAGGACGGGACATCATGGAAGTGGGGGCGGGGGGCACACAGAACAAAGAAAAGAGAAGTGAGGGGGTTTGTCAGTGAAACTGAAGGAAGGGGCTGGCGCCCAGCCGAGGTGGGCAGGACACCAGAGCCCCCAGCCCCCGGGCGGCAGGAAGAGTGTCTCAGGTGCTGACGATGGTCAGGCTGGTGTCTCGCCAGAAGACAGAGGGTGAAAGTCTTCCCAGAGGCTGAGCCTCCGCCTCCAGGGTGGAAGGTGCCCCAGCGGCGAGAGCAGCCACAGGGCGTCTGTGCCCTCGGCTTGGGGATGCGCAATCTGCCCCCCTCGGCACTCAGCATTCAGTGTGCAGCGCAGTGACCCTCAGTGAAGGCACAGAGCAGCAGAGCCTCCCACAAGCCAGCTTTGGAGCATTTTCACGGCCCTAGAATGTTCCCTGACACCCGTCTCCAGTGGCTCCCAGGTCCCATCCCGGGTCCCAGGACACCATTGTCTTTTTCCTCTCTAAATGTGCCTTTTCTGGACCCGCAATGGCATCACACGCCATAGCTTTGAGGGTTGGAATAAATCAGCAGCTTATTCCTTTTTGTGGCTCAATAGCCTTCCGTCATGTGGCCAGACCACATTTCACCTGCCACTTTATGGACCTCGAGGTGGTTTCCGGTTTGGAGAAATCCTGAATTCTGCTGCTACGAACATGCGCACAAGTTCTGTGCGGACACATCCATTGCTCTCCCACGGGACACCCCCCCCGAAAGTGCCCCACAGCGCTTGACCCCAGTCTTCGTTCCCCGTGGGGGCATTGCTGCACGCTCCCACCCACACATAGCGCCCCACGGTCTTCCGGGCCAGCCTCCTCGACTCCCGGTGCCCTAACTTTAATTTGCATTCTCCTAATCACGAATGACACAGCACCTTTTAGATGGTGAAACAGCTCTTCACACCCTCCAATCATTTATTTTTTTTCAATCAGATTGCTTTGTCTCATTGAACTGTAAGAACTCTTTACGTATTTTGGATGCAAACCCTTCAGAATTATGATCTGCATGTATTTTCTCCCAGTGTCTGTCATGTATTTTTATTGTCTTAATAGTGCTTTTTGAAGTACAGAAGTTTATAATTTTAAGAAATTCACACATACTCGCTGTTCTTTCATGGATCATGCCTTTATGAATTCTTTGCCTGCCGAAAGGGCATGAAGAATTTATCCCATATTTCTAACCACAGGCTAGAGTCCCTGTGGTTTTATCTCATGCATTAAGGTTTTGATCCACTTTGAGTGAATTTTTGTGTATGGTTTGAGATAAGAACATACTATTTTTTGCATGTGAATACAGAATTGTCACAGTACTCTTGCTGAAAAGATTGTCTTTTCCCTGTGAATTGTCTTTATACCTTTGTTGAAAATCTATTGGCCATACATGTCATTTAAGGGTTTAGTTCTGGACTCTCAATTCTGTTCAATTGACCGATATGTCTGTCTTAATACCAATACATGCAATGGTCTTAATTATTAAAGCTTTATATATTACTAATGCTTTTTTAAAAAAGATTTGTTTAGGCGTGCCTGGGTGGCTTAGTCAGTTGGGCGTCCGACTTTCACTTAGGTCATGATCTCACGGTGTGGGTTCGAGCCCCGCGTCGGGCTCTGTGCTGACTGCCAGAGAGAGGGAGACACAGAATCCGAAGCAGCTCCAGGCTCTGAGCTGTCAGCACAGAGCCCGATGTGGGGCTCAAACCCACAAACTGTGAGATCATGACCTGAGCTGAGCAGACACTTAACAGATGGAGCCACCCAGGTGCCCCACTAATGCTTTTTGATGTAAGGTGGATTAAGTCTTCCAAGGATGTTCTTCTTTTTCCAAAATTACTTTATTTACTTTGTGTCCTTCACATTTCCCCATCAAATTTAGGATCAGTTTGTCAGTTTCTGTTTTAAAAAGTTCGATAGGGATTATGTTGACTATCGAAGTCACTGTGATTACTTCAAGGAGAATTGCCATCTTAATGATACTAAGTCTTCCTGTACATGAACATGGACTGTTGATTTAGTTCTTCTATAATTTATTCAGGGATGTGTTACAGTTTTCAGGGCACAAGTCTTACACCTCCTCTGTTAAAATTACCCCTAAGTATTTTCTTCTTCTGAAGCTGTTGTGAATGGGCTGATCTTCCTGATTTCATTTTTAAATTGTTCATCACTCGCATGTAAAAATACAATCTATTCTTTATTGATCTTACATTATGCAACACTGCTAAACTTATGTTATTTCTGGTCGTTTCTCTGAGATCTTTAGTATTTTCTAGATATAGGGCCGTGCTAGCTTCAAATAAAGTTAGTTTTACTTCCTTTCCAAACGTGATGCCTCTAACGGGGTGGCATTGTGTTATGCTGCTGGCTCAGACCTCCACCCTCTGCCAACAGCATGCCAGGAGCCGGCTGTTCTCATCTCCCTCTTGGTTTTGGGGTAAAGCACCCGGTCTTTCACGATTATGTCCAATGTGAGCTCAGTGTTGTTAGTAAGCGTGGCTTATCCAGTTGAGAGAATTCCCTTCTGGTTCTGTTTATTGAATGCTTTCGCCTGGACTGGATAGGGATTTGTCAAAAGCTTTTTCCATATCTATCGAGATGATCGTGTGTATGTAGTCCTTCGTTCTATTACTATGATTTACTTCATTAATTCATTTGAGACATTACTCCCACCTTCTATTCTTGGACTAGATCCCACTCGGCCATCCATCTATTATGTACACTGCTAGACTAGGCTTGCTAAAATTTTGTTAAGGAGTTTTGCGTCTCTCTTCATGAGGGAAGTTGGTGGGCAATTTTCTTTCCTTGTGACGTCTTTATCTGGCTTCGGTGTCAGAGCAACCCTGGATCTGTTCACTCACATACTGCAGCCACTCTGGATTTGGGTTTCACACACGAGCGTTGCTGTCTCTGCTGTTACTTAGTGTCTCCCCGGATTAAGTGCTGCACCTGTTTCCCGGCAGCACGAAGCCAACGGCATCGTGTTTGTCTCGTTTTATCGTTAGTGTGGTTGATTCTTTTTCTGCCTACTTCCCAGGGTTGCCGCTGCCTCTGGTTAGCTTAGTGCTCGGCCCACGATCGGTCAGGACCTGGGGTCAAATGCCCCGTGAGTGTGGACTTGCATCGGGTTCAGCACCGCATTCAAGGTGCGGATTTTGTCAAGTCTCCCGCGCTTCTGACCCGAGAGCCCTTCTAGGTCCCCCCGTGCGTCTGCACACAGGCTCCCAGCGGGGACCCGTGGAGAGCTCTCACTGTCTTTCCTGTGTCTCCTTGTTAGGTTTCTAGTCTGTTCCTTGTCCCAAGCAGCCGTCTCGGACTCCGCTGCTGATTGGGACACCGGTGGACAGGGATGTTTCCCCTGGCGTTGCGAGTCGAGCCAGCCCCCTCCAGCACGAAGCAGCTGGCGACGTGTGGCCAGCCCTGACCGGCCCCAGAGCAGATAGGCAGAGCCACTGGGAGCAGAGGGGCAGAGGCCAGCACACCCTGGACCCCTCCGGTCTTGCCCAGAGCTCCGTGGTTTCACACTAATTAGTGCATCTGCTCATCGCAGGGTTCAGTCCACTTCCAGGGCACTGGAATGCTTTCTGGTCATTTTGTCCAGTGCACGGGTCTCTCTGGGAAGGGAGTTTGGAGCCCCCCTCCCTCTGCCACGGCTGACACATGCTTCCACTTGCATTTCCTGGGCTACGGGCTGAGAGTCAGGACATTTGTGTCTGGTCTGTGTGGCTCTGAAGCAGCTGTTCACACCTCTTTCTCCGCCTCTGCTGGTGTGAAAGCAAGTCTGACAATGGGAATTTCTAAGTTCACACCCAGCTCTAGAGTTCCGCCGACTCCAAGAGCCAAATGTGCATTTTTTTTTTAATGTTTTTTTTTTATTTATTTCTAGGAGAGAGAGAGACAGTGTGAGCAGGGGAGGGTCAGAGAGAGAGGGAGTCACAGACTGACACAGGCTCCAGGCTCCGAGCTGGCAGTCAGCACAGAGCCCGACGCGGGGCCCGAACCCACGAATCGTGAGATCATGACCTAAGCGAAAGTCGGACGCTTAACCGACTAAGCCACCCAGGCGCCCCAAAATGTGCATTTTATAATCCGTGAGATTCAATCCCACGAAGTATTCAGAACCACTCATGTCTCGCTCATGTTAGAACACAGATCCTTTCTTCCAGGTGAAAGTTTCTCCCTGCTTCTTTCTCAGTCAGGAGCCTTCGCAGACCCCCACGCCCACCCCCACTGCATTTAGAGCACAATTAAACAGAAGTGAAGCAGCACTACTTTGATCCAGGGCTGTTAGAAAACACGCATCCCACACTTCCAGGATCCGAACACATTCACCTGCTGCTGAGGGTCGCAAGTCTTTGCCATGACAGTGTTATTGCACAATGACAATATGGGTGTGTCCTCAGGCACCCAGGAGTCTGTGACTGTGTCTCTCCATGGTGACAGCAGGGTGGGAGCCTTTATGCCCAGTGTTTCCTCTGCCCCTCCCGCCCCCGCCTCCCCCCCACCCCCGCTCCCCAGCCACACACACATCATCTCTCCCGCTGCCTGATGTCTATTGCTTTCACTTGCTCCTTTCAGCCACATGTACCTCCACTCTGAATCAGTAACCGCCAACGAGCCATAGAAAACTGTGTTGTGTGGGTTTTGTGTCCACTGGAGTCACTTAGCGGGACACGGAAATGCCCCGTCCACCGTCAGCCTCCTCAGCCCCCCTCTGACTCCTGTTTCCCACACCCCGTCGAGAACTTCCCGTAACCCCTGCAATAATGTGGCAGCTGTTTGCAGAAGTAACCGGGCAATTTTCAAAAAACTAGTTCCAGGAAGCACACTGCCTGTCCGTCCACTGCGAGAGCGTGGAGCCACCTCCCGGGCCCACAGGTCAGTCTATCCACTCGTCTACCTCTCAGCCTGTCGCTCGTTATGTCATTAGTCTCGCTGACGTCTGATGTTTGCATTTTACTTGAAGTTGGTCTGCCGGGACGTGTGTGCCGTCTGTGAAATCGCGGTCTCCCCAGAGGTGTCTGCAGGGAGCAGGAGGGTGCGTGTGTGGGCTCCGCGGGAACAGAGCGCGTCCTTGAGAATTCTCCGGGTTCCCGTTGTTTGAACTCAGTGCTTTTTCTTTCTGACGCTTCCGCCATCTAGATAGCTGCTCGTGTAAGGGTGGCACTCCTGCTGTTTTGAGGACTAAGATTTAAAAAAAACAAGTTTCAAGCAGGAGCAGCATCAGTGCGATAGCCGGCTGCGGCGAGGCTCACGAGCCGTGGCCGCCACAGGAGCCACGTACCAGGTGCGTGGGGTCCCGCACGCTGCCTCTCACAGCTGCACCTAAGTCTACACTTATCTAAAAAGGAAAAGTGTAAATGAAAATATCTTCAACGGGGAAGAAATCCACAGCCAATAAATCTTTGGGTTTTTGAAAGCTTGGTGATCTCAGCCCAATTCACGTCAACAGATGCATTTGCTTTTTTTCTGCCTCTAGCCCCCTACCTGGTCTCCGCTCTGTGGGCCCTTGGTCACCCCTCACCCCAAACGCCAGGGGAGGGTCAAAGCCATTGCCAGCTTCCCTGGGAGGCATCGCCAGGGGACACAGTGCTGCTAGGGGCCGGCATGCTGGGCACAGGGCTCAGATCACAAATCGCTGGGAAGTGGTTGGGGTCCCCAGGACGCTGTACCCCACATACTGTGAGTTCCCTCTCCCAACCTCGCGGAGGCAGTGAGGGGGCAGTGGGACTTTCTGTCTGTTTCTGACAGCATCTATGAATGAAGTGTATTTCTCCAGAACATTCCTCAGGGCATATCGGCCCCGCACTACTACTTGGGGGTAGTGGCTCCTCCCAGGAGACTCCTGTGCTGACTAGCCTGGATCGGCCCAGCCCTGCTCACTCTCGGAGGGGGGTGGGGGGGGCCTGAGCTCCTGCCTCGCTCTCCTCCACGAACCCCCAGAAGGCTGTGAGTTCTGACCCCTCAGGCATCCAGCCACCTTCTCTGCACCCCGTGCCTGAACCACACTCACGTGGGCTTCTCTCTGCTCTCCCCCACCCACCCACTACATCCTCGCTAAGGCCGTACGCTCACTAAGCAGAACTACATGAATCAACAGAGATCAATGTAAAAACACAATGTCAAATGCAAAACGTAAGTTAACTTCATCTGTAAAAGAACGAGGGGCGCCTGAGTGGCTCAGTGGGTTAAGCGTCCAACTTCAGCTTGGGTCATGATCTCAGGGTTCACGGGTTTGAGCCCCGCGTCGGGCTCTGTGCTGACAGCTCGGAGCCCGGAGCCTGCTTCACATTTGGTGTCTCCCTCTCTCTCTGCCCCTCCCCAACTCTCTCTCTCAAAAATAAATAAAACATTTTTTAAAAAGGAAAGAATGGGCTAGATCTCTGCATTTTGCCCCTAAATCATAAAGAGGTGGCTCGGGCCACCTCTCCGCGGGAGCGTGTCCCCGTGCGACCCCGCCGGCGGCATCTGAATGGGCGCTGGTTCCCCCGGCGGTGGCGCTGTGGCAGCCCAGGCACGGAGGCACTGACGCGTTGTCTTAAAGTCACACTGAGTCACGTTGAAACCACACAAAAGCGTGTTGGCCAGAAAGGCAGAACGAGAAGGTGCCTCCCGCGTGGCACTCCCCTTCACGCGGAGTTACCGGGAATTCTCAGGGGGGTGAGGTGGCCCCAAGTGCGTCTGGCCTGGGGGGTGGGCACTACCACCGCTTGGCGAGGTGACTGGTGAGGAGGCCCCACCAGGGCTGTGTCACCTCCGGGCCCGCGGCCAGGAAGCTGGACTGAGGAGGCGCCGGCCGACCCTGCGTCGGAAGACAGGCTGCTCCCACTTCGTCCAGGGCCACAGACCCCTGACCCCCAGACGCGGGTGCACGGCTATTTTTCACGTGAACACAGCTCATTTCTGTGCTCACAGCCATCCCCTCCCCCTCGTCTCCCGTGAGCAGCGGGAGACGGCCTGGAAGGCGAGAGTCACCGTGTCTGGCCACTCATGGACTGGGGAACCTTCCAGAGCAGGAGAGCCACCGGGTCCTGGGGACAAGCCCACTCCATGTCAGCAGGGCACACGTCCCCGTGTGCCCCGGGGACCCTGCACGGCCTCCTCCTGAGATGGTGCCCGCGGACCCGGACACACCCGATGCTTGGCGTTACCTGGCCCTGAGCACGACTCCACAAAGCCTTCCATCAGTAACGGAGGCTTCCCAATACAAGATCCACGTATTTCCTGCCCTCGGGCTGGGGCTGCACAGGGTGGTCCTGAGGCAGGACGCTCACTGGACAGTCCGGCAGCAGCCACAGACCCCTGAGGCCAGGCACTCCCATGCGCCTCAGGCCTCGGCACTTCTGACCCCTTTGATGCGTAATTGATGGGTAACTGATGCAAATCTCGTATTCACCGTCTAGCTGAAGACGGTACTAACGCACGTGTGTCTCATCACATGCCCTGGGCTCTGGGTACTTATGTGTATTATGAGTGAGTGTTGATGGGATTTGGAATAAGTAACAAGACTATGTAACCTTCCCCAAGCCACTCACCTGCCCTGTGCCTCAGTTTCCCCTATAAAAGGGAAGACAAGCACTGACCCCACGGCAGGTGGTGAGGCCCAAGAGAGTGAATCCTGAAGGACACAGTCCATGGCAAGTACAGCTCGTCCAAGGTCACATGGCTGCTGACCAGTGGGCTGGGTTTGAACTTGGGTCTGTCTGGACCCACTGAAGGGCGGCCCTTCCTAGGTCGGTCATGAAACCTGCGTGCGTAGACACTGCACAAGATGAGACCCCCCCTCCCCCGAGGAGCCGGCAGTGCGTTTCCCACGTACGGTGACGCGCTAGCAGGTTCGGTGAGCACAGGGTCAAGCGGCCCCGTCCTTGCCGTGTGGTGGGGGGTGGCCCTCAGCACTGCGCCTTTTACAGCCTCACGTGCTCGCGCCCGGAAAGGGAGAGCTCATTACCGATGCGCACTCCCAGCGACTGCCTGGAATAGCAAGTGTCGGGAGCAAAGTGAATGAGTCCTTCACAACTTCTCTTCAAATCAGCGCAGCCTGGCCTCATTAATTATTAACCGCACTGTGACCTAAATAAATCATAGGATCACACTTCATTTAAACGCTGCTTGTCACACACCCTGCTCGTCCGATCTGATAAATGGCTTGAGCATGAAGGAAAGAAGAGGGTGTCTTTCAAGTGCAATTATAAACCAGTAACTACGCGAAATAACACAGCCCACCCTTAACCAGCCAAAGCGCTCCTGTTCTCCATCAAGCGCTAACGCCAAGGCAATGCCATCATCACCAGGAAGGGAATAATTGGCCCACGTTTAACAGGGTGATTGAAAACGGCTCTTCTTAATAAATACAATTTCTTATTATTTAATGTCCATCTGTGACTGTTAAGAATTTGTCAGGAAGATTATTGAACATTTACCAAAGAGATCTGTTTTGCCAATAGCTAAGTGACGGTTAAGTGACACCAGTTACAATAAATCGCACATTTAGTGGAACTTGTGCTGCCCTCGCTGATAGTCCAGAACCCTCTCCCGCGGCTCCGTGTCCGTGCGTCCAGCCCCGCGCACGCCCATCCACACTCCCTGCGCCGCAGAGCCACAGGCTGCACGGGGGGGTCTGACCTTCCTCCCTCGGCCACACAGGGCAGAGGCCGTGGGAGGCCTGAATGCGGCCCTGCCCACGTGTCGAACTCACAGACCGTGAGATCATGACCTGAGCCAAAGTCGGACACTTAACCGACTGAGCCCCCAGGCGCCCCTAGTTCTGCAACTTTTGACCCGAGAAGAAAGTGGAGGTTGCTCTCTTCTGCTCCCCTCCAGAGCACGTGCAGAGCCGGCAGCGGCTGGCCTGCCTCAGTTTCCCCTGCTGCCCTCTCCCAGAGCAGAGCCAGGGCTGTGCTGGCGCGGCGGTGGCCACTGAGCATTTACATGCTGCCAAAGGAAAACTAGAAAAGAAAAGTTAAATGAGAAGCCAGATTAAATCAGAAAAAAGGCATCGTAGTAATGGTCACTTTTAACCTCATTAGCATCTTTTTCTAACGGATCTTGACGCCGCGAGGAGTGGATGGAAGTGTGTTCTTCAGGAGCTGGGACAGCTGCTTATGCTCTCAGACACTGTGCTTCTCAGGACTTCACTGACTATTTTCAAATCTACCTCTTAGGCCTCCCTGGTCACGGGCCTCCATGAAGGCCGGGTCGTCCCCGGAGCTGCCCCCGGGCTCGTCGGGAGCATCCGCTGACCCCCTGCGAAGCTCGTGACCGAGGGGCTGATGGAGCCCAGGTGGCCACAGGGCACATCCGCTGGGTGTCGGGGCCCAAAATCGTGAAGGGCTCGGAAGCCAGCGTGGGGGCCCTGTTCAGATGGACAGCGCCCCGCGCCCAGGGCAGGGTCTGGGCACCGCGAGCCAGCACGGCGGGGGGCTGATGCGTGCCCGCGCCGAGGGAGGCCGGGAGAGCCCGGAGCAGAGAGTGCAGACCGACTCCGGGGAGCTCACAGACCGGGGAAGCGCACTCAGTGTTTTCACGTCCTGAAGGCCTCTCAAGTCACACGACTTCCCGGCCGGGGCAACACAGACTGGTGACACACCGCGTGCCAAACGCTGGGAAGCCAGCGAGGCGGTGACCAGTAGCCCAGCTGAGATGTCACAGCCTACGGGAAGCCGTCATTTCCCTTAGATCGGGGTGAGGATGAAGGTCCTGTGTGGGGCTCGTCGCGTCTGCAGACTTCTCGGATGTCACGTGCTAAGGAGCTGGGGTTTGCATGTGATTTACATCCTCGAAGGGAACGGAGCAGCCCAAGCATCCTCAGGTGTGTCCTGAGAGGGACGGCTGCACCCCGGACCCTCGTCCGCACGTGGCTGCTCCCGATGCCTCTGCCATTCTGCCCTCCAGGGGTGACCCTGCAGCGCAGCAGGCGGACGGGCGCCTGCAGAGCGGGTCTGCTGTGGGGAGCAGGCATGTGGCCGCCGCCAGATCCCGGGTCCCCGTGTCAGCTGTGGGCTTGGGGAGCACCAGGAATGGCTCCAGGCCGCGCCTACGGTGCCACAGGCTGAGCTCCAGGCCGCCTCACCAGCAGGGGCATCAATCAGCCAGTGACTGGCCAGGGACGCTCGGGCTGCTCCACTCCCTTCCAGGGGTTTGTGTCTCATTTACACAGCGATGCAGAGACAGAGACACACACACACACAGAGACACAGAGATAAAGAGATGCAGAGACACAGAGAGACAGAGCACACAGAGTTACACAGAGATGCAGACAGAGATGGAGAGACACAGAGAGAGAATTCTGTGTAGAGAATCCAGCAAACAGGGCCCTCAGGGAGGAGACACGGAAACGTGCACGGCTCCTCCTCCTCCCCGGGGTCTCCCGCCAGACCCCCCGTGGCTGAGCTCAAGCACATGCAGCGCCGCACCCCCTCCCCCCCCCGCTGGTTGGGTCCCTTCAGGCCGGCCTCCTGGGGCAGGGGCCCCGGAGACCCGCCCGGCAGCGCAGCTGATGAGCACTGTTCTCAGAGCTCGGGTCCTGACGGCGGGAGGGGAAGCAGCCGGGTGGTCCCGAGCCGGGCGGGCGGGTGGACGGCGGAGGACCACTCATCAGGACAAGGGGCCCCACAGCTGGGGCCGGGCTCCCAGCCCTGACGAGCGCGAGACGTCGGGCTCCGAGGTCTCCGCCGAATCGCACACGAGCTGTGGGTATGGATGTTATGTGAGTAAACAAAGCCTTTGTGAAGGAAAAATACACTGTGTGTGTACATATGTGATACATAATTATATATATATAACTTTTTAAAATAAGGCAATTGCAGAAAATGGAAAGAATGGGATAATTATATCAAAGTAGGTCGCCATGGTTACTACATTTGAATATTAAATTCAGGGCCAAGCTCGTTGGCCTTCACAACTCAGAAGGGAGTCATTCTTCCTGTCTGATTCCAGGGAAAACGTCCTGTCGCCGGGGAAGGACTCTTCCCCTTGTGCGGAATTCGGAGATGGACTGTGAGCTGGCAGCTTCACGGGGCGGGCGGGGAGGCTCTCAGTGATTGGTCTCTGCTCACAGGCGGGGGCCGCAGAGATGACGCCGGCCCCGACCCCATGGCAGGGGGTAGCCAGGCCCTAGACCGGGGTGCACAGGCCCCTCAGACGTTGGTCTGCACAGCCCGGCCTCTGTGTGGGAGGGGCTCTGGACGTGGCGCTGGCAGAGTGGACACACCCAGGGGCTCGGGCTCAGGATGTGGGGCGAGGACAGGCCCAGGGGCTCCCGTGGGACGGACCACGAGCCAGCTGAGAAGATGCCCCTTGTCTGGGCCCAGAAGACTTCACGTGGACATATTGGACTAACTCTGTTTTTCCCACCCCCGGGGCAGAGATTCCTTACTCATTCTCAGGGGGAGAGAGGAGAGGGAGCACAGCCACCTTCGAGAAAGCACCCTGAGTACAGGGTTGTTGCTGCACAGATATTTTCTAACGTTGTCAAAGAAAGAGGAAGAAAGAGAAACGGGTTCTTTTTCAGGCTAACTGAGCATGTGCGGGGCCATGACACAAATGGCTTCCGGCACCGTCACGACGGCCCACCTGGCTGGCCTCCGTCGTGGCTCCTCACGTTACAGATGAGGCCCCGAGGCAGGAAGAACCGTGTCTCAGCCTCCAGTGCTCTGAGCTGTTACCCAGGCCTCATCCGTGTTCCTCGGAAGTCTGTCTCCAGCTCCCACGGGTGTGTCCATCCCGTCGATACCGCAGGACCCTGGGTGTCCTGCCGGGAGTGTGTCACGTGGCTGTACTAACCATGAACCACAGTTGCCATCCAAAGTCGTCTTCCAGTTCCTTGAGGTGAAGCCTTCCCAGGGGCCAGTGTGACTGTCGTCACTGAGCACAGGACACAGCATCAGCAAGAAGTGTGTCCCAGAGCGGCAGCTGGGAGCCGAAGTCGTGGTCTGTTGGCATGGCAGGGCACCACGCCCGCCCCGTGGTCCCGCCCCAGCCTGGCCCAGCATCCCCAGCTCCTGGGGATCGGGTGTGGGTGGGCGTGGGTGTACAGGGACGCCGTGCAGACACAGGAGCCAGGCCCCCAGTGATACGGCTGAGGAGACAGCAGGGCTGCTTTCAGTAAGCGAGGACGAGATTCTGGACCACTTGACTGAATACAAGCAGTACCTGGGTGCTCGAGCCGCAGGTTAGGGTGTGATGGATGAGAGCGAGCAGGTTAATACGCCTCCCGATGAATAGCTTGCCCACAACCTGGTCTTCTATCATCCTCGCTGCCGGCAGGCTATTAATAGTGGCTGAGCCCCCAACTTGTTCGTTCAAACATTTCAGACACAAATAATAGAAGATTTCCAATTAAAAGGGATAATCTCCCTTCAGAAGCAAAGTAGTAAGCACAGTGAATAATTTAAAAAGCTTTTGGGATATAAAGATTTATTCTATCTCCCCATAAGCAATAAGTCAGCGGCTTTGATTAACAATTTAAAAATAGAAGACCCGGATACGGGGAGAAGTTGGGAGACATGGTCTCTTGCCCATGATTTTTTATCGTTACTGCTTTCCCGAAATGTTGTCATTACATAAAACATTATTTCAATTAGTTTTCCGCAAACCCCCAAGTCATATCCAATAAGCTTTTACTGATTTGGAAAATAGGAACTGGGCAACAGGAAGAAAATATGGTCACAGAAAAATAGCAAATACCCTCGGGCTTTGCGATGCTTACGACCATATTTGAAGACTTCTGTTTACCCCGCTCGCCGTTTAGGATGAGGGTGTGTAGTGATTAATTACGAGGATGGGCACAGTGTTAGGACCATTATCTGATCCCACCTGCACCCACCGAGATTTATTTAATAAATACGTCTGGGGAGAGCAATTAGGTGTTTCCTCCCAGCACTAATTGAGGATTCGCATATGTGAACTTTCTGCTCATTCCCACCCTTCATAAAGAACATGATCATTCTAGAAACAACAAGAGGTGGGCTCAGAGGGGGCTCTGGTGGCCGACCCAGGACAAGCAGGTTTTAGCTGCGTCTCCTCTGAGCCTCGGGTACCCCCTGGGGCAGCATCACTGGGAGAAAGAAGGCGGCTGGCTGAGCGCAGTGTGGAGACAAGAGCCTCATTTCTCTGCAGAGAATCATTATTCACACCCAAAGGCCTCCGTGGTTTAGGAGGCTTCTGTGGAACCATCTCTGGGTTTCTTTTCCAGTTGTTTCCAAGCTTCTCTAGGCAGGCTGTGGTCTCCTATCCTGCTAACAAGACACGTTCCCCGTCCAAACCGTTGCTGGTTTGAAGAACATTCAGCCTCTATCAGTGACCTAAGTAGTAGATCTAAGTAGGTCTATACGGGGTCCAGCTCATTCCCTCCGTGGTAAGTTCGGAAGAGTTCTGGGAGCTCGCGCAGGCGCACATCTGGGAGAGCCTCATGAAAGGGGTTCATCCAAGGGGCTGCGTGGACACCCGGATGCCCCTCGAACGGCGTGGTCCTTGCCACAGCCGTTGGAGTTGGCTTCGGTCGCGAATCCCCTCTTACCAGAGACACTGAGGCCGCCGACTCCTGGGTCACGAAGTGCGATCGCGCTCAGACTGCAGCCGTGCTTCTGGTCTGGTGGCCGCTGGGCCATGCGTCCGCCAAGGACCCGGCCGCCGGTCTCTCACTGGGCCCGGCACAGGGGGCAGAGGGCCAGGGAGGAGCAGACCCGCAGCGGCACGAGCCGGAATTCCCGGGGCCCCGGTTCTCACCCTCCGCAGCCCGGCCTGGGCAGGACTGCGCAGGGAAGAGGGTCCCAGCTCAGGGCGCACGTTCTGGGAAAGGCCGGCGGCGCGCAGGGAGAGCCGGGGTGCGGGCAGAAGGACGCTGGTCAGGGCTGTGGACAGCGGCCGCCTCGGGCCTGGGGACGCGGGGAGCTGCAGCCTCCGGTGCGGTCTCCCGCAGCCCCGCGCGCAGCCGTGGGCACAGCGCCCTCAGCAGCCCGGCCCGGGAGGCCTGGGCTGTCCCCGCCCTCGGTGACTCCGAACCCAGGGGCACTAGAGTGTGCCACGTGTGCCCTGCCTCGTGTGCCCTGCCGGCTGTGCCCTCACTGGCCCGGGACGGCCTCACACCCCCTGCGCCACTGCTTCTGAGCTCTCGGGGTCCCAGTCCACAAACCATCTCTCTCTGGAACCTTGTGGCCCAAAAAGGAGAAGCGATGCGGCTGCTGTTGGTTTGCAAGCTGCTCTAATGCACTCCGAGCTTGGATTTTAGTTGACGGGTTAACAGAGGGGTTTTCCCCACTTGGTACATACGGAAGCTTCTTTACAGGAACCAGAAATCCGCTTGCAAGAAAATGGTTGCTTCCGCCAAGCAGCGTGCCGGGGGAGGGGCTGCGGGCCGGCTGGATTTCCTGACGGGAATGCGAGGAGCTAGAAAGGTGGCTCTCCGCCGCCGTGTCAGATCGCTGCCTCGGCCGTGGCCTCTGCCCGTTCCTTCCACACTCTATTTGTCACGCATCCTTAGGAACTTATGGGACCGTCTGACTCACGGTGTGAAATGTCTGCTTACCACAGTGATTTACACAGTGAACCAAGAGTCAGTAACACCTCCTTGCATTGAGGCAAACAAAGTGATTCCTAAAATGCATTTTCTCTAATTAAAACGTGGCGCTAACCCAGAACGCTGCTGGGCCGCAGGGGCACGCCTGGCAGCCGGGCAGGACGCTGGGCCCACCCAGGCCTGCATGTCAGAGGCTCTGGGCAGAGCCGGGAGACCAGACAAGGAGGGAGGCAGCCTGGCTCAGCAGGGCCGCCGGGGAGGCCCTCCAGGAAGGGGTGTCCGTCCTACGCCCGCTGGGTGAGGGGCCCCGTGACATGACCGCGGGCGGGAGAAGACCACGTATAAGGGCCAGAGCGGAAGGGGCTTTTCAGATTCCTCTGCCCATGTGCTGCAGAGGACGGGGAGGAGGGCGGAGGAGGGCGGGGAGGAGGGCGGGGAGGAGAGTGGAGGAGGGTGGGGAGGAGGGCGGGGGAGGAGGGCGGGGAGGAGGGCGGGGAGGAGGGCGGGGAGGAGGGAGTGAGGAGGGTGGGGAGGAGGGCGGGGAGGAGGGGGGGAGGAGGGCGGGGAGGAGAGTGAGGAGGGTGGGGAGGAGGGCGGGGGAGGAGGGCGGGGAGAGGGGAGGGGCGGAGGAGGGCGGGGAGGAGGGCTGGGAGGAGGGGAGGGGAGGGAGGGCGGGGAGGAGGGGCGGGAGAGGAGGAGGGCGGAGGAGGGAGGGGAGGAGGGAGGGGTGGGAGGGGGGGGAGGGAGGGAGGGAGGAGGGAGGCGGAGGGCCGGGAGGAGGGAGGGGGAGGGGGGGAGGGAGGGGGTGAGGAACGGGGAGGAGAGGAGAGGGTGGGGAGGAGGGCGGGGAGGAGGGAGGGGAGGAGGAGGGAGGAGGGTGGGGAGGAGGGAGGGAGGAGGGCGGGGGAGGTGGAGGGGCGGCGAGGGAGGGAGGGAGGGTGGGGAGGAGGGCGGGGAGGGAGGGAGGGGAGGAGAGAGGGGAGGAGGGGGCGGAGGGCGGGTAGGAGTGCGGGAGGGGAGGGTGGGGAGGAGGCGGGAGGAGGGAGGATAGGAGGGAGGAGAGGGCGGGAGAAGAGGGCGGGGAGGAGGGCGGGGAGGAGGGAGAGAGGAGGGAGGGGAGGAGAACGGGAGGAGAGAGTGAGGAGGAAGGGGAGGGAGGAGGAGGAACGGGAGAAGAGTGAGGAGGTAGGGGAGGAGGGGAAGGAGGAGGGGAGGAGGGGAGGGGAGGGAGGGGAGGAGAGGGAGAGGGAGGAGGAACGGAGGAGAGGAGGAGGGAGGGGAGGAGGGAGGGGAGGAGGAGGGAGGAGGGGAGGGGAGGAGAGGAGGGGGTTCCCACTCTCTTGGGTGTTTCTGGAAACTAGATCACTGGGGATGCATGAGACCCTTTTTCGTGCCCCTTCACCCCCCCCCTCCCGGCGCATCTCCTCTGTCCCATCCCTCACGGAGCCGGCAGCTTCAGGGGCTCCATCTTCACCTGTGCACAACCCACCTGCCGCCCACCTGTGCCCCTCACCCCTGCAGCCTCCCTGTCAAGGCCAGACGTGTGATGTCACAGGACCCTGCCGGGCACCCATCCCTGCAAGAACCAAATGTGTGAGGTAATCAACACACCAGGGGGCTCGAACGCGGCCGGCGGGGCCCTCCCTGCCCGACAGTCGGTGCTCAGCAGTTTCAACGGCACCTTGGACGACGGGAGGAGCCGGAAGTCGGTCACCCTTGGCAGGAGTCAGCTGGACGGCACCCCACTCGAGGCTTCCCTCTCTCCCTGCCTCAGTCGCCCTGGCCCTCACCCCGTCCCCCAAAACTGTACTCTCAGTAAGAGGTTCTGGTTTCTGGAAACTCAGACTAAGATAGATGGCAAGAGATAGAGTGGGGCCCTTGCCAGCTGGCAGGGGCGGCCGGCAGCGGAGCTCAGCCAGGGGAGGCCGGCAGGAGCGGCCAGCGGCGGAGCTCAGCCAGGGGCGGCCGGCGGCGGAGGTCAGCCAGGGGCGGCCGGCGGCGGAGGTCAGCCAGGGGCGGCCGGCAGGGGCGGCCGGCGGCGGAGCTCAGCCAGGGGCGGCCGGCAGGGGCGGCCGGCGGCGGAGCTCAGCCAGGGGGCATGCACTGCAGCAGAGGCTAGAGCCCAGCAGCCCCACAGTTTAATGGTCAGTTGCGACTAAACGCTGACGGACGTGTTTGCGGGATCAAGGCTGTCTGTGTGGCCGGCACCTCTGGGGTTGGGGGGAGGGGCCCTGCTGGACGGCCCACCGCTCCGGAATGGGGTGGGGTGGGCACAAAGCAAGTCCTGGTCATCAAAGGAAGCAACGGACACCGGCCTGTGGCCTGACTCGAGATCTGCGAATCGGCTAGAAACGGAAGTGGACGGGCAGGAGTGGACAACTCCACACAGTTTTGGATGGCCGTCGTTTGTTTTTGTCAACCAAAGCTTAAATCCGGATCTAAAACAGAGCCAACCTTTCCCTAAACGTTCCGCACAATTGCACACGTCAGAGGAAGTGTATGAGTGCCCAGGCCGGTGGACAGAGGGGCCAGGTCATCCACGCGCTCTGAGAGCAGGGCTGTCTGAGCTGAACTCTGCAGGCGCGGAGTGGGGACTGTGCACATTCTCAGGAGGACTGTGCCCGTTCGCAGGCGGATGCTTTCCAGAGGGGCCTGGGCCAGGCTGGTCCCTTCCAAACGCCCCCCTGTCCCCTAAGGTTCATCCCTGGTGACCAGGACCGTGGCTAAGTCACTCAGAAGCTTGGGCATCAGGGAAGCCCTGTCCCGTGTGGGGTTTCCCAGACAGTCCCTTCCTCCACACGGGGTCCCCTCCCTGCCTCTGCCAGCTGCCCCACCCCCCCGCCTGCTTCTTTCTGCACACATATCACCTGCAGAGGCGGGAATGCACACACGCGCACACGTGCATTTGTACGCACATGTGAGCACACAGCCAGGCCCTCTATCTCAAAACACAACGTCCTCGGGGCGCCCGGGTGGCTTAGTCGGTTAAGCGTCCGACTTTCGCTTAGGTCATGATCTCGCGGTTCGTGGGTTCGAGCCCCGCGTCGGGCTCTGTGCTAACTGCCAGCTCAGAGCCTGGAGCCTGTTTCGGTCTGTGACTCCTCTCTCTCTGACCCTCCCCTGCTCACGCTGTCTCTCTCTCTCTCCTAGAAATAAATAAAACATTAAAAAAAACAAAAACAAAAAAACCCACAGCGTCCTCGGTGACTACTCCGCCCTCCGGAACGTAACCAGACATCGGAGGGAAAGTCAGCACGCGCATTTACTCTCTTTCTCGCTCTCCCTCTTTCTTCTCCCCAACTTCCTTCCCATCTTAAGTCCCAAACGCAAGAGGAGTCTTCCAGCAGTAGTGGTCGGAGGGGATTTCAAAGCGGTGACTGCAGTCTAACACCCCATGCTCCTAACTTTCCGACCAGCTGCAGATTGAGGCCCCCGCTCCTGATTTCTAATCTACCGCTTGAAGGAAATAGATCACTGACGCCAACGGAGGTAATTGCCTGAGTGGAATTTCAGAGATGAGCACGAAGTGCGCCTCGTCCCCATCGAGTCTGCCTATGTTTTGAACTAAAAATGATTGAGTTCAAATTCAGGTTAAGATTTTAAAACAGTTCAATTATCTCTTTAATTATTTTTCATTTAAGGTATATATCCACCCATCAGTCCTGGTCAGGGCTGGAAATACAGAAATAATACCCTATAAGCCAATTTAATGGCCTCATAATTCTGCTGCAAGTAGGAACCGAATCTTACATAAAAGCCTATTCCTGCCTGCCTTTAAGCATCTTAAGGAAGCAGGTATGTTTTGAAATGTCACCTTGCAAGGTCTCAGAAGATGAGTGTGTTTCTTGGAATTTCAAAGAGTCGAGTGTTGAGTGCGCTTCTGTGTGTGTGTGTGTGCGCCTGTGTGTGTGTGTGAGTGAGTGTGTGTGTGACCCACATGCGGTGGGTCCGGCTGCTTGCCATGAGGCCTCACTAAAGCCGGGCAGAGGAGGTATGTGGGTTTAAGCGGTTGATGATGACTTCACTGCTTTGGCCCTGGGAGCGGGGGCCCTCAGTAGAGTAACGTGTTGGGGTGTGTGCAAAGAAGACAGAGGTCTGGGGAAGGGCAAAAGAGGGTCAAAGAGCCAACTAGGTGGAGCTGGAGTAGCTCCGGTGAGAGATGGTGGGTGGCTGGACCAAGCAGGGATAGTGAGGAATGAGGGAGCGGACAGATTGGACAAATATTCACAGTAGAATTTGCAGGACTTGGAAACGGATTGGCTGGGGTGGGGATGAGGAGGGTGGGGAGAGCAGAAAACGATCCCCACGTCTCCAGGCAAGGTGCTTGCATGAGTTAGGGGCGATGCTTCCGGAAATGCAGCTGGAGAGAAACCGTCGTGTGCCCCCTGCCGGCCACATGGCGGGGTCATTGAGAAGCTTGTGATCCGCAGCCCCGCTCGAAGAGTCGTGTTTCCATCTTACATGGCGTACAGCGGAGTTTTGTCTTCTTGACCCCACTCCAGGACCCCCTCCCCCAGGAAGCTCTTCCGATATTCTCTCTGCCCGCCCCCCACCTTCATAAATGCATTCTCAAGAGCCTTCCAAACACACTTCTGCACTTGAAGCTTTCCTTCTAGGCCTTTCTACCCATGTCGTGTCTGTCTTCCCACCCCCACAGGCTCAGGGCGTGGCTTGCAGTGAGCTCCCGATGGGTTTCTGAATGAATGGAAGTGACAGAAGGCACGTATCTCGGCCCCCGCCAGACTCTTGCACTGCATTTGCATCGCTGAGAGCGGCGGTCCACAGCCTCCCGCCTTGGACAGAGATGCTTGAGAATTTCTGCTGGAGCGGGACCGGCCGGCGGCCCCCACCACACACTGCCCAGCACACACGGGCACTAGGTGCACGTAGGGGGCCGCTCCTGGGAAGAAGTGACAGGCCCAAAGGAGACCTCTCCAGGCTTCATATGGGGCGGCCACACAGCAGCCCCCGCCCATCAGAGATGCCCAGGGGCTGGGAGCCACCTGGGGCCACTGGCACACCGTAGCAGCTGAGATGCCCCCGTCCCTGCCGCACCTTCTGCTCTTTCTCACCCGGCGGAGGGACAGATGTGATGGGCATTACTGCCCGGATCTGCCCCAGTCACACACTCAGGGGAGTCCCCACCCTGGATTAGCCTTCATTCACCCTTGGTGGCAACTGGCCTGATGACCCTTTCGCTGGAAGCCCCCCCGCCCATCCGTCTGCCCCCCGCAGTGCTACTGGCTTCCCCCGCAGCCCTTGTCCAGGCCCATTCGCACGGACAACACCATCTCAGATGTTACTAGAGACCAAAACGCCTTCCAGCTTGGAACGTGGGGCATGGGGATGGGGCATGGGGGAGGGGGAATGGGGGATGGAGGAATGGGGGATGTGGCATGGAGGGTGGGGGATGGAGGAGGGGGGAAGGGGGGAGGGGGGAAGGGGGAAGGGGGGAAGGGGGAATCGGGCATGGGGGATGTGGCGTGAGAGATGGGGCATGGGGCATGAGGATGCGGGATGGGCATGGGGGATGGGGGCATCTCACATTGAAAGTGGGCCATTCTGAGCTGCAGTAAGTTTGAAATGGACCCTTCTTGACAATCACTGAGAGGTTATGGGCTATCACTAAGTCTAGGGGTTTGGATGAAGTCTGTTTCATAGCGTCAGTCTCAGTCACAAGATAATAGACACTAACAGAGAAAATCGACAACCACAGAGAGACACAGACATAGAAGACTAGCCAACAGAAAAGTGAGACGCTGGCCTCATGCCGGTTTGCGGTGGCGATCTGCTCCGTCTCTCACCAAGTTCCATAGAAATTAGGGGCACCGAGTCCCCTCCACAGATAGGGGCACCAAGTCCCCTCCACAGGGTCCCCCTTGGTCACAGCTCCGTGGCGTGTCTGCCTGACCGTAATTGACCACTTCTAAATATGAATTTGTCCCAAGACCAAGAATAGAAATAGACAGAAATAGACCAGACACGTAGAGACAAATAGGTTCTTAATGGCCGGTTGACCCTTCGGTTTGGGGTCAACCCCCCTTCCTGGGGGTCTTGGGGAATCCAGGACAAGCCCCCAAATGTTGTGCCTGATTCGCGAGTCCCCAAAGACCACCAAGGAGCCAACACCAATGCAAGTACAAAAGGGTCTTTATTACAAGCTCGAGCTGGGGCTCACCCGCCTACCGGTGTAGTGGCAGCAAGGTGAAGCCCCGAACAATAGTGAGCAGGGCTTTTATGGGGTCAGGGACGGGGGTGTTACAGTGTACACGTTGTAAGTATAGCATCATCACATAAGTACTAATTACAATTGTCCAGTACCCCTGGTGACAGCTTTGACCATTCAGTATCTGTGAGGTGTTCATTACTTTTGGTGGGACCCAATCATGACTTTTGAGAATCCTTTGAAAATGACCAATGAAGAGGTGAGTTCAAAGGGCCCACGTGGGGTTCAGGCAAGCGGTGAGAAATTGGCTAGTTTGAACAAAATAACTGTCTACAGTTCCCAGCCCTGACTCACACCACAGGAATGGTTTTTTGATTAGCTGATCTGAGGGCAGTCCGAGGATGGCTTCAGCCTTGAGCAGTCTGAGGCTTTTCCTGGAATTGGGGTATGTGCAGCCCGAGGTTGCTCTTAATGGAGGCCTTAATCTCAAAATGATGTTACTTAGGCTCTTTACAGGCTCTGAGTTGCCAGTACCGATCGAGAGACCCAGGCACCCAGGTTACATGTCTATAATCATGTGCAGGTTAAAGTAAAGTGGTGCAGGGGCATCCGGGTGGCTCAGTGGGTTAAGTGTCCAACTTCAGCTCAGGTCATGATCTCACGGTTCGTGGGTTCAAGCCCCATGTCGGGCTCTGTGCTGACAGCTAGCTCAGAGCCTGAAGCCTGCTTCAAATTCTGTGTCTCCCTCTCCCTCTGACCCTCCCCTGCTCTGGCTGTCTCTCTCTCTCTCTCAGAAATAAATAAAAACATTAAAAAAAACATTTTTTTAATTAAAAAAAAAAAGTAAAGTGGTGCATGATGAACCGGCTGGCTGGAGTCCTGGCTAACCGGAAGTGCCATGTGGGTCAGGGTGAGGCGGCTGCTGTAGGCTCCCTGAGTGGGGGCTCATCGGCAGAAATTAGCTCAACCCTGTCCACATCTGGCCCTGCGCGCTGCATCTTAAGAGGAGCGTGCCCTCCAGTCTGTGATGCTCGAGACTGAAAATGGCAGGTGCAGGAGCATTTGGGAGAATTGAAGATGTTTGGGCAGAAAACGAACAGTTTCAGGGTCGACGGCACCTGCTCCTCGAGCTGTCACATCAGAGCGGAGTCTGCCCGGAGCCCAGGCAGACACGCGCAGGAGGCGGACGCTGGCATCAGCCCTATGTGTCCCTGAAGTTGCATCGACTGCTTTCCCTGCCTGCCTGTCCGTCTGGGAAGCCTGCCCGAGAAAGAAAGGTGTTCTGTGAGCTCAGGCTGGTTCCCGTGGGACTGCTTCCTTTCCTGTCTGTGTACGAAGCAACTCTTTGATGTGTCTTCTTAAATCCTGCCCGGGACTGTCATCAAACTCACTAGTATGTGGCAAGCTGTCTCTGTCTTCTGAATCTTCTGGAAAGTTGAAATCGCTGGGCGTTTTTTTATTTTAGCTGTCGGGTGTTTTGCTTGGTCTCCATGTGCCTTCTAATGTCACATCTGGGTCCAGGGAGCTCCCGGGCCAGTCCCAGGCTGTCGCGTGGGCCCCAGTACAGCTAGCTCTCCTTGTAAACATTCTGCTTCACCTTTTCCAATGATAAGGCTGCCTTTCACGTCTGAGGACTATTCCTTGTGGGAAGACAGGAACAAAGCAGGGACTGAGGAACATTTTCGTGCAACACCACCCCATCAATGGCCCCGTGCAGGACCCCCAAGGGTCCCTGAGACTCCCTCGTGCCTGTAGCATCAGGAAGGAGGGTCCCTCCTTGGCATTTTCTGAGGCCTCAGCCAGTCAAGGGCTCTCATCTTCCTAACACAGTCATAGAATTTACATCACCCTCTTTTTTCAAGGGCCATAACCTTCTCTTTATTATTTTCTGTGTCCTCTTCAAAGCTGACCCTAGCAGAGACATTTTCTTCTTTTTTCTTGGTAGATTAATTTCTGATGACACCATCAGATTGTATTTTACTGTGACTTTCCGCCCTCTGGTGCGCTCTTCCCCTGCGTGGCCTCAGGCCCTGGAGTCACGCCTCCCTGTCATCCCTCCGGCTGCGCGAAGCCTCCTTAATTGGAGCTGTGGCCAACGGGCTGTGCATCCCTTCACGGGCCCACGACGACAGGCCCACGTGCCTGGTCACACGCATTCAGCTATCACTCCCTCCTGTCCAGAGAAGTGTCGTCTTCAGATCTGCTGCTTCAGGACATGAAATTATCAGAAAGGAGATTCAAGGCCATGATTGAATACGACAATTAAGGAATCTAGTAAAACTCTCATTACCAGCCCTTGTGAAATGGAGGATTCTGTAATTCTGTGGGACAAGTATTATTTCTTTATTTATGGAGATGTATAAAGTCACCATGCACAGGGATAATTATTTTTAAACGTTATGACCCCCACCTGTTCTCTTTTCAAATGACCACAGAGGTAGAATTAATGTCACGCCTTCTCCTTAATTCTCCGAAGTTCCCCATGGTTTGTAAACAAATCACAGCTGCAGCCTGTCTCTTCATGGCACTACTTGCCACCAGCCTCCCTAATGGACTGTGAGATGTTCAGTTTTGAGTCAAGTGCATCCAAGCCAGTTTCACAGAGTTTGGTTTTACTCTCACGTCTCCACAAAGATTAACCTCTATACACAGCCTCCTCCTGTCCCATGAGCAGGGAAGATCAAATGACCTTACTTTCTGTCAGGTTAGCATGGTGTGTTCACGCTTTGGTGCTTCCCCTTTGCTCCCAAATCGTAGCAATAATAGATGAAATATAAAAGGAAAAAACAGAAAGACAGTTCAGGGCTCAGAAGCAAGATAAATCTCACTTTGTGATCCAGAAACGGCAGAGATGCTGTGAGCAGGGTCGGAATGTGGAGTCTCATGGCACCTAGGCTTGGCCAGGAGAGCTGTCATGGGTTTGGCTCGCAGGGGCCAAAGGGAGCTTAAAATGAACCATGTGAGACCTGGTGATCAGATCCAAAAGGGGGTGGAGAGGGGTCTTCCCACCTGTGCAACAAGCCCAAGCACAATAATATTGCTAGGTGCGACCGAGGCCACAGCAAAGGGCCAGAAAGGAGGTCATTAGGAGGCCTTACAGGCAAGAGTGAAGTAGCATCAGTCACTAGCATGCTAATGGGATCTATTGCAGCCTCAATATCATCTCATGGCTGAGACCCTGAACCATCATCGTTTATAGACATGGCTCGGGACTGAGGATCCAAAGCAACCATAGGGCAGCCAGAAGGGTACGTATAGAAGGAGAGAGAAATAATTAAACAACAACTGCAAAATCAAACAAGAAGATGCTCTCCCAACCCCAAATTGAGATCAGGAAAGAAATATCAAGGCTTAGAATTATAGCCCATAAGAGGTACAAACTTCTAGTTATAAAATAAGTCACAGAGATGAAAAGTACATCATAGGGAATGTAGTCAATGATTGTGGAATCACATTACATGACAGATGATGACTTCATTACTGTAATAATATTGTATGGTGACAGATAATGGTGAGCTTTGAGTAATGTGTAGAGTTGTTAAATCAATATGCTGTACACCTAAAACTAATACATTGTATGTTAGTTATATTTCAATAAAAAAAGAAATACAGCCCCCAAATAAAAAATTGCAACAATTATTTGTTCTGGGGTGGGGGAGGGGAGGAATCCTTCTATAAAAGAAACTTAAAGTACTTTAAAATAATTCCACTGAGGGTTCTTGGAAAGATACATGAAGGTATATAACGTCCATTAAATGTTAAACAAGAAAGAGATGAGACAATAACAAATCTTGAAAATGAGTAACATTCTTAATTAAAGTTGAATTTTAATAGATTTATCAATTCTAGAGTAGATGTAGTCAAAGAGGAATGTAAGCCAGAATTGTAGAATTCAAATGAAATTCAGTGTGGAAAGGCAGATCGTTCAGACTCAAATCTTAAATGGAAAGAGACTCCAGAATAAAAAGGTGGAAAGAATAATGTACCTGCAATGTATAAAAAGCCAATAACTGAGAAGTCTCCAGATCTGATGAAAAACATATCCTTCAAGTATTCAGCAGGGAAAATTCCAGATTTAAACCAGTTATAGTGAAAATACAGATCACCAGTAAAGAAACTATTTTAAAAGCCACTAGAAAGAAAGGGAATTACCTACAGAACCATTAGATGAGAATGACTTTCTCTGGGTGCCCGGGTGGTTCAGTTGGTTTAGTGCCCAACTTTGGCTCAGGTTATGACCCCACCAGTCATGGGTTCAAGCCCCACGTCAGGCTCTGTGCTGACAGCTCAGAGCCTGGAGCTTGCTTTATATTCTCTCTCTCTCTCTCTCTGCCCCTCCCCCACTCACAGTCTATCTCTCTCTCAAAAATGAATAAATGTTAAAAAGAAAAAAAGAATGACTTTCTCATCAACAGAAGATGTTAAGAGACTATGGAGCCATGAGTAAAATGCTGTGGTCAAATTGCTGCCAACCTAGAATTTTATACCCAGCTAAACGGTCACTCTAAATTTTAATATATTATATCATTTGTTCAAAACTCTTCCTTTCCTCCACATCTTGCCGTGACCCCACTCAGAGTGAACTATGCATCCCAACCCTGTTGACTGCAGGCTGCTAGGTGATCTGTTTTGGCCAGTGGAGACTAGGAGGAGCAAGTGTCTGCTGACTCGGGGAAGCATGGTGCATCTTCTTACCCTGCCTTCCACCATAATAGGGGCATTCTCCACAAATCTAGTCCTCCTTACACTTAGAATAAACACATGGAGAACCTGTCATGTGGGAGCCTCCTTGTGAGACTGATAAATTTTCAGGAGTCTTGAAATCCATTGGTTAAACATAAGCTTTATTAAAAACTAAATTATATAACTTACTGTTAAATAAATCATATTAGAACAAAGGCCATCAAATACTCAAAACACATCACATTCCAGTTATTCTTCTGTATTTGACTATTATGAACATCTTGGGGTTAGCTAAATCTCTCACATCTCTGTGGTGAAAGTGCCATATGATACTGTGAATTGTACATCTCCCCTCCAGTCCTGTATACAAAGATGTTGGGTCAGTAGCTTGAAATCAGAAATCAGTCATGGTGAGCGTATTTACACCACGGAAATTGGCAAGCACTACAAATCAGGGTTTGATGGATTATTTTGTTGCTCTGCCAGACAAGGGGGTGATGGAGAAAATGCCAATAATACAGATTAAACATACAAGTGTGTTCTTCTGCAGCTGTTACATTTTGAATAGCACAAACATTGGGGAAATACTCTCCCAGCATTCAAAAGTATTATCTAACTTGGCAAAGAATCTTCTTACATTATAGTTTTAAATTAGAACAAAAATATGTAATTTCTACTTTTAGGATCTTTTTTACCTTTTTTACAGAAAGCAGCATAATATGAAGATGTTTTCAAACTTTTCCTAAAGTTAACTAAGAAACATGTAACATTTCGATGTTAAATATCACATGTGTTTCACAATCTCATTTCTGTCCTTTTAGCTTCTCTACAATCATCTTGACTCCACTATTGTTATTTTCAAAATATTACTAAAGACAACTTGCAAGAAGGTGATGAATAAGCTCTGTTTCTCACTGTGTCTTCCCCTGTGAACCTGGATCTCCTGAAACCTTGGGGACACAGCCTCAGAGGTGTCACCCCAATGTCCTTCTTTAAATGTGCAAGTGAGTGGAGCAGACAGACAGGGAGACGTGGAAGCTGGGGAAAGTTGGAGGAGAATAAACAACACTGGCAAAAAGCATGGCAGCAGCGTGGATATGTGACGCCTCGCTCCGTCTTTCATCTTGTGAACTAGCAGCATGGACGAGAGAGAGCGCTGGCCTGAGAGTTGGGGTCAGGGGTCAGTGTTGGCTCTGACCCCTGACCTCAGACAACCCGAGTCCCCTCATCTGGGAAACAGTCACTCGTGCTCTGCTTTCACACTTTCCCTGCAAGAACTGAGGGAGGGAGAGAGGGAACTGACACACAATTGTAGGTGTGTGCCTGGTATGTGTGCACATTGTGCATTTTGTGTATGGTGTGTGTATGCATGGTGTATGTGCACATTGTGTGTGCATATTGTGTACTGTGTGCATGGTGTGTGTGAATGGTGTGTGTGCACATAGTGTGTGCACATGGTATGTGTGCATGGTGTGTGTGAATGGTGTGTGTGCACATAGTGTGTGCACATGGTATGTGTGCATGGTGTGTGTGCATATGGTGTGTGTGCATGGTGTACGTGTGTGCACATTGTGTGTGTGCACATTGTGCACTGTGTGAATGAGTGAACTCGTGCTGTACCAGGGATCACGTGAGGAGAGTTAGTTCCTAATTTCAGTGAGTTCCCAGGTAGGTGGTGCAGGAGCCTGAGAGCATCCTGTAGACGAGCCCCAGGCTGCAGGCAGCCGTCAACGTGGGAGACACACTCCCTCTGTCTCCTGTTTTTCACCAGGTCCTTGGGGTGGGCCAGCGACTCGGGAGACTGATGCGCATGTTTCTTCAGGAAGAAAGAGGGCCTATTATCAGCCTAAAAGGTGCAGGCATCTGCAGCTGGAGGCCTGACTGGTGCTCACGGGGCATTCGTGTGTCCAAAGAAAAGAGCACACAGTCACTCTCCGCAGGTCCATCACCAGCTGGCTGTGTGCATCGTGTGTGCGGGACACGGCCTGGGCCTCAGGGACATGGGTCAGTCCCGGTGGAGCGGATTTTCTGGAAGAAATGACAGGGCCCGGGAAGTATAGAAGCACAGTGTGGTCTTTCCAGCATCTCAGGGTCTGACCTGAGGCTGCTGGCCGCAGATGGAGGTGACCGACGGCAGTAACAGGCACCCTGCCCTTCCACTGCGACGGCCACAGAAGGCATGTCTCTTGGCTCTTCTTCAGATGTGTCATGAGCCAGCTGGGCACCTGTGGTTCAGCTTGGCAGGGCCACCATTCCACAGTGACCGCAGCGGACAACCGGGTGAATGGAGACCGTCAGAGTTGAGTGTGCTTGGAGGCCATCGGGTCACCTTCCCACTGGCCCTGGGGTCCCCAGTCCGGAGGGAGATGTCTCCCACGGCGCTAGAGGAACTTCCAGGTTGACTGTGCAGAGACCTGGTGACCGCCGTGTCATGTCCTCCGTGGGCTCTTACTGCCTGCAAGAGGACTGATTCCTCTGTGAGCGAGTAACGGGGCAGGCGGGCGCAGCCGGGCACCACGACCCTCCCTATGCCCAGAGCCCAAAGCGTTGCAGAGCTCAAGTCCAGATGCCTGGGTGTGAGTAGCTCTGGTTTAAGGAAAGTGAGAGTCTGAGCACCAGGCAGCATCCTCTGCAGGCGAGGTGGGCAAAGAAGAGGGCAGATGGCTTTTCCGTTTAAGAAGGCGGGCGGGAGGCAGGGACAGGCGTGCGAGCAGCACACAGAGGGCGTGGCAGCGTGTGATCCCACCTCCAGTGCACAGCCCCCGCAGGGCGTGTTCCTGGTGCACACACACCCCCTCGTCGCTGCCAGACCCCGGCCACGGGCCGAACACAGAGTCCCCCCGGATCCCCAGCCGAGTAAGCAGCTTGTCAAGGGCAGGGATGTGATTTTCGGACCTTCCCAGGCCCATTCTGACACCAACATTCCAGCGTGCAGAACGCGAATGCGAACAGACCCCTCTGAAACGCCTCTCTCAGTACCACTTGGCTTTGAGGTGACGAGCGCTGCAGGGTTTCGCACTCTAGGGGGCGCTAGCCCGAGTGCGTCCCACATTAACTCTGTGAGGCCAGAGGGAGAGCTCTCGTCGCAGCCAGAAGGGAGGCAGCGGCCGGGGCCGTGCTCCTCACAGCACCTGTGGATGGGGTGCGCAGGAGGGCGGGACCCCCCCCAAGGACCGGAGGGCCCCAGTAGCAGAAAGCCGGGCTTTCAGGCCGCTGCTCTTGGCTGACGCCGACTCCCTCCCTCTCCCACAGGGTCTGCACCGGGCGAAGGCTCCAGGAGCCCGGCAGGCGGGCCCGGCTTCCCCTGGGGCCCCTGTGTTCCGGCCAGGAGCCCCCCGTGCTGCCACACGTGCTCTGAGCAGCGGCCGTCACGGGGGTCTCTGTACACACTGCCCAGGGGGGCGTCCGCAAATGCACGCTGACGTCTCAGCCTCCACTGATGGCAATGGGACCAGGCAATCCCGGCAGGTGCTTTGGGGCCGCGCGGCTGAGCTCCGGGACGGCCCAGTGCTCGTCTCCCCCTGAGTCTCCGCCATGTTCTGTTAGGACCCAAGCCTCTGCGAGAAACCTCGGCACAGAAGCCGCCAGTGGGAGTGAAGGGCCAAGGAGACGACAGTGGGCCCAGGTGGGTCCGTGTGGACAGAGGCTCTGGCAGGAGCTTCCGGCACAAAGCGGGGGTGCCCGCGGGCAGGCCGCTTTCCGGAATTTGAGGTGTGGGAAACGGATTTCACACGAGCAAGAAAAAAGACTGTTTAGAAAGCTAAGTCCACCATGTTCAGTACATAAAACAATTTCGGTGGACGCCGTGCTAACACCGTGACCTTGGATCCCAGCCCCCAGACTGTGAGAAACGAGTGTCCACTGTTCCCCATCGGTGGGACCGCCCCCCCACAGGTGAGCTGAGCGGACACTCGTCCAGCCACCTCCTCCTTTCCCTCAAGAGTCACATCAGGGGCCACTTCTCCCGGTGGCCTCCGTGCCCTCATCTCTGTCTCAGTAAGAGCCACCTCGTGCTTTCCATCAAGTCACTCACCTTAAGTTCTAGATGTGAGTGCATGTGTGTATATGCATGTGTGTACATGTGTGTGCACAGGTGTGGGCACATGTGTGGATGGGTGTGTGTGCATACATGTGTGCACGTGTCTGCGTGTGTGCACATGTGTGTGCATATGTATGCACATGGTTGTGTGTGAGTGTGTGCATGGGCTGTGTGTGTTCAGACGTGCATATGCATGCATGTGCGTGCACACGAGCACATTGTGAATATGGGTGTGTGCTCATGTGTGGATGGGCATGTGTGTGTGCGCATGTGTGCATGTTGTGTCTACAGCTGTGCATGCTGTGTGCGCACATGAGTGTGCATGGGTGTGTGAGCACACCCATGTGCATAACTGTGTGCAAGTGTGTGGGTGGGCTGTGTGTTTGCACGTGCATGCACACACGTGTCTGCACGTGCGCACATTGTGAGTGTGGGTGTGTGCGCATGTGTGGATGGGCGTGTGTGAGTGCGTATGTGTGCATGTTGTGTCCACAGCTGTGCATGGGCACGTGCCTGGGTACGTGTACCTACGTGAGTGCACGGCTGTGCTGTGACTTTCGCCCTATCTTATCTCTCCTGGCAGACGGTAAGTTCTGTAAAACCAGGAGTCGCTCCGTCGCCTCCCTGAACTCCCAGCGGCGCACGTGCCAGGTGCGTCTCAGCGCCCGCTGCGCTGCGGTCCTTGCCTGAGCAGAAGCAGGCGCCGCGGGTCGGGGAACGAGGGCTCGTGTGTGAGGAAGAACCGCTTCCGCGCACGCTGGTTTTCGTTTTTAAAATCTATCCCGGTTCTAACATTTTACGACGCGTGTGCTCTCACTGTGTTTTCGGGCTCGTGTTCCCCACGGAGTGATTCTGTCTTCAGGACGCTCACAGGAAGGCCTCCTTCCCTGTCCCGGCGCGGGCCCCATGGAGGGCAGGGCGTCCGAGAAGGCAGCCTTCCCCCGCTGCAGGAGTGCCTGTGGATGACTGGCTCGCTGGCCCCCGTCACCAGGCTGGAGGACGCGGGAGGCGCCCGCAGGTGGGCTGACAGCTGAGGCAAAGGTGACAGACGGGCCGGGCGCTGGGAGACAGGCTCCCTGAGAGGCTAACTGGCTGGCGGGCGGCGCTCACCTGAGGTTGGAGATAAATATTGAAACAGGTTACATTGAATTAAATCATAGACGTATAGCCTTCTAGAATGCCCGGAGTCACAGTAAATGGGCGTTTCCCACACCAGCCAGAAGCAAGAACCTCACTCCCTAGAACTTTGCCTTTTGATCTTGGAGTCTGAGCCCCTCGTCCTGCGGGAGGAAGGAGATCTAGGCGGCAGCTCCCTCGGGAGCGGCGCCCCCACCCAGCCACCAGGCCTCTCCTGCCCTGCAGGCTGCAGCACCGTTTCACCAGGGCACGTGGGCCATCAGGCCTGTGATTTTTCACGGGGTGGGAGGCAGTGTGTCCCCAGAGCCCGGCTGCCTGGGACTAAGTCACGTCTCAGCGCGCACGAGCTGTGTGGCCGTCAGACCTTCCCTAACTTCCGTCAGCCTCTGTTTCCTCGCAAGCTGAACAACCGCAAACCTCGCCACCGGGTCAGCGCTGCTTACACAAAATAACCCAGGCAAAGCATCACCCCGAACCTACCCCACAGCCAGGCTTCCTTCCTCAGGCTGTCCCCAAATCTGACGACGCCTCACCTGCCTCCCCCAAGGAAGGGGCTGTAGCCCAGGACGCTGGACTCGGGTCACATTGGAATGTACCCACGCTTCGATTTACAGCCAGCCAGCAGTCCCGTGTTCCAGAGGGTTCGGGCTCAGCTCCCATTCTAGCTGCCTGGAAGCCGGAATGTGAACGCCTCCTGGTTATGCAAATTACGTGACTGGATGAGCTGACTCTTTGGATCTGAGGTTGATTCCAACCCAGTAGCCACTTCGGATCAAAGTGCACCTGCTAGACTGAGCTCTGTGTATGACACGTGTTTGGTTCGTGCACAAGTCACACAACTGTGTCCACTCCGGGTCAGCAGGGAAAAGGGCACGCACATTAAGTACAGTGACCAGCAGGGCTCATTTCACGGAACCAGACACTGGGCTCAGCAGCTTCTGTGGATTATCCAACTGCACCCTTACACGAATCTACCAGTGTGTGTGGTGCCTGAGGCCGTTTTATGAGGGGCCTTGAATGCTAGGCTGAGGGTCACGTGGTTTATTGACAGACGATGAAATCTCTGTGTCACACAGGTGAGCAAACACCTTCACCAATTACAAGTTATGTCCAGCAAGTGTCTGATGTCAGTAAAAGGCTAGTGATCAGTGTGTGTCCTAAGGAATAAGTTTTATTTTCCTCCCACTTCCACTGCCTATTTGATCTAACAGTTCGTAGGTGTAATAAATGTCTAGTAAAATCCTGGACCTTGTACATAATCATAAATTTACAAATAAAAGACAGACCCCAGAGAGAGAATTCCTTGTTAACTGTCACCTAATTGATGTCTCTAAATATTCCAGTAAAAATCTGCATTTTAAGCAGCATCTATAATGAGGGCAGAACTTTACTTCCTAAAAGAAAAGTAAAAGACTATCCTTTCCCCATTCTGTCTGCTTGGGTCACCTTCTTGCATCAGTTGTACACACGTGTGCGAGTTATTTCCGGGCTCTCCATTCTGTTCCCTTGGTCTGTGTGTCTATCCCTGTGCCAGGACCACGGGCTCTTCAACAGATGGTGCCGGGAAAGCTGGACACCCGCGTGCAAAAGAATGAAATTGGACCTTTACATTGCACGGCGCACAAAAATGAACTCCAAATGGATTAAAGCTAAATGTAAGACCCGAAAGTGTAAAACCCCTGGAAGAAAACACAGGGGCAAAGCTTGTTGGCATTGACCTTGGCAATAAGTTGGCCGATATGACACCAGCTACAGGCAGCACAAGCAACAATAAACCAGCAGAGCTACACGGGACTAAGAAGCTTCTGCCCAACGAAGAAAACCACCAACCAAATGGAAAGGCCCCCTGTGAGATGGGGCAAAATAGTTGCAAGCCAAATACGCAACAGGGAGTTAATACCCAAATTATTTAAAGAATTCTCACCCTTATAAAGAATTCCTGAAGATTTGCATAAGGAATTATATAAAGAACTCTAAAAATAAAAAACAGGACAAGGACTTGAGTACATATTTCTCCAAAGAAATACAAATGGTCAACAGATATGCAAAAAGGTGCTCGCCATCTCTCATCGTCAGGCAAATGCAAATCAAAACCGCAAGAAGATATCGCCTACCTATTAGGATGGCTATTATCCTACAAAAAAAATGCAAATGTTAAGTGTTGGTGAAGATGGAGAGATATCAGAGCCCTTGACACTGGAGAAGGGATGGAAAATGGTACAGTCATAATGGGAAAGAGTGAGAAAATCCCTCAAAAAAATTTTAGGAAGGGGGCACTGGGGTGGCTCTGTTGGTTAAATATCCGACTCTTGATTTTGGCTCAGGTCATGATCTCATGGTTAGGGGGAGTGAGCCCCATGTCGGGCTCTGTGCCCACAGCATGGAGCCTGCTTGGGATTCTCTTCCTCTCTCTCTGCCCCACCCCCACTCGCTCTCTCGCTCTCGCTCTCTCGCTCCCTCGCTCTCTGTGTCAAAATAAAAAAATAAACTTAAAAACTGTTTAATTAAGAATAGAATTACCTCGTGACCCAGAAACCCCACTTCCGGGTATATATCCAAATTAATGGACATCGGGATTTCGGGAGAGACGCGGACACCGTCGTGTTTATTCACAGTTGCCAAGACGCGGAAGGAAGCCTTCTAGAAGTCCATCCTCGGCGAGACGATGGAGACTCTTCCGCTCGCACACGCAGCGCCCTGGAAGACGAGGGCACGGCACGGGGGAGCTCGGAGGACCCGGCGTGAGGCGGACGGGGCCAGACACAGGGGAGCAAGCGCCGCGTGGCCGCGCCTCCGTGGGCGCCCCGGGACGGGCGTGCGCACCCCGCACAGCAGGCGCGGCCGCTCCGGGGGGCGCGCGCCGCTGGTCCTCAGGGCGGGCGCGGAGGCCGCGCGGGCCCCTGGAGCCGGCGGGGGCGCTGCGGCAGGGGCCTCAGGCCTGAGGCGACCCGGCCGGGGCGTCCTCCGCGGGCAGGTGCCCACACGCGGGGGCCGGGGCGCTGTGCCCGCAGAGGCGGCGGGAAATGGATGAAAAGCTGAGCAGGTGACTGCGGAGGCGGGGGAGGCCTGGGAGCCGCGCGGGCAGGGCCTTGACTCTCCCGGGGGGGGCGGGGGGCGGGGGGCGGGGAGGGGGCGCCAGGGAGCTGGGACCTGCCCGCGGGACCCTGAGCACCAACCGCCGGGGCACGCCGCAGAAGCCACGCCCGCGCCCGGCTGCCCCCCAGGGTGCCTGAGGGCAGCGGGGGGAATGGGGCCGGGGGGGCTCAAACCAGAGATGGGAAGGAACAGCCGGCCACGTGCTTAGACGGACCCCCCCAGGCTCAGGGACCCCCGTGATTCTGGGGTGGGAGGTGGCGGCAGCAGCCGAGGGAGGCAGCGGGTCCTGCCGTCCGGGCCTGCAGGGCTCTGCGCCGCCGCCCCGTCCCTTCCCGCCGCCGGCCCTCCCCCACGGCCCCCCCCGCCCGTCCCCTCCCCCACGCCCCCCCCGCGCTCTCCCTTCCCCCACGGCCTCCACCCCGCGCCCACCCCTCCCCCACGACCTTCCCACCACGCCCCCCCCGCCCGTCCCCTCCCCCCTCCTCCTTCCACCACGCCCGCCCCGTCCCCTCCCCACTCCCCCTCCCCCGCGCCCGTCCCCTCCCGCCACGGCCCCCTGCCCTGTCCCCTCCCCACGGCCCTCCCCCTCCCGCTCGCCCCTCCCCCACGGCCTCCCCTCCCCGCGCCGTCCCCTCCGCCACGGCCTCCGCACTCGCCCCTCCCCCCGCGCCTCCCCGCGCCGCCCTCCCCCCCGCCTGCCCCTCCCCACGGCCTCCCCCCCGCCTCCCCCACCTTCCTCCCCCCGCCCCCCACGGCCTCCCCCCCCGCCCTTCGCCTCCCCCGCCACGCTCCGCCTCCCGCCCCCCCCGCGCCCTCCCCCACGGCCCCTCCTCGCCCCCGCGCCTCTGCGCCTCCCACGGCCCCCTGCTCGCCCTCCCCCACGGCCTCCCCCTCCCCGCCCGCCCCGGCCTCCGCCTCGCCCTCCCACCCTCGCCATTCCCCACGGCTGCTCCCTCCCCTCCCCACACGGCCTCCCCTCCCGGCCCCCGCTCTCCCCTCTCCCCACGGCCCCAGCTCCCAGTCGGCCTCCGTCCCCTCCCCCCCCGGCCTCCGCCTCGCGCTCCCTCCCCCACGGCTCCCCCCGCCTGTCCCCTCCCCCACGGCCCTCCCCCCCCCGTGCGCTCGCCCCACGCCTCCTCCCCGCTCCCCGCTCCCCCGCCTCCGCGCTCGCCCCTCCCCCGGCCCCCGCCTGCACTCCCCGCCTGTCCCTCCCTCCCCGGCCTCTCCCCGTCCCCGCGCCCGCCTCCCCACGGCCCGCGCACCCCCCGCCTGCACCCCGCCTGCCCCCCCCCCAGCCTCCCTCCCCACGGCCCTCCCCGCCGTCTGGGGCTTCCTGGCGGCGAGCACTGGCCCGAGTGATGCCAGAAGGAGCCGAGTCCGTGCGAGAGGCAGAAAGAGAGAAAACTCCATTTAAACACGTGTTTTCCTTGAAAACCATTCTTGAACCGACGTGAATTATGACAAGATGTCTGTGTGTCTGTGGTTATAAACTTACTGTGAAGGATGATACAATGCGTTCTAAACTGACTTTGGGGAAGAAACATTTTCCTAATAAATGTTAATAATTGACTAATAATATTGGTTCCCAAGATGGGCTAATTAGAAATACAGCTCGTGGGGGTTTCCAAGCTAGAACATGAGAAACTAAATCTTATTCTGTCATGATCGGGTCTTGTCCAAAATTCTGCCCTAGGCTATTAACAAACATCACTTTTGATAATAATTATCACAATCTAATTAGTTTCCAGGTAGCTGTATATTTTGTCTAAAGTTCATAAATTGCAAATTTGGGGGAGAATGAGACAAAGCATGAGATTTTTTAAAAATCCAAGTGTAGTATGTGAAACTATTTGAACTTTCTCTATAGACTACTCTTTATTTCATTTTGAAAAGGACTCAAGTAGCCTTGAGGAAGAGGTGTACTTACTGAAGCAACTTTGGGCGATAAAGTGCAAGACTGTGCTCCAATATGAAGTGACTCCATATCAGTCGTTTCACCGTTTAGCAAAGCCCTGGCGGTGCCGACCCTCTAGCTAGAAAGACCTCGTGTGTTCACCCTCCCCAGTGTCCACAGACAGGCTCGTGACAGAAGGTCTGGTGTGGATTTAAGACATGAACCACTGTCGCTGGGGTCTGCACCCGACGCGTAAGGTGCAGACGGCCCTTAGCCCCCGTCGCCGTGACGAGGATGAGGAAGGCTGCGAAGTGGGAACAGCCTGGGCCAGAACAGCACCGCTCACCTCTCAGACCCGCGTTCTCACTTTTAGCCTCACCTCGGCCACCAGTGGGAGTCGATCTGAACGGCCATGCAACCATATTTAGAAAATGGGTGTTTTGAGAACAGGGAAAGGCAGTCACGATTGTTTCCAGCGTCTCATTCACGCGCATCGTACAAAGTGGCATTTGGAAACCTGGGCAGCAAAACCAATGATCTAATGATAACCTGTTTCTAAATTAAATTGTACATTTTAATGTATAAATTACGTTCAATTTGTGAGGCAGATTTTTGTTCCATTTATTGCAGGCTGGGATTTCTTGGTTGACATGAGTCATCTTTGGAATGAACTTTGTTTCACTGAGTATTGTCCCTTGGCACTCAGTTCAGCTGAAACCAAAATACGGATTCCCCCTTATGTAAAGTAGTTTTAGAATCACGGACAGAGATATAGCCTTCATGTTTTTCACTAATAAGTAAAAAAGATTTCAAATAAGACAAAATAAAAATAATGCTTTCCTGTGGAGGTCACAAAGAGGACCCAATGAACAGGATTTCTGGGAGTTTAGAGCTCCCAGGGAAGGTTCTGGAAAGGTCGCAGCTTCTGTGCCTGCAGGAAGTGCCCTGGTGGAGGCAGGTGGCAAGGAAGAGGGGTATCACAGGGCTTGACAGATCATGGGGTTCGTACCGGATTGGAGTTTGGAAGAACTCCAAAGGCAAGAACAGACCATACGGCCCAGACGGAGCAGAGCAAAGGGATAAAGAAGCCAACAGCTCCCAGTGGCAACAAGATCAATAAAATCATATCGGTTTATAACCAAAAGTGTAAAAAACCCAACCATGAGTTCATACCGGTGTAATCACTGAATAAAAAATTGGAAAGAATAGAAGCGCCCACGGAGAAGGACTCTAAGTGATTCGTGGAGATGGAGCACCTGCCCAGAGATGGGCCGGACTCCCCCCCTCGTGTGGGCGGCACGCTTCCTCCCCAAGAGCCCGCTTTGGGAAAGACGGACAACAGAGGAACCTGACAGACACGCTTCAAGCCAGACGTCAAGGCTAACGAAGAGCCATGGTAAGTCATGTTGGTAGGACCCCGGGGATAATGTGATGAGAAAGACCCACCCCTGCACCCTTCCCCCCAAAACACCCCACTGCAGCCTAACCCTGAGAAAAGCATTTCTCGGTCAAGGGAATTCTACAAAACACCTCAAAACCGTCGTGGTCATGAAAAACAAGGAAAATCTGAAAAATCGTCACAGCCTGGCGGAGCCCCGGGAAACATGAAATGTCAGGTGGGATCCTGGGTGGGATCCTGAGACTGAGGAGCACTGGGGGAAACCTCAGGGAACATGACAAAATGCAGGCTTTAGTTAATGATACGTGTTCATCTGCCCTGTCAGAGGCGCCGCGCCACCGAGAGGCGTGAAGAGCGAGCGGAGCTGGGGGCGGAGAAAGCGGGGAGTGTCTGTGCCGCCTGGGCAATTATCCTGCAATCGGACACTGTTTGCGATTAAAATTCCTCTTTAAAAAAACAGAAACGTTGCTCCAAAAAATGAACATAGAATCAGCATCATGTGGGGAGTACGAAGCAGTCTGTGTTACGTATAATTACACTCCCAGAAGCAGAAGAGGGAGAATGAAACAAGGAGAAAAAGATAAAAAGCATTCTAATAGGGGAAATGTTCTGGCTGGGAATTTTCCAAATTCCGTGAGGGGAAAAAAGACAATCTACAAATTCGCGAAGTGTAATAAATGCCAAATATGATGAATTCCCAGAAAACCACCATTTTGAGTGAAAAATACCCATTATGAGCAGGGAACAATAGCAAGAATAGGTGCTGAGCTCTCGTCGAAAACGAAGCCAGAGGGCGGCGAGGCGATAGGCAGCAGGGGCTGTAAACAGGTCCGGCCAAATTAGAGCTCCTTATTCAGCTAAAAGAAGAAGAAGGAGAAGAAGAAGAACAACAACAACAACAAAGGAAAAAAAGGTGGAATAAAGACATTTTCCAATAAATAAAGGTGGAGAGACAAACAGAAATAGCCCTGAACCTGAGAGGAAATGACTGCAGGTGCCACGGGTCAGCGGGAATGAATAAAAAGCATCCACATTTATATTTTATAGTTTATAGCATGTGGTGAAAACATTTTTCTCTTGTCTTACTTTGAAGGCCAATAACTATCTGCAAATTGATAACAATGAACAGCAAGTTTATGATTTGTTGAAATAAAATACGTGACAATATTAACAAAGGATCCGGGGAAATAAAAGTGTAGAGTTGTAAGACTCTCATGCTTTATGTGAAGTGTTACAATAATAATTCATTGTAGAGCCTGATAAGTTATGGTGCATATGATAATCCTTGCCTCAACGGCTAAAATTAAAAAAAGATTTGTTATAAAATCAAGAAAAGACATAAAATGGAACATTCTAAAAGTACTTGAATAATCCAAAGGAAGGCAAGACACAAGGAACAAAAAGCAAATGGTATTAAGTGAGAGAAACTGGCAAGATGGCAGACTTAAAACCAACCATGTCCATAATCACATTAAATGCAAAAGGTTTAAACACTCCGGTTAAAAAGCTGAAGTTGCCAAACTGAATTAAAGAAAACAAACAATCCTATATCTATGTGCTACTAACAACGCAACTGATTTAAACACAAAGGCAAAGAGGCTAAAGGGATAGGGATGAAGACCAGCGTGTGCGCTAAGTGCAAGCGCCTGGCAGGAAATCACAAGAACGAGCTGACTTCTGGGGACACGCGGTCTCAGAGGCATAGAGGGCTCTTCAGTGAAAACAATGAAAGGGTTAATTCATCAAAAGATGTGGTAATCCTCAAGCATATATTGCTAATAACTGAACTCCAAAATACAAAAAGCAAAAGTAGGCAAAGTTTTGGGAAAAACAGATAAATTCACCAATGACAAATGTGTCAAACAAATTAAGGATATGAAAGATTTAACCAATACTATTAACAGGCTTAACCTCACTGACATTTTTTCAGGTGTGCGTACCACCTTCATAGAGCACATTCTGTATGATAATAGACACTTTAGCTGGTATGAAATTTAAAAACAGATCAAACTGATCTAGGTGATAAAAGTCCAAATAGAAGTTGCCTCCAAAGATTGGGTGGTGGGATTGATGGATGGGGGAGAAGTAGGAAGAATCATTTTTGAGGTGATGGAAATGTTCTATATTGTGATGGTTAAATCCATGCATTTAACTGTATGTAAATTATATATTATGTAATATAATGTGATATGTGATATAAAATATCATAACATACCATAGCTTCTGAATCTCTCTCGAATCTGTCTGTCTCCATGTTTTCCAGGCCATATCATTTCTGGGACCTCGGGAGCCTTGCCCTGAGTGGGGAACAGTGCCGAATACGCCTAACTCACGACCCCTCATCCTGCTCCCCGCACGCATGCTGTCCCTAGGATTAAAAAGATTGTCAACGGTTCTCACTTTCAAATAAGTTAAAAAAAGGAGAGGAAAAAAGCCTCAGGACCAAAAAAATGCAGGAATTTTTAAAAATCAGAATGCCTTTAAGGACAACCAAAGAGATGTCTGCCTTCCGGAGCCGGGGGAGGGAAGCCCTCCATCATCAAGGGAACGAAAGCCCTCAAGCCCCTGCTGACCCCTGAGAACGGGGGCACGTGTCACCCCAGAATGAGGGCCCATGAGTCTGGGAAAAAGCAAAGGTCTCACCTGGGACCTACTAATAAAATGAGTGGTTGGTTGACGGCCAGAAGAGAGGTGGGCGCCTGGTGGACGGCACAGAGCTCGGGGTCCCCAGCCTGCTCTGTCCAGCGCCCGCGTCTTGAGCTCTGGAGTAAGACGACCCTTGCCTGTCCCTCACTGCCTTCGTGTCCCGGGAGTCACTGACCACAACTGATGGCAAAGGGGGCCACCCCCGGGACGTTTTCGAGGACATTTGTTGAACAGAAAACAATTAGTAGAAAACCGCTCCGTCTTGCCCACATCGCCAAGTGATGGGCTTCGATCGCTGGACGCGCCTGCGGGGTCCCGAAGGCTCAGCCGTGCGCTCCTGCGGGGTCACCAAGCCTCGTCTCCCAGGAGCATCCTTCGCCCTGGCTCCAGGAACACTTGGCTGAAGACCTTCTGGGGGGGCGGGAGTGGGGATCCGCCCAAGCCGTACAGCCCTGCAGAACCCCAGTGCAGGAGCCGCGGCCGTCAGGGACAGTCAGGTGCACTGCCGCGGTGGCGTCAGCAGAGCGGGGACCCTGTGCCCGCCGAGTGGCAGACCAGGGCAGCGGCTGGCACTGAGCTCACCGGCACCTGTGTGGCCTATTTCGCTGTGAGCACAGGGTCCCGAGACCCATTTAAGGACGGCTGAGTTGATGGCCTTTGTCCGAGGCCCGAAAATACCCCTCTATTAACAAGCACACCGACAGCAGCTCACAAGTCACAAGTCACAAGTCGGCATGGCACAGAAACGCGGGGACACAGGTGTCTGTTGCCTAGAATGAATCTTATCCCTCGACACAAGGAACAGTAAGCGATCGCTTCCAAGACAAGACAGCGGGAAAGTGCCTTGGGCCCTCTTCAGTGAGATATGAAAGTAGGAACTTACTTTAAAAAACTAGAACCTGACTCGGGCAGAATGTGCTGGCCCCTGTGGGCTCGCAAACCAGACAGGAGTTCACACTGAGCCGGAGGCGGCCCTGCAGACCATCGTCCCAGAGCGCACCCCAAGTGCCGGTGCTGAGCCCGGGGTCGCTGGGGACTCACTGGGAATGACCTGGGGTGGGTGGAGTCGGGGGGACCCTTCCCCCCAATCCCAATGAAGGGGCCCTTCCTCCTGCTCCCCGGGGGGCAGTTGTGGGGTGCCCGTCCCCACCCGGTGTCCTCAGGAGGACCGCACCCCCCCACCGTCCTCTGCAGCCCTCGCCCAGGCCCCTCCTACCGGTACGGGTCTGCTGACTGGCCCCCCCTCACAGTGTGCAAGCCCCTCCCCCACCGCACAGGTTCCCCTCTCCCCTCCTAACTCGCTCTCCACCCCCCACCCCTGCATCCCGGGTTGTGGCAGGCTGACCACCCTGCTGATCGCTGCCTTGGCCGCATCTCCACACGGGACGTGGGCCCCCTCACCCGGCTGGGGCGCCCACATGCCCACAGGCCTCCGCTGTAAGGGTATTTGCATCTCAAATGCAGGAGGAACAGACTCGTGCGTTTCCTCCAAGCTGTTCAGTGAGGGCCTGGGAAGCACGTGTCCGAGGCCTCACCTCTAGTAGCTGCAAAGGTGACCTTATTTGGAAACAGGGACTTGACAGATGTGATCAGGCTGCGGCCTCCAGATGAGGCCATCCTGGACTCTCTGGGTGGCCCCAAACCCAATGACAAGTGTTACTAGAGGCAGGAGAGGAGAGACTCAGACCCAGAGGAGCCGCCCCCTGAAGACGGAGGCAGAGACTGGAGACGCAGCCACCAGCCAAGGGACTTGGGGCCACCGCACCTGGAGCCTCCAGAGGGAGCCCGTCCCTGCAGACACCTGGCTCCTTCTCTCTGGAACGTGAGAGAATCCATGTCCATGGTTTTAAGCCTTTGCGGGGGGGCCCGGTGGGCCCACAGAGGCAGAACGTGTGCTGCAGCGACCCCGTTGCATTCAAGCGCAGGCGCGTCCCCAGTCCCCACGGTGAAGCCCGTGTGTCCCTCCCGCCCTCTCTCCAGGCGCCTGTGCCCGTGGCTGTTTCCCTCTGGCCGCGCTGGGGGCTCCGGCGCCGCCAGGCCGAGGCGGGAGCAGGTCCTGCCACAGGTTTCCCGGCAGCCTCGCGGAGGCCACTTCCCGGATTCACGGGCGTCTCTTTCCTGAACTCACCTGCACACTTGTTGGCCCGAGACAGCTGACTCAAGAAACGTGGACTGACGTGCCCCCCCAACCCCACCAGAGGACCCGGGGGTGGGGGCGTCACCACGGGGACTGGAGAGGACGACCCGCCGGCGCAGCGTGGCCCGCGGCAGAGAATCGGGCACACGGTCCATCCTCGGAAGGGGTCAGGGAAGCGCCTGCGTCCAGGGCCTGTTCCCTCCCGGCCCCCGAGGAAAAGGCCGTGGGGCGGGACTGGGTGCCCCGAGCAAAGACTGCTGCTCTATCACCATGACAACTCAGAAACGCCGCAGACGCTCATGTCCAGAGAATCATATTAGTAAGCTCAGATCCCTCAAAATACAGCCTTTCGTTGTTCTTCACGCCGACTGTAAATTTCCTCTCGCAGCCTCGTAACCCAATTTACTCCTAGCCGGGCCGGTCTGGGCGTGCGGGCTTGAGGCTGGCCGGGGAGTCAGCGTGAGGACCCTTCTTCCCGCCTCCGTCGGGATTCGCTGAGACCGTCAGGACAGCAACTGCCTTTTCATGATCTGATCAGCGAGAACCCACTGGGAGAGACAGTGTTTTAAAAAGTAATTGTTTAAATGAACTTGATATTTTTATTGCAAAAATACATCACAACACGCTTAAAGGTTGGATTCTAGCTCGGGAATCACAAACATTATTCAAATGATTCATGGGGAAGCTAATAACAAACACTGTTGTCTTTTACATAATCTAATAAAGGCTTATTAATGGGAGGGAAGACACCGGCCGGGCGCTCACGCAAAGTAATGGGGTCGTTTGCTGTAATGAAATCAGCCGAATTCTGTCAAACTTTGTTTTTCTCGCAACCCGACGCCAGTGGCATTTTCCACCTCTGCTCCTAGCCTCCTGTGATTCTTTTACAGCCTGTAACCTGGGTCGCACATGCGATCGACTGCGTAGACACAGGCCCCGCGTCGGGGGAGCGGCTCCAGGCCACTGGCCTCACCGGGCAGCCGGCAGCCCTTCATACTCTTACCTTTAGAACGGGCATCGCTTCCGGGGAGACCAGCTCGAGCCCTGGGGCTCATGCAGCAGGAACCCCCACGGCCACCGTCAGGGAGGGGGAGGGGGAGGGGAGGCCGGAGGATCCCCTTTGCCTCGGCACCCCGGTTTGGGGCCCTGAGGGGTTGAGGGGTGTCCCTGGTTCTGCGGCTCCACGGTGCCACCTCTCGGAGACAGGGACCGGCCGGTTCTCTCCAAACCCGGAGCCGGGAGCCCCCCACCGGCCTGCCACCAGGTTGCAGGAGACAGGACGCTCCCCTGCAGGCTGCAGGGGCCCACGCCTGCCAGGGGCCGCTCCCGTTGGCCCCCCGGGTCTGCTCCACAACACTCAAAACATCCTTGCCCCAGGCAGACCGGGTCCCGTAAATATTCCAGAAAGGACGACAGGGTGCGCCCTTGGGCAGCCATCTGTGGAGGGGCCCAGGCGGCCTCAGCTACGCGGAACTCTGCTTCCTGCTGACGACCGTGTCCTCCCAGGGACAGTGGACAGGCTCAGGCCCTCTTCACACACACACCCCCGCTCCTCCCTGTGAGAAAGGGGGATCGGGGGCAGGGATTCCCAGGGCTTCTGCAGACCTGATGGAGATGTGCGTCCTTCCAGGACACGGGGTCTGAGAGGAGGAGAGCCCTGGGGCCAGCCCCAAGCTCTGCTACTCACTGCCTGGCCTCCCCCAGGTACATCACCTCTCTGTGCCTCAGTTTCCCCATTTGATAGTGGACATGATGATAGCGCCTCTCTGTGCCTCAGTTTCCCCATTTGATAGTGGACATGATGATAGCGCCACCTGCTTCACAGGGCTGTTCTGAGAATAAGCAAGCTCTATGCACATCGCGCATTTAGGATCAGCTTCCAACACACGCTGAGCGCTAATGAATGTTAGGCATCAGCTTTACCAGGTAGTTTCCTTCAGCCCAGCCCCAGACCTACACCTTTCCCCACCCAGCAAGCTCACGCCCACCCCTGGGCCTTTGCACATGCCCTTCTTTCCATCTGGAGCACCTTCTGCCAGGCACCAGCGTGACCACTCCCCCGTTGTGTTCATGTCTCTCCTAAGATGTCACTTAATCAGTAAGATGTCCACACTAGTCTGCGAATCCTACCCTATCATTTCCCCCAAACCCCATTCTAAGACCTTGGCTTATAGTTAGTTATTTTACACGGCACATATAATTGGCACAATATTTTGTTAAAATAAAACAAAAACATACATCTAGAAACATTTTTTGGGGTGCCTGAGGGGCTCAGTCAGTTAAGCATCCAACTTCAGGTCAGGTCACTATCTTGCAGTTGATGAGTTCGAGCCCCATGTCAGGCTCTGTGCTGACAGCTTGGGGCCTGGAGCTGCTTCAGACTCTGTGTCTCCCTCTCTCTCTGACCCTTCCCTGCTCAGGTTCTGTCTCTCTCTCTCTCTCTCTCTCTGAAAAATAAACATTAAGAAAATTAATTTAATAAATAAATAAATATAAAACAAAAACATTTCTTGTGTCAGAAAAATAAATGCATGAAAGTAAATTATTGAAAAACAGAGAAATAAAAAAAAATACAAGCCACACATCAAAACTCACAAGATTTAGTTGACATGGGACCAAGAGAAAATACATCGTGTTTAACACTTCTATTATTTAAAAATAAGAATAAAATATTTAGCTCAAAGTCTAGAAAAACAAAAATAAAATAAACCCAAAAAATGACATAAATGTAAAGCTAAGGACAGAATTAAAAAGATGGAAAAAATAATAATAGGACTTGTGAAAACTAATGTCACTGAAAAAGGACAGGAGAAACAAATGTAACCCCAACTGTAAATAAAAATTGTAGTTTATAAGTTTAAACAATTTTTTAATGTTTTATTTATTTCTGAGACAGAGAGGAGAGAGAGAGACAGCATGAGCAGGGGAGGGTCAGAGAGAGGGAGACACAGAATCTGAAGCAGCTCCAGGCTCCGAGCTGTCAGCACAGAGCCCGACACGGGGCTCGAACTCACTAACCAGGAGATCATGACCTGAGCCGAAGTCGGACACTTAACCGACTGAGCCTGCCAGGTGCCCCTATAAGTTTAAAAGTCTCAGTGAGAAGGTTCACTTTCTAGGAAAACTGGCGTCACCAGTGGGAATTCGTGGAAAAGTGAGTGATCTCGTGGATTAGAAGGAACCGGAATCAGAACAACATGCAGGCGGCTCACAGTGAGCTTGGACAGCACAGCCTCACTCGAAAGTGAGCAGCGGCATCAAAGGAAACAAACGCTGTCTGTGCCCTTGAAGAGGCCCCGGGGCAGCGCGGCTGAGAGGCCACCCGGCTGCCCGTACGGGCCATCGTGGACAGGGCTACCGTGCCCGACAGAACGTGACCAGAGTGCGCGGTTCCCGTATCGCTGACTTAGATCCAAAGTCCTAAGTAAGGCATACACACACACGTGAATACGCAGGTGCGCATGCGAGTTGTGTGCGTATGCACACACATATACACATGTATGTACACACATGCCAGTATGCATGCACGCCCCACACCTGTACACACGCACGCACACGTGACCGTATGGACGTGCATGCACACAGGCACGTGTGTGCGCATCCACTTGTGTGCATGCATGCATGCAAGTGTCCGCACAGTTGACACGTGAAAATATGCCTGTGGTGCACATGCACACGTCCACGTGCGTGCACACGGGCACACACAAATGTCACGGGTAAGTAAGGCTCTGCATGGGTCTAGAAGAGCCACCACTCCACAGGAAATACATAATTTTAACTCATCCTATCAGGAAACGCTCTATAAAAAGTTCTCTCCAGGGGCGCCCGGGTGGCTCATCGGTTAAGCGTCCGCCTTCGGCTCAGGTCATGAACTCACAGTTTGTGGGTTTGAGCCCCGCGTCGGGCTCTGTGCTGACAGCTCAGAGCCTGGAGCTGCTTCCCAGATTCTCCCTCTCTCTCTGCCCCTCTCCTGCTTGCGCTCTGTCTCTCTCTCTCTCAAAAATAAACAAACATCAAAAAAAGGTTTTTTTTAATTTTATAAAGACGAAAATGCTTCTCTGTTCCCTCTCCTCCTTAGCTGTCAGGGTAGTTCTCTGGGCTCCAATACTTGGCTCGCCCCGTCCCCTAATGGGGACCATTACGTGGCTATGCTGAACTGGAGGTTTCTTCTCTTTGTGTGTGAGAAGTGGTCAGTGCCCCTCACAGCTGGGGGAAGGAGGGTGGGAGTCTGCCTGCGGCAACGCACCTGTCCCTGGCGGGGGCCCCGGGCCGGGTAAGGACGGGCGCCTGTTCCTGGTTCTCTACGTCAGGTAGTCTCCGTCACGTAGAAGCAGCTGCTCGGCTAGTCAGCAATGCCACATGTCGTACCCACGAGTTGGAATAAAGTCGGGTTGTGTTATCCTTTCGATATTTATTTTAATTTAGACCATCCTCACCTCTTCCTCACCTACAGACTGCAAAGGTATTTGCAAAGGGTAAAAAGCCCAGTGGAGCACTAAATATCTGGAGATACACACACACACACACACACACACAGCATGATCCTGGCAGAACCAGAGGCCATAAGAATTTGCTAGTCACTGAGCCGTCCATGGAGAAATGTCTGGGGCTTCACTTGGGCGCTGGAAAATTCTGCAAGACGTAGAAATTCGTATAGGAAAATCGAATTCTCTTTTCATTTGCAGTAAAGCAATGCTTTCTAAGTGCCCCTTGTATCTTAGATGGCTTGCTCGCATCCCTCCTGGGAGGTCCAGACGTCTGTCCGCCCACGGCAGCTGCCACGCCCTTCAGAAGATGAGGACGGTCACCCGGGAGGCTCTGCCAGCCTCCCCCAGGACCGTCCACCTGCACGCATTTGCCTTCGGGTCTCGCTTCTCACAAAGGAAAGGTCTATTATTCGTCTGCACGGAGGAAGCACCAACCACCTCCCAGACACAGGGCAGCCCGCAGGGACGAGAGACGGCGTTCGCAGGAGCATGGAGTCCGGGAGCTGGGGGCCCTCCCCGCCGGCGAGGGGCTGCTCAGAGCCCAGGACCCGGGAGGCACAGCAGCCGGGGGCACGCAGCAGGTGCTTGTCCCTGCACTCGATACGAGTGTGTCTAACTTTTAGGCAGGGAGGTGGAGTGAGTTTCGATTTAGTGGGAAGCTATTCCAGGACTCAAGGACATTGTAAGCTGTGGGTTCATCTCCCGGATGGAGATAAAAGGCACTGTCCTCAGCCCGACGGGCACAGCGCTGCCGTGGTTGCTGTGGCTGCCACGGTCGTTACTGGGATCTCCCTGGGGGACGTCCACATGATGCCAGCGTGGCATGTGGCGTGTCTCGTAGCCGCCCCGGGCCCTTCCGGGCTGGGGTGCTGTTCCCTGGTGGCTGCCACACAGCCGTTCCTCTTGGACAGAGTAAGTCTCCCCGCCCTGTCTCGGGTCCTCAGATCCCACCTCATCCCAGATGCTGGTCTGAGGTCGGTCTTGTTATCTGCATTCCAGGAAAAAGGAGTCTGGGCCAGGAGGCCAGGCAGTGCGGGCTTCCCTGCGGGCCCCTCCTGGCAACTCCTCTGCAGACGCTCCCTCGTGTGCCCCGGCCAGGACCCAGGGCCTGGTGTCCCCACCGAGCGGCCGCTAAGGTCCAGGGACCGGATCATCCACTCAGAAGGATGCCCGGAGCCCAAAGGAGAGTTTCGTTGGTTTTCAGCAAAGCAGGATGGGATTTGGGGAGCTCTTTTCTCTACTGACCCGGGAGCCCAGCGTCCCCCATTCACTTGTGTGGCCGCTCTCTTCCTGGGTCACGGTCACTCTGCCTCAAGACTGAGTAAGAAACCACCACATTTCGTCAAGGGGAAAGTCTTTTCTCACACCCAGGGGGGCCGAAGCAAAGAGTGTTCACACTGGAGAACAGAGCGGGACCTGCTTCTCCTGGACGCCACCCGAGGGGCCGTCCCGGGTGCTGGAGGGGCATCCGTGGGGACACAAAGTCTGAAAACAGAAGCAGCTCTCACTTCTGGGAAGTGGGAATCACACAAAACTCTCTGCAGTTGCTGGAGACTCCAGCGCTGCCGTAATAAATTGGCTGGTGTTTGGGCTAAGTGCTTACATTAAAAACATTAAAAAACGCCATTCGTGACATTCGCGTGGTCAGCAAGAATCTGAATGTCCACACACAGATCTGCCTAGAGACGCACTTCGTCTGTAGAGAAACCAAGTCAAGCTTCCCTCCCGGCGAGGACTGTGATCGCCGTTTCCTTAGGGACAGACATCCTGGGAAGACAGACCGCTTCGCCGGTCTCCGCGGAAGCCTCCACTGATTCATTCACAGACTTCACCTTGTCCTCAGCCAAATGCTTAAGAGATCCACAACCAAGTCACAAGGTGATTAAATCAAACGGGTCCTGTTTGCCAGCAGGTAGAAGTCTGGTACACGCCGCAGCCCACGTGAGCCACGTGCATCACTGAAGGTAAGCAGATGAGTAGTGTTTTTTCCCAGCAATTTCGAGGTAAAACAGTCTTGCTTCCTATAATTGCTCTGCGACAGTTCTTAGCGATTCTCCTCACCCGCCCCTGAAACAGCTCCAGTCCAAGTGCAGCGAAGCCTCCTGCTGGGTGACGAGGGGGACCCTGTCTGCAGCACGGTGTTAGGAGCCGATGGTCCAGGGGACGGATGCACAAGCCCCCCTTCAGACTGGAGACCTGGAGAGAGCTCCCCAGAGCGGGGCTCTGACCCTGGAAAAGCGGGCAGCTGTGCCGTATGCTGCAGCACTCAGGCGACGTACGGAGCCGGCGGGTCCGGGTCTGTGGCTGGAGCAGTGCCGCACCACGTGCCTAGGTCGGGACGGGGCTCCCAGACGCGATGACTTCACTCTAGGGGTCACCTTCCAGTCTCACGTGCAGGGACAAGGGTGTGTCGCAAAAGCAGAGGGCAAAACGACCTAGAATTTTCCAACACTGACACTTGACTTTTGCCTCCGTGCGAAGGAGACTGTGAGTTAATGTGGCCAGCAGGCGCCAGGGCACACGGCCAAAACCATTCTAGAAGATCGTGAGACATCGCTGGGCTTTCCAAGATGGCTCCTTGTTAAACGGCCCATGGATCCTGCCATTGTCTGCAGCAAGCAGGGGGGCCGGGGCCTCGGAACAGAGCCCGTGAAACGATGCCAAAAGCCAAGGGACACCGGAAATGAGAGGCTTGCGGAGCACGGGGGGAGCCATTCCGGCGTTGTCTCAGTACCCAGACTCTCTGGAATCGGCCACCCTGCAGATCTCGGCGCACAAGGCAGGGGCCCCAGCTGACCACAGCCCCCTGCCCGCCCGTTCTCTGCTGGCAAACCTCTGTGAGCTGCCAAGGACCAGAAAGCTGGAGAGGCCTTGACTTCGGCTGCGAGTGGGGTGGGGCCAGGAGGCTGGGGCCGGCGGGAGGCTGAGCCTCATGCAGGGCCGCGCGCACATGTAACAAGGCATGGGGGAAGCGTCCCTCCTTCCTTGCCCCTTCTTTTGTGAGAGGCTGGCTGTGCGTGTTGTAGAGAAAGACAACATCTTGTCCTATTTCCCAGCTGTGCCCACCAGGGAGTATTCATGTGTGGCTTTCCAGGCGGTTCCATGAGAGGACCTGGCACGGCCACTGTGGATCGCACTACCGGTGTGGCCCTGGCTGGTTGATGAACCGGCTCGCCTGCAATCACAGGTGGAGGACGGGCAGACAGACAGAAAGACGAAGACCCTCTGCAGCCGTGGGCCCCTCCCCAGGAGCCCCTGAGCTCCTAGTGGCCAGCTGAGCGGTGCTAAGCCTCTGGTGGCTTCCTTCCACGAATCCTGTGCATCTCAGAATGAGCTGACCCCCCCGCAGGGAAAGCTGCCCCCCGGGAGCTCGATGTTCATTGCCCGCCGTGTGAGGGCTTCCCAGCCGGCAATAAAAGCCGGAAACTTGCGAACTTGCAGGCATCAAATTCACAATGCAAACAGCGCATCGTGCACTTGAGCTGAAGAGCCACAGAAAGTGGGACCCAGGAGCCGACCCAGCAACACGACTTGTGGACAGAGCTTGTGCCACGGCTGGTGAGCGCCTCCTCCATGGTCACCGTTGGCAGACCCATAAAACACGACCCTGCTGAAAAGACGGCAGCTCGGACTCGCTCGCCCAGGTGAGCCCAGCTGCAGGCTTCAAAGCCCCAGGGCTCCCCCGAGGGGAGTGGAAGTACCCGGCTGAGCAGGACTCCAGCATCCATCGAGATTATTCTTCAATCCGTTTCCCACAGAATCCTGACTCCCACTCTCCAGACTTTCAGGTAAGACACACACTGAAATGTAAATACCCCACCAGTTTATGTCACGCCTCCTATATAAACATCGCAAGCTGGGAAGTCATCATTAACTGAATTAATCTTTTGGTGCTATCATAGATGAAGCAGTTTCTAACGATTACAAGCCAATTGCATTTTGCCTTCAGAAGTATGTGCAAAATAAAATAAGACCCATCTAATAGGGCTCGTCTAGGTGTGTGAAAAATATACATACTGTACGTATTTAAAATAAGAAAAACAGAACTTGTCATCTGGAGGCGTTAGGCACTGATGTAGTGCGGGCGGAATGGTACTGGGTGCATTAACACATCGGCTCCAAACGTCTAATAAAGCTTCTGTATCTCATCGTTCAAAAGCACAGAGGAAAGGAAGGTGCGGAGATGGAGTCGAGTGGACAGAACTCACGTTTGCGAACCGCTTATCGGTCGTAAATAGATGTCCACAAGGCAGCCGTTGGAGGGGAGAGAGGTCTCCGGAAATGCCCCCGGACCCGCAGCTGGCCTGGCCGGGCCTGGGCTCCCTGCTCGAACCCAGAACCTCCCGCAAGCCTTCCTGCACCGCACATCCCAGCACCGCTCAGAGGGAGGGCTCAGAGCGCCCTGGATGCCCCCACGCGGCCCTCAGCCCAGTGACAAGACACGAGCAACGTGGAGGTGCAGGGGGCCATGGGCAGGCGGGTCAGGGCATCAAGACCTTCAAGGACAAAGGCTTGGAAAGCTGCGGCTTTTGGCCAGAGGCGTGGCTGCTGGGGGCACTGGGGCTTCCACTAGACCCGTCCCTGGCAGCCGGCGTCTCTCCGTGGGGTCTTATGCCCACTCCCTCTGGCTCCCTGACTGTCCTGTCCATTCTGTGAGCAGCCGGCCCCTCTGTGCGGCGATGAGCGGGGATCTGTGCCGTCATCTGCAGCTGCAAACCTGACTCAATACCACTGTCCCCAGAGCGTCCGCAGGTGGCACAGCTGGGGGTTGGGGCTTAGTCCCCGGGGACAGGATGCAGGCCGTCTACGGCGCACGGTGTGGAAGCTGCCACTGTCGCCTGCGCTTAGGAAAAAGTACCGTCGGGAGCCCAGGCTCCGGCAGACCAACTGCTCCAGTTAAAAGCCGTGAGGTGGGCGTGAGGAATTCAAGCACTGTTGAGCGGGTTGGTGGCTTCTAATTATGAGGAAAAACAAGAATAAAAGAAGTTCAAAGCTAAAAATTCTCAGTTTAAATGTGACCATGGAATGGGACGTTTCTCTGACCGCCTCAAATCTGAGCCTTTTCCCTCTTGTTTCTGAAGAGCAGCTGCAGAGGCTGGTCCCGGGGCCGCTGGGTCACGGCAGCGGTGGGGCGGGGGGGGGGTGGTCGTGGCCTCTGCAGGCCCCTCACGTGGCACGCGGGGTGCTGACTGGGGACGAGAGGGACTAAAGTTAGAACGGGGATGTTTGGGAGGATTATGGTAATTCCGGGGCCCCTCACAAACCACCAGCCCCCTGGGCCTTCCTGGCTGTCTGCTGGTCGGCGCCCCGGCTGGCCCCCCAGAGACGTCCGCTGCGTGAGAATCCCGGGGTCATTGCCGCCTCCTGACCACCTCCATCGCCTTCTGAGCTATAATTAGAGGCAGAGTCTCTTCATGACCCAGGAAACCAATGACAACACTAAACCCAGGGAAAGACATACGGCCACAGGAATGGCAAGGTTGACCCCCTGACGTCAGAGGAAGGACGAAGAACAGACTTGGCCCTGGGTTTGTGGGTGCTGCACCCAGGAGAGAAGGGCACCCATCGCGACCAAGTTTCAGCGATGAGAACTAGGGACGTACCAGACTCTGGGGTCGGTGTCCCCACTTGGTGACTCGGCACGTGGATTTCCCGTAGGGCTCACGCGGAGCTGGGGTGCCAGAACCTGCACTGTGACAAGAAGGAGCTCAAAGCCAGACGAGGCAGGACCGTCGGGACAGGTCAGGGGTTGCAGCCGCCGACGCCGGATGAGCCCTCCGGGGGGTCCAGCGATGCGCCAGGGGGCGCCATCTGCGTGTTTTCCAAAGTAATGTCAAAATGCATCCTAAGATCGGTAGGCTGTGCTGCACAGAATAGGACCAGGGACGCGTGCGTTGACCCCTCGTTTATTCAACAAGCCTGGGCGTCCCCTGAGCTGGAGGCTGGGACACTGACCCTGAGATGGAAAAGGGCTGGGTCCTCGAGTGGGGGTAAAGCAGGGGCACGGGCGGGGGCGGGGGAGGCGGGCAGCTCCTTCAGGGAGGGGCATCCAGGGCGAAGAACCTGCAGGGAGAAGGCGGGGACACACGGTCAGAACCACGGACTGAGTGACCCAGACCGCTGCTCCCAGCGTGGACCCATCGAAGCTCAGCTCGCTGGAAGGCGGACTTTCACCAGACAGCGGCCTCTGGGCGGTGAAACGAGACATCGCGCGGCTTCCCTGTGTCCATTTTGTCTTAATCGGGAGAAAAGCCACACACGGTCACACGCCCGTTGCTCCTATGAATGAGTGCCTGGCGCCGCGCAGAAATCGAGACCCAAGTCTGCCTGCACGCCAGCCCCCTTCCAGCAGCCCGCCTTCCTCGGCCTCTTCCCTCCTTCTTTTCCTTTAAAACATTGTACTAATGAAATTATATACATGTGAGGTGAGGGGGCGGCGGCAGCCCCTCCCTGCCATGGGAGCCCCTGACAGGCCCCACGAGGTGGTCCCGGGCCCCAGGGGGCGGGGGGCGCATCTCGCCGTCCTCCAAGCCCCGCGTTCACCACATGAGGTACAAAGGCCCCGGGGCGCGCATCGAGTTCCCGCCAGCGGGACTGAGGGACAAAACAATCCTTACTCAGCCCCCTCGAAGCAGAGGAAGTCCCCAGAAGAATCTAGACTCACGTCGCTCTTTTACTACCGAGGAAACGAACAGACAAAGGTGAGGAAGGGGTCTGATGTCACACAGCTAGTCAGGATCAGAAACCAGTGTCCCCACCGTCCAGCCCAGCGACTTTCCGACACCCACCGCTGCTTCCTGACCCCGGACCGCCGCGTCTGTAAATGGTATTTCCAGCGGGTGGGACTAGGAAGTCCTGAATTCAGGACAGAGACTTATTACACGACCATGGAAAGTTCTCAAAAGAGCTGTCACCTACTTTCAGAGAAGTTCCTTTCTTAGATTTTGACCACACATGACTGTTTCGTGCCCTAAAGTAAGAACATTGAACTCTCTCTCAAAGACTGTATCAAGTCGAGATCTAAGTAGAGACGAACGTGAGTCATGGACGGACACGGCCGGGACTAGAGACCCCGCATTATCCGAGGGCTGTGGGCCATCGAGCTCCGCAGAGAACTTTCTGGAACTGCGGGAGTCGGGAAGGGCCGTGTGCTGCCATCTTCCTAGCTGCCATTAGCGCAGTGAAGGCTCAGGCAGGCTCTGTAGCAAAGAACATGTCACAGGGCTTGGCCCGGGGGCCCCGACGAGGAGGCGCTGGGGCCGACCCCTCCCGCTGGCAGCTCCGACTCGCCGCTGCTCACGGCGCGTTGTGACGTGATGGACAGTGACAGGGGCGTCCAGCCGCGAGTTCGACCAAACGGTGCCCTCGTCCGGACACGATCTCCATATTCTGCCGCAGGGCGATGCCGGCGGCCACACCAGGGGGGCGCAGCGCAGACTCCTGGGTGCGGCACCGATGCTGGGGGTCAGTGGCCCTGCCCCGGCAGCACCTGTGTCCTGGCAGCACCCACACCCGGGGGCCACCCCAACAGACGGGAAGGGGAGCCTGATGGCCATTTGTGCAGGGAGTCCCGGGTCTCCACGGTCAGATGACAAGTAATGAACTAACCGGAGCTTGCTCCTTGTCAGCCGTGTGCCGCCATACACACCTTCCCAGGCGCTTTACACACCCTTCCCGGGTACGTTACACACACTCCCTGGGGTACTTTATACACACTTCCCACTTTATACACCCTTCCCGGGTATTTTACACACCCTTCCCGGGTACATTACACACGCTTCCCGGGGTACTTTATACACACTTCCCAGGTATTTTACACACCCTTCCCAGGGTACTTTATACACCCTTCCCAGGTACTTTGCAAACACTTCCTGGATACTTTACACACCCTTCCCGGGTACTTTACACACCCTTCCTGGGATACTTTATACACTTCCCAGGAACTTTACACACCCTTCCTGGGTACTTTACACACCCTTCCTGGGCACTTTACACACCCTTCCCAGGGTACTTTACACACCCTTCCCAGGTACTTTACACATGATTCCCGGGTACATTAAACACGCTTCCTGGGGTACTTTACAAATATGCTAAAAGGTCATCAAATGAATGCCCGGAAATTTCTCTTCCTGTCATTAGATGAAGGGAATCGCCAGAGAGGTGTGTGGAGACATGTGAGGTCCACCGGGCCCTCACCAATGTGCGCTTGTCACGCCAAACCCAACCGAAATGTCCAGCAGCCGGGCGGCGGCCAGGCACACAGACAGGCGGGCTCCAGGCAGTGCCCGGGCCAGTGCAGGGCCCCGGCGTGTCAGTGCGGGGAGGCCACTCCCACCGTTTACCCAGAGGGGCCGCTGGTGGCCCACGTCCGTCCTCGGGACAATGGAACTAAGGGACATCGGCTCCTCAGGAAGGGCCTGCAGCAGGGTCTTCTGGCGGGGACAGGCGTCCCCACTAACTCCCAGGTGAGAACCCAGACACGGAACGGTGCATGCAGCTGACGGGGCTCCATCATTAGGAACAGGAAGCTCTGCACCAGGAGGCCTCCCAAAATGAGTGTGCAAACATGCAAGTCTCAGGGACCCCCGGGACCTGGAGACAAACCTGACCTGTGGTTTCAGTCCGACTTTGTGTAGTTGAGACCCGTGCACAGGCACAGCTGGTGACAGCATGGCAACGATGGACAGACATTCACAAGAGTAAATAAGAAAGTCATGGGGCCTGATTATGGCCTCAGAATGTCCGTAATACTTTTATCTGAAAAGTGCTGTGTATATATCTTTGCTCTGAGTGTATCCATATGGGTGTGTGTGCATCTGTGTGTGAGTCTGTGCATGTGTGTGCATGTGTCTACACATGTGTGTGCATGTGACTACACATGTGTGCACTTGCATGCATGTATGTGGGTACACTCTCGTGTATACCTGTGTGTGCATGTGTGAGTGCATGTGTATACATGTAAGTCTATACATGCATGTGACTACACTTATGTGCACTTATGTGCGTGTGTGAGTACACTTAAGTGTATGCATGTGCATGCATGGGTGTGCATGGGTGCGTGAGCACCGACACAGAAGAAATGTGTGTGCAGCTATGGGGGTGCAGAGCACGGGAACGGCAGGAGCCTACAGGGATCACTGAGTCACCGAGGGCCTCTTCTGGGTCATTCAGCTCCTCTCCCTCTTCCGTAGGTGGGGCACCCATGCAGGGGCAGTGTGACCCCACGTGCCCGTTGTACCTCACACAGACGCAGAGACAACGCGAGGCTTAGCAGGATTGGAAAAGCCAGGACGGGGGTCCGGTCACCGGGACGTGGCTGGTGTTGCCTTTGGCCCGATGGGAGCGAGGAGGAGTGGGCTTCAGTGTCACCCCATCGCCTTCGCAGGCGGCCCTGACCGCGGCTGGTGCTCTGTGAGGACTTTATGCTCCACGGGAGATCTTCAGGGCCCCGCTGGGGGCTGGGGGCTGCCCTCCTCCCAGAGCCTCACCCCTCCTGAGGGCAGAGAGCTGGAGCAGGCCCTTCAAGTGCGGCCCCGGTGTGCGTCAGCACGGCGGATCAGAGCGGATGCTTCTCCTTAATTACTTCCTAGCTCACAGTATTTTACTATAAAAACGCCGTCACTCTGCCAAGGAAATGCATTTATTTGCATTGCTGTGTCTTCAGAGATCACTGAGTGTTTGTAATTAGGTTGTGAAACCATGCGATCCTTCAGCTGGTGTTTGCTGTTTTAAAAACAGACTCCTTTTGCATCTTGAAGTCAGACAACGTTACAATATACGTGGCCTTGCTCGGGATTCTCTGGCTGAGATCTGGGCTGCGGGATAGAGAAGGGGGAGACTTCGTTTAAAAAAAAAAGCACCGTCTTACTGTAAACAGGAGCTGGGTTTCACAGTGGCCTGGCGCGTTATGATTCAATAAAAGGAGCCTCGTTTAAATTGCAGATGATTATAAAATTGAGGCTCTACAGATAACTCTGCAAATGTATAGAATAAATGATCTCTTAATATAATAAAGTCGCTTGTCTTCTTTGTTTGCGGTTTATATTAAAACTTCGCTTGAGATGTGATTTCCAGGCAAATCTCCTAAAACATTCCCTCAGGAAAGTGAAATTCAATGACACTGGATCATCTACAAGAAATAATAGAAGAGGGACACGTTATATGTCACTAGGAAAGTCCCGAAATTTTGAATTCAAGAATGAATTATTCATTAAAAGTTTTTTTTTAAAAAGTCCTGGTATTACAAACCCAAGGTTTTGAATACTGAAAGGAGTAATATTTTTATAAACTGAAGTGCATCCTATATGAGAACTGACTGTGGGGGGGGGGTTATGGGGGGCTCAGTCAGCTGAGTGTCCAACTCTTGATTTTGGCTCAAGTCATGATCTCGGGGTTCAAGAGTTCGAGCCCCATGTCAGGCTCTGAGCTCACAATGTGGAATTTGCTTGGGATTCTCTTTTCTCCCTCTCTCTGCCCCTCCCCTTCTCACTCTCTCTCTCAAAATAAATAAACATTTTTAAAGAGAGAGAGAGAGAGAGCAGACTGTGTGAGTTCAGGGGAATCCGGGGTGATGGGAGCAAACCCCACTGGGAGGGCCCAGCCCTGGCCCTTCTCCCGGGAAGGTTGGCCCCGCTGCCTGGGGGGCTCCAGAGACAGGAAAGGACCCTGCCGGGACCCCAGAGATGCGCAGGCAGACACAGCAGGGATATCCGAAGGCATCTGGGGCCCGAGTAGATCCACCTGTCAAAACTTCCAAGGTGGCCAAGGGCGTGATCGGCAATGCTGCAGATGTTCACACAGAGAGGCAGCCCTGCCCGTCCTGGAAACAAGACGCTCCCCTCCTACAGCAAGCTCAGTTGGCTCCGCCTACCCGCCCTCCTCCTAGGTGCTCACCCCCAGACCGCAGACCCCCAGCCCAGTTACGACTGACCCTCAAACAACACCGGTATGAACCACCTGGATCCAGCCACATGCAAAGTTTTTCCGACAAATGCGGTGCAGTACCGCGAATGTGCTTTCTCTGCCTTATGACCTGCTCAGTAGCATTTTCTTTGGTTTGCTTGATAAGAAAACAGATAATACATGTAACACAAAATATGTGTTCATCAACTGCTTGTGATCCGTAAGGCTTCTGGTCAACAATAGGCTATCGGTGGTTAAGTTGTGGGGAGTCGAAAGTCATGCCTCGATTTTCGACTGTGCAGGCGGGAAGGGCTGTTTGAGGGCCAGCTGTAGTTCATGCCGGTGGCTGGTTATTTCTTTACACAGTGTTCCAATGACTTCGTCAAAAATTCAGAAAGTAGATCAATAACATGGATGACCCAAGACCCCGCCCTGGAGACTGGAGATGATCAGGCAGTGCGGAAGCCTCCAAGTGTCCAGCCTGCTGCGTAGACCACCAGATGTGGTTCCGTCGAGGCTCTTGTGTGGAATTTTCTTTCGTCCGTACATCCCTCTTCGTTTTGCGGAAGTTCCCTCATGTCATAACCTCGAAGACGAATCCCACCCCATTTTTCCGGGCTCTCCGAACACCCACCTGGCTGGATGGTCTCTGCCACCTTCCACAGCACTTACCTATCTTCTGATTTCCTAATCCCTGCTCCCTGTTCTCAGACACTCGTGCACACTGTGATTTCTCTGTCAACTTTCTCAACACATTTTAGTTCTGGGACTGGGTCACTTGAATGGTGAGTTCATTTCTTTATTCCTATACACACCTCCTTTCCCTTCCCCATTCCAGGTGTTGTCTCTACGTTCAGGTCTTCACTTTTTCTTGTTCTGTGACGTTTTTTAATGAGATGATTCATGGCCCGATGGCCAAGGAGCGTGTTTCTGTCTTGCTCTTTCTTGGGCACCTACATGAAGAAAACATGGGGGTAGTGACCTGTTTCCTGTTAGCTAGTACTGGATTCCCACAGGGACCCACAGCCAGGCCCCCTGACCAGGAGCAGTGGTGTCCCGTGGAGGAAATGCCAGGGGCTCAGAGGGGCCTGCACTGCTGCACAGCCATTGTCTTACTCATGATGCAGGGAGTTTACGTTAATATAATGGTCCTTTGCAGAACAATCTTGGAGAATTTCTCACTCCAACTGGACTTTCAGAGAAAATATGTCCTATTTATTCTGTCTTTTCTGGATTCGGTCTTCCTCTGCTTGGTAGGGGGATAAATAACTAATAATAAAGTAAAAGTAATAAATAATAAAGTAAAGTAAATAGTAAATAATAAAAAAGTAAATAATAAAGATAGCAAGTAATAAAGGAAAGACAGAGGTGAGGTGACTCGGCCAACTTTAACCATAGCTCAGTTCTGGACGTCAGATCACACTGCCGCGTCCCTGCCCACGAGGTCTCGCTGGGGGTGGCGTCCAGGTGCCCTGGTGGGGCACACTTGGCTGGCACACGCTTCTGGGGGACGAGGACTCAGCCTCCGGCCAGGCAGCCACCGATCCTGCTGGGGTCTCAGGTGAGGGTTGAGGCGGAAGCTCCAGGCTGCTGTGACACAGGCGCAGGCTCTCTGTGTATTCAGGCCCTGGGGTGACCCCGCCCCCCCCCGCGGGCTCCCCCTGGACCTGACCACCCTCCGAGACTGCAGGGCTACAGCACCATTGGCGACAGTGCAGCTTGGGGGCAGCCTGAACCTCAGAGCCTCCTGGCCGTGCCCTGAGGACATCGTCACACTCAGCCATTCCCTGCAGGGCCGGGGTGTCCCTTCCCCACGGTGCACTTCCCATAGACACACGGTCAAGTCTGCGCCCCTGTGGGCTGGGGGCAACCTGGGAGCCAGCTCCTCACTGAGCCCCACAGACACCGCGGGCCCAAGGCACTTCCACTCTCCTGGCCACCCCATCAGGGAGGAGGGGCTGGGGGACACGCCCTCAGGGAGGAGGGGGCTGGGGGACACGCCCTCAGGAGGAGGGGGCTGGGGGACACGTCCTCAGGGAGGAGGGGCTGGGGGACCTCCCCTCAGGGAGGAGGGGCTGGGGGACACGCCCTCAGGGAGGAGGGGCTGGGGGACATGCCTTCCGCGTCCTCCCCAGCTCCTCCCAGCACCCAGGCTGTGGGGCCTCTGCGATGGCTCCTTCTCCCCCCAGAGGTTGGGCCGCCAGGGGCGGAAGCAGGGCCCCCCCGCCTGCCCCCGAGGCATCATCACCTGCCTCCCCCACTGTAGACCACGGCGGGCCACGGGGGCTCAGGGAGACCTCCTCCCGCGTGGCCTTCTGTCCCCGTCTGCCTGCCTTTCCCTCTTCCGGTGGCTTCTGCCTCAGACCCTGATCCCCTCCGGTCATGAGGGTGAAGGCCGAGGCCCGCAGCACAAGTCATGCTCTCGGAAATGCAGCGGAGAGGAGCCACATTAAACGCTGAAAAAGCAAACGACTTCATGTTTGCTAATCACCAGCCGCTTACAGTCTTGTCTGCGTTCCCGCCGCTGTTCCAGCGCTTTGCAAACACTGACTGAGTTAATCCTCGAAACAGCGCAGTTGCAAGGCACTGTTCCTGCCCCGTTTCGCGGAGCAAACTCCAGAGGCGCGGAGGTTGTGTAAACACGCACACGGGGGCGCCGTGAGGCCGCGGTCGGAGCCAGGCTCCGGCAGCCTGGCTGTGCGGCGAGCCTGGGCCACGGCCCGGAGCAGGCGCCCCCTGTGCTAGGAGGGGGGTGGCGAGGGGGGTGCAGGGGGGCCTCCACGGGGGGTAAACACACATACGTTCCGACACTGTGCCCGAGACAGTGTCCACCTTGTGCAACACAAGTGCTCCTCTCACGGGCGTCCGTGTGTGGGGTCGTTTCATTGTGCATAAGCTTTAGTTGTCGCGTAAGCAGTGACACCCCTAGTGTCTCGAGCGCCCTGTGCTCAGCAGCGAGCGTGTCCTTTCCTTTCATCTTCGCTGTAACCCCACCCCCGCTTCAGAGGTGAGAAAACTGCAACAGGGAGACAAGTCCCTTTCTGAAGACCGGCCACCCGGTGACGGTGGCACGGGACGCACTCAGCCACCGCCCGCCAGACCACCGCCCCTCCAGGCCAACACACCCCCACCAGACCGCCCCGCCAGACCACCGCCCCGCCCAGACCACTGCACCCCAGACCACCTCCCCTCCAGCCACCAGACCACCCCCCCGCCAGACCACCACCCCCACCAGACCACCGCACCCCCGCCAGACCACCGCCCCTCCAGACCACCGCTCCCCACCAGACCACCACCCCCACCAGACCGCCCCCGCCAGACCACCGCCCCCACCAGACCACCGCCCCCGCCAGACCACCACCCCCGCCAGACCACGCACCCCCACCAGACACCGCCCCTCCAGGCCACCACCCTCCACCAGACCACCTCCCCGCCAGACCACCACCCTCCACCAGACCACCGCACCCCCTGCCAGACCACCTCCCCTCCAGACCACCACCCTCCACCAGACCACCCCACCAGACCGCCCCCACCAGACCACCGCCCCCCGCCAGACCACTGCATCCCCCAGACACCCCCTCCAGACCACCGCCCCCACCAGACCACCGCCCCCGCCAGACCACCCCCCGCCAGACCACCGCCCCCGCCAGACCACCGCCCCCCCGCCCCCGCCACCACCCCCGCCAGACCACCGCACCCCCACCAGACCACCGCCCCCTCCAGGCCACCACCCCCGCCAGACGACCACCCTCCGCCAGACCACCACCACCACCCCCGCCAGGGCCAGACCACCCCTCCAGACCACCGCCCCTCCAGGCCACCACCCCCACCAGACCACCACCCCCGCCCCGCCAGACCACCTCCCCCGCCAGACCACCTCCCCCGCCAGACCACCACCCCCTCGCCAGACCGCCCTTCCAGGCCACCACCCCCCGCCAGACCACCACCCCCCGCCAGACCACCACCCCGCCAGACCACCGCCCCCACCAGGCCACCACCCCCCGCCAGACCACCGCACCCCCCCGCCAGACCACCGCCCCTCCAGGCCACCACCCCCGCCAGACCACCACCACCCCCGCCAGACCACCACCCCCCGCCAGACCACCGCCCCCTCCAGGCCACCACCCCCGCCAGACCACCCCCCCCGAGCCACCACCCCCCGCCAGACCACCGCACCCCCGCCAGACCACCGCCCCCTCCAGGCCACCACCCCCACCAGACCACCACCCCCCCCAGACCACCTCCCCTCCAGACCACCGCACCCCCCCCAGACCCCAGACCACCGCACCCCCCCCGCCAGACCACCGCCCCTCCAGGCCACCACCCCCCATCAGACCACCACCCCACCAGCCCACACCACCCCACCAGACCACCTCCCCCTCCAGAACCACCGCACCCCCGCCAGACCACCACCCCCACCAGACCACCACCCCCACCAGACCACCTCCCTCCAGACCACCGCACCCCCGCCAGACCACCGCCCCCACCGGACCACCTCCCCTCCAGACCACCGCACCCCCGCCCAGACCACCACCCCCACCAGACCACCTCCCTCCAGACCACCGCACCCCCCCGCCAGACCACCGCCCCCACCAGACCACCTCCCCTCAGACCACCGCACCCCCAGACCACCGCACCCCCCACCCCCCGCCAGACCACCGCCCCCGCCATCCTGTGTCTCCAGACATAGCTCCTCCTACAGCTGCAGGGAAAGATTACCGGTTTTCATTCTTCGTGTTTTGATGTATTCATGTATTTTTTCTTAAATATTTAAAGAATCCAGAGCTTATTTTGATTTGCAGTTTGCACTAAGGATTGAATTTACCTTTGTCCCGACAACTCCCTCAGCTGCCCCACTGCCGCCTCGCGGGTCACCCTGCCTCCCACAGCGACATTCACCTACCGCCTTGCAAAGGCCGCGTTCTCCGCTCTGAGGCCTGTGTCCTGTTTCACCACTGTCCGTCCTCGCCCCACCCAGTCACGCCCACCCTAACTTTGACTTCGGTCCCCTCCAGAGTGCGAAAGTAGCAAAAATGTTTCTTTTGTTTATTTACTCAGCTCGAAACCTTTAGACTCATCTGGGGATTTTGATCGAGATTGCACTTTTAGATTAATTAGAAAATAAATGGCATCTTTACAATATTGAGTTAATAATCCTTCCAACCATTTGTCTTATTTTATACCTTTCCGTAAAATTTTATAGATTGTTTCATGTACGATTCCACAGCACATACACTTCCTTCCAGGAATTTACATTGGACGCGGTTATGGGGCTACGTTACTTATCATGCCTTCTAACCGTTGCTGATGTTTGGCGTTCACAAAGTCCCTGGTGTGGGGGCCGTTCTTCCTCTTTCATGTTTATGCCTAGAGTTGTTCAGATCTTCTCAGGCTCTCGAGGTGGGCAAACCCGGGATGTTCTGTGTAGGATGTGCATGTGAGCGTTTTTCTGGGCTCAGCGTCCATAACTTTAATCAAATCCCTGTTTTCAAGGTGATTTTATATATACACTTTTCTCAGAACAATTAATGTGATGAATTATATTAATACACTTCCCAATATTAAACTACCCTTTCATTCCTAAAATAAGCCATACTCGAGCATATCATATTAATCTTATTAAATGCTGGTTTGACGGGTGGATTAGTTTCCTACAGCTGCTGTAACAAATGACAACAAACCAGGTGGCTTAAAGCAACAGAAATTTGTAATCTTGGTTCTGGAAGTTCAAACCCCGGGCGTTGGGTTGGTCGCGTCTACTCCCTTTAGAGACTCTGAGAAGCCTTCCTCCAAGACCAGCTCCCCCCACCAGCTTGTGGGGGCCCAGGCGCCCCCGGGACTCCAGCCGCACCCTCGAACCCCTGCCTCGGCCTTCACATGACATTACACATGTGTGCACATGCGCACGTGAGTGTGTGTTCCCTTTCCTCTAAGGACATTAGTCATATTAGATTAAGGGCCTGCCTTCTCCCACGATGCTCTCACCTTAACTAATTGCATCTACAATGACTCTATTTCCAAATAAGGTCACACTGTAAGGTCCTGGAGGTTAGGATCCAGCATGTCATCTGAAGAGAACACAGTTCAATCTGTGCCAATGTGTTAATATTTTACTTAGAATTTCTGCAGTAAGCATTCAGAAGTACTGGAACGCGATGAGCTTTTAGGGGGTCATGAATCAGGTTTGGGTGCAATGTTATGTTGAGTTTATAAAATTAACTAGAGAATTAGTATTCTTTGTGTTCTGAAATAATATAAGTAGCAAGGTGATGTCATTTGCTTTACGTGTTGAAAGATCTTGTCCTTTAAACCATCTGGCTTTTTGGAAGGGCTGTATTGCGAATGACATTTTATTAATAATATTTGGAGAGTATAATGAATTTTCACATGCACATCACACCACCCTAACAGCCCTTTGACATATTTATTGCCCACCCCACCACCACCCGCCCCCACCAATGAGTTAGTGTGTGTGCACTTTGTGCACAGGGATATTTATTTTTTAATTTTTTTAATGTTTATTCATTCTTGAGAGACAGAGTGCAAGTGGGGGAGGGGCAGAGAGAGAGGGAGACACAGAATCTGAACCAGGCTCCAGGCTCTGAGCTGTCAGCACAGAGCCAGACATGGGGCTCGAACCCATGACTGTGAGATCATGACCTGAGCTGAAGTTGGAAGCTTAACCGACTGAGCTGCCAGGCGGCCCTGACATCGGGATATTTTCAGGCACGTTGCAGACATCATGTCATCTCACCCTGGCATCAACAAGGAGCAAATGGATGAAACATCAAACCACACGAGTGAGTGAGTTTAGTGAAGGGCATGCAGGATAGAGAGAAACCGCAACGGCAGTGAAGGACCCCAGGGTCGGCAGCACAGGAGAGACACCCTTGCCACAGGGGATCCTAAAGAGGAGTGAGTTTGAAGGGTCGCTCGGCAGGGTAAGAAGGTCCAGTAGAGAGGCCTACTCTGAAAGCATCTAGGGGAGGCCAGTCCAGGAGATCAGTGTCTGGCCTCACCTCTGCCCCATCTTTGTCCCTCCACCTCCCCGTCTCTGTCCTCACTGCGCTGTCCATTGTCCTATAGAATGCCCCCGTCCCAGGCACGGCTGGTCCCCGGCTCGTCGGGTCACTCCTGACTCCCATGTTTCCCGAACATCGACTGAACATGAACCAAGTCAGACTGGAGTCTTGAGTAGATCAGGGACGTATATAAATATAAATAATATATATAAATATACCAAAAACATGTTGCACTCTACATATCTGTAACTTCATAGATGGATAGATGGATGCATAGATGGATGGATAGATAGATGGATAAAGATGTATCTATAGATAGAGACATGCAGGGGGAAGGAGAGAGAGAGAATACTTTGAAGGTCATGCTATGGATTTATTTGGAAAATTAAACTTTTGACTTTTTACCCTTTTTTTTAAAGCAGTATTTTCCAGCTTGATCACCATTAATGGCCTAGAAACAATAAAACCTAGTGCAATGAGCACCTAAATTAAGATCTCTAAATATCATCTCCCAGTGAAGGGAACCAGAGACCTTTGGAGAAATGGTTGGCTCCAGATCTAGGGCAAGAGAGGAGCCTCGAACACTCACATCTGCCAGAAACTGAGGAGGCTAAAGTGTCTAATGCAGAATTTTTAAGGGGGCACAGGACCCGTCTTAAAGATCGCCAAATAGGGGACAACTGTGTTGACTCTGACCACAAAAAGGGAACAGGAAGAGAAACATGACAGAAAGAGCCAGCACTGCCAGTTGCTGGCACATCAATCGCGACCCCGAATCCTGGCTCACCAGAAGGACGTGAGGCATTCGTCCTGCTTTCTGACCTAAACCAGATTCTGAAGACACTGATAGTGGGTTTGGGAGAGCTCTCCTGCTCAGAAGGACCCGATTTATCAGTGACGAGCAGATGACAGCATTAGAAAATTACTGCCTGGCAGCCCCTGGGGAGACGCCGGGTTAAGCACCGCCCGCCACAGAGGGGAGACCACACGGGACCATGGAGGAGGACGGGTGCAAAGAACAGGAACAGACCAGGCTGTTGGGCCTGAGCTGCTGGTCAAGCCTCATGGTAACGGAGGTGAGACAACCCGAGGGCTTTGGAAAGAGAACGGTGGTGGCACCAAAGTGTTTTCATCTCTCCAGACCTTCACATAGAAACAGGCACTTCGGATGGCAAAGCCAGCCCGCCGGAAAACACCTGCAGGAAAGGAGGCATCCTCCCCAAACCCCAAATGGACCAAGAGCCACAGGGGGAGGGGGGTGAGGGCACCTGTGCGTGAGGAAGCAGAGGAAGTGACGTCAGATGCCCCCGAGAACGGGACACCCCAGGCCCCGGGCAAACCCACGGGGGGCACAGCAGAAGCTCTGGGAAGGATGGTGCGCGAGAAGGTCCGGGAAAGACGGGGCAGGACACGAGCGAGGAATAAAGTTCTCCTACAAGCAGAGGGAAGGCACAGAGCAGGATCTCTCCGGACAATTGGAGCATCCCAGAAATCCAGGCTCGAATCATGGATTGACACTGGCGCTATTTCAAAATGAGGTTTAAGGATGATACAAAATACAAAAGAAAAGCAAAAATCCCACAACTCAAAAAAACTGAGACATGAGCAGCAGAGCCGAGAGGGAAACGAGCCACGCTCGCATCACGTCAGGACCGCGGACCGAGCTAGAAGGAGCCTCGACGGAATGAGTACCAGAGAGACCCCTACAGAAAACAGTGTGAGAGGAAGGCTTTCTTAATTCAAAAGGGAATGAAGGGGAAAGAAGAAACAGAATGTAAGAAAAAGAACTGAGAAATACCGAAGGTAGCGAAGAAGTCCCCATATTTGGTCTGAGTCCCTCAGAAAGAAGATCGAAGCAGGGAACAAAATAAAAACTCACAACTGCGTGTCAAAACAACTTTCTTTGTGTAAAGATACATTTCAAACCACCACATAGGTGTGGTGACCACACCACATACCTGAAAACATAGCCCAGAGTCACTGGTGCTGAGACTTATGCTACCAAACATCTGAAAAAATTACTAATTACTAATTACTAATAAATAAAAATAGCTTTTAGGCATCTCAGGAAACCCAGTAAGATATTATAAGGGAAATAAAAGTAGGCTATCATCAGATTTCCTCACAGCAAAGCTTTGTGCCAGAAATAACTGAAATGTTAGCTCTAATATATTAAAAGAAAAAAAGTGAAGCAAGTATTTTATATCCAGCAAAACTGACTTGCAAAGTGTAACAGACACAGTGTTATCGATATTCAAGAATTCAGAGATATGGCTCCCAGGGGCCCATCCTGAGGAATGTAACTGGAGAATGACTTTCACACAAAAACAGGCAAGAGATTTTAATGAAAGATTAATAGAGAGCACTTAGAGTTCCGTGTAGAATAAAATATTGCACATATTTGGCTATATGAATTGAGGGTGGAGATATAGTACCCCTCTTTAACAACGAGGAAAAAAGCAGGAAGAAAATATGGCAAAAAAAGAGATTTAAGTCTTTTAGGCATTTCTGTTACTAGAATGGTAGCATCGGTGTTGGTACGTATTGGTATTGGCATTGATGTCTATATGCACACGTATAGTGTTGGTATTCTGAGATGTGAGAAAAAACAAATGAGCAATTTTGTGAAGTATTCTATCATTCTGTGTCTTTGGGGACTGCTAGAATTTTCAGTGTTGAAGGAAGGAGATACAGACATAGCACAGAAGAGGTTAAACGAACACCTGTCAGCCCTAAAGGGATTGGAAGGGGTTAGAAGAAGCTTCTTGAATCCATGAGGGCCCCCTCAACCCTGTGTTGTAGCAGAAACATCCCTAGTGCGTTGAGGACAGTCGTGAAAGACCTTTTCTGCTGAAAGAAATGGTCAGCCTCCTGAAGAAACGGCTGGTGTCAGGGTGAGGCAGGGAGAGGGCATGGCCCTGGGGCATCCTGTCACAGCAAAGAGTGAGGAGGCTATCAATGACCTTCTCTGGGTGTCACAAGTCAGGGACTGGCTTCAAGAGATTCCCATGAGCCCAAGACAGGACAATCTGAGTTTCGGAAGAAATGCTCATTTCAGTTGGTTGAAACCAACAGTCAACAAGATGATGGCCAGTCAACAAGAAGACCTAGGGGCGCCTGGGGGATCAGTCGGTTGAGCATCCAACTTCAGCTCAGGTCGCGATCTCACCGTTCCCAAGTTCAATCTCCAGGAGCCCCGTGTCAGGCTCTGTGCTGACAGCTCAGAGCCTGGAGCCTACTTCTGATTCTGTGTCTCCCCCTCTCTCCACCCCTCCCCCGTCCATGCTCTGTCTCTCTCAAAAATAAATAAAAAAAATTTTTAATTTGTTTTTAAAAATAAGACTCAGAGAACATTGCATTCCGGGAGCAACAGTGTCCTGACTCACCGCCTCGGACACGGATGCAGAGAGTCCAGCGTTTGTGGAACCCTTCCTTGATGCGCCGTGCAGCTGGGGGACTGAATAGGGGTTCAGAGCATAAAGGTGCCAAGACAGCCCCAAGGCCAAGGGCAGGCCTCCTCATCAGCAGAGTTTAAATGTGTCACCGTGCATGTCCTCTACCACCCTGGGGAGCATGTGGCCCTGTGACATACTCTGGTTCTCAGAGGTCAGCCACCCCCTGAAGGGGAGTCTGGGCAGAAAGGTGGACCCAGCCCACGGGCCCTCCCCTTCTTCCCTGAGAGCGATGAGGGAAGGGGCGGCCACCGGCGTGGTTCCTCCCCTCTCGTCCCTTACCCTCGCCCCCGGGCTTGCTCGCCCACGTAAAGAGGCAGTGACGGGGTCGGCCGCCAGGCGCTGGCACAGCCAAACTCCCAGAACCGTGCAGGCCCTGCTAGGTGGGCCCAGGCGCCCTGGCATCTCCGCAGGGTGCAGTGGGACAGGCAGTGGCTGGGGGCCCAGAGGGGCATAGGGGACCCTCCTGCTCCCTGCTTTCCTCGTCTACACAAATGGGACATCTTAACGCAGAGGGGTCTGCGAATGTCTTTGGTAAAGGAAGAGCCAGAGAATAAACGTTTTAGGTTTTGAAGGCCACACCCTCTCGTTTACATTGATTCGTCTCTATTCTTGTGGCCAGAAAGCAGCCACGCGTGATAGTAACAAACGGGGTTGGCTGTGTGTCAATAAAACTTTATTTACAAAACCAGACTGCGAGCTGGGTTTGGCCCCTGGGCCAGAGTTTGCCGACCTTTGCCTTCAAGGATAAAGGGGCCTCCTCAGTTCCGATGCATCCTTTCACCTGCAGATACATATTATTTTCCAGTATGTTCCAGGCTTTATTGTAGAGTCTTGGACCACGGCCAAACAAGGTAGACATGACCCAGCACGTGGCTGGAACCGCGTGATGTTACGTTCGTCCTGGGTTGAAATCCCCTCCAGCCGAGTCGCAGGCGAGCAGAGCCATTCAAGGCCGCGGCCTCTCCCGGTTTCTACAGGAACGTGCTAACCAAGGCGCGCTTTCGAATCGATGCACCTTCTCGATGCGGGCCAGCAGGTGCAGCTCCGCGTCCGCCACGCTCAGAGGTCCGCTCGGACCCCAAGCTCGCAGCCCACACTCGCAGCGTGGAGTACGCGACCGGCCTGCCACGGGCGCTGCCTGACTCCATGCGGCCTGCGAGCCGCTCAGGGGGCAGAGAGAACACCCCACGAGAGGAAAGCTGCAGACGAGCCGCAGGGGGAACCGCGGCGTTTGAGAAAAGGGCGTTTGTGCGGTTCGAGCCTGGAGGTGGGAACGGCAGGTGGGAGGCGCGGCCAGGGACCCACACGTGAAGCAGCGCCCGCCGGGCCCTGGGCGGAGGCCTGAGTCGTGACTGCACGAGGCAGATGGGACTCCCCAGGGGCCTGCAATCCCCGGAGCAGAGAACCCAGCAGCCAGGGGTGTGTCTGCAGACCGCGGGGCTTATGGATCGCCACCCGGGAAAGTGTCCTCGTGGCTACGTGCCTTCCCGTGAACTTGAGGGGATGTGTCTGCAGACGGGTCCAGCCCCGCGAGCAGCAGGTCGGGAAGCAGCAGCACCACGCCCCACGGCAGCCACGGCCACACCGGCGCTGACGGCGAATCTGGGCCTGCGCGAGGCGCACCCCGTGCCTGCCCTCACACATCTCTGTCATATTCACCAAACGGGGGGCTTTCGTGGGAACCCTTGTCAGTGCAGGAAATGGAGGCGGCCCCCAGATGCTGCTCGTAGTAAACGACCCGTGCGGACAATCGGCCTGCCGTCCGGCGTCACCCGTCAGTGCTGGCAGTTGTGTACTTTGCGCAGGAGGAAGCAGTTTGCATTTGCCCTCAGGGGACACCTGAGCCACCTCGTGTCCTCCCCTGGACCTCCCCCCACACACACCCTCCCCTGGACCTCCTCCCCCACACCCTCCCCTGGACCTCCCCCCACACACCTCCCCTGGACCTCCCCACACCCTCCCTGGACCTCCCCACACACCCTCCCCTGGACCTCCTCCCCCACCCTCCCTGAACCTCCCCCCACACCTCCCTGGACCTCCCCCACACCACCCTCCCTGGACGTCCCCCACACACACCCTCCCTGGACCTCCTCCACACACCCCTGGGCCTCCCTCCCCACCCTCCCCTGGACCTCCCTCCCCCACACACCCTCCCTGGACCTCCCCACACACACCTCTGGACCTCCTCCCCCCACACACACCCTCCCTGGACCTCCCCCCCACCCTCCCTGGACCTCCCTCCACACACCTCCCGGGCCCCTCCTCCCACACCCTCCCCTGGACCTCCCTCCCCCACACCCTCCCCTGGACCTCCCTCCCCACACCCTCCCCTGGACCTCCTCCCCACCCTCCCTGGACCTCCTCCCCCACACACCCTCCCCTGGACCTCCCTCCCCCCACCCTCCCTGGACCTCCCCCCACACACCCTCCCCTGGACCTCCTCCCCCACACACCCTCCCCTGGACCTCCCCTCCCCCACCCCTCCCCTGAACCTCCCCCCCTCCCTGGACCTCCCCACACACACCCTCCCCTGGACCTCCTCCCCCCACACCCTCCCCTGAACCTCCCCACCACCCTCCCCTGGACCTCCCCACACCCTCCCCTGGACATCCCCACCACCTCCCTGGACCTCCCTCCACACACCCTCCCCTGGGCCTCCTCCCCACACCTCCCTGGACCTCCTCCCCCACCCTCCCCTGGACCTCCCCACACCCCTCCCCTGGACCTCCTCCCCCACTGCACACCTCCCCTGGACCTCCCCAACACACCTGGACCTCCCCTCCACACACACCTCCCTGGGCCTCCACACCCTCCCCTGGACCTCCTCACACCCTCCCTGGTTCTCCCCCCACACACACCCTCTGGTTCTCTCCTCCCCCACACACACCTCCCTCCCCTGGACCTCCTCCCTCCACCCTCCCCTGAACCTCCCCCCACACCCCTCCCCCTGGACCTCCCCACACCCTCCCCTGGACCTCCCCCACACACCCTCCCCTGGACCTCCCTCCACACACCCTCCCCCTGGGCCTCCTCCCCACACCCCTCCCCTGGACCTCCTCCCCACACACCCTCCCCTGGACCTCCCCCACACACCCTCCCTAGACTCCCCACACCTCCCCTGGACCTCCCCCACACACCCTCCCTGGACCTCCTCCCCCACACCCTGCCACCCTGGACCTCCTCCCCACCCCTCCCCTGGACCTCCCTCCCCACACACCTTCCCCTGGACCTCCCTCCCCCACACCCTCCCTGGACCTCCCCCACACCCACCCCTGGACCTCCTCCCCCACACCTTCCCTGGACCTCCTCCCCACACACCCTCCCCTGGACCTCCTCCCCACACACCCTCCCCTGGACCTCCTCCCCCACACACCCTCCCCTGGACCTCCTCCCCACACACCCTCCCTGGACCTCCTCCCCCACACCCCTCCCCTGGACCTCCTCCCCCACACACCCTCCCCTGGACCTCCCTCCCCCCACACACCCTCCCCTGGACCTCCTCCCCACACCCTCCCTGGACCTCCTCCCCCACACACCTCCCCTGGACCTCCCTCCCACACCCCTCCCTGGACCTGCCTCTCCCACACACACCCTCCCTGGACCTCCCTCCCCCACACACCCTCCCCTGGACTCCCCCACCTTCCCCTGGACCTCCCTCCCCCCACACCCTCCCCTGGACCTCCTCCCCCCACACACCCTCCCCCTGGACCTCCTCCCCCACACCCTCCCCTGGACCTCCTCCCCCACACCCCTGGACCTCCCCTCCCCCACACCCTCCCCTGGACCTCCTCCCCCACACGCCTCCTGGACCTCCTCCCCACACACACCCTCCCCTGGACCTCCTCCCCACACACACCCTCCCCTGGACCTCCTCCCCACACCCTCCCTGGACCTCCTCCCCACACACCCTCCCCTGGGCTCCTCCCCCCACCCTCCCCTGGAACTTCTCCCCCAACACCCTCCCCTGGACCTCCTCCCCCTACACCCTCCCTGGACCTCCTCCCCCACACACCCTCCCTGGACCTCCCTCCCCCACACCCTCCCCTGGACCTCCTCCCCACACACACCCTCCCCTGGACCTCCCTCCCCACCCTCCCCTGGACCTCACCCCCACACACCTCCCCTGGGCTTACCCTCCCCTGGACCTCCTCCCCCACACACCCTCCCTGGACTGCCTCCCCCCACACACCCTCCCTGGACCTCCTCCCCCCACCTCCCCTGGACCTCCTCCCCCCGCCTCCCTGGGCCTCCCCCACACACCCTCCCCTGGACCTCCTCCCCACACACCCTCCCTGGACCTCCTCCCCCCACACACCCTCTCCCTGGGCCTCCCCACACACCCTCCCCTGGACCTCCCTCCCCCACACCCCTCCCCTGGACCTCCCTCCCCCACACACCCCTCCCTGGACCTCCCCCACACCCTCCCCTGGACCTCCTCCCCCACACCTCCCCTGGACCTCCTCCCCCACACACCCTCCCTGCACCTCCCCCACACCTCCCTGGACCTCCTCCCCCACCCTCCCCTGGACTTCCCCACACCCTCCCCCTGGACCTCCTCCCCCACACACCCTCCCCTGGATTCTCCCCGCACACACCCTCCCTGGACCTCACCTCCCCCCACCCCCTCCCTGGACCTCCTCCCCCACACACCCCTCCCTGGACCTCCCCCACACACCCCTCCCCTGGACCTCCTCCCCACACCCTCCCCTGGACCTCCTCCCCCCCTCCCTGGACCTCCCCACACACCCTCCTGGACCTCCTCCCCCCACACCCTCCCTGGACCTCCTCCCCCACACACCCCTCCCCTGGACCTCCCCACACACCTCCCCACAGTCTCTGCCTCTCCCCCACTGCCTCCCTGGGACCTCCTCCCCCCACACCTCCCCTGGACCTCCCCCCACACACCCTCCCCTGGACCTCCTCCCCCCACACCCGCCTCCCTGGACCTCACTCCCCCACACACCCTCCCCTGGACCTCCCCACCCTCCCTGGACCTCCTCCCCCCACCTCCCTGGACCTCCTCCCCACACACCCTCCCTGGACCTCCTCCCCCACACACCTGCCCTGGACCTCCTCCCCCACACCTCCCCTGGACCTCCTCCCCACACCCTCCCCTGGACCTCCCCACACCCTCCCGGACCTCCCTCCCCACCACCCTCCCCTGGAGGACCTCCCCCACACACGCTCCCCACACACCCTCCCCCCACACACCCCCGCACGCACCCTCCCCCACCACATGCCCACACACTGCCCTCCCCACACCCCTGGACCTCCCTCTCCTCCCCACACACCTACCCTGGACCTCCTCCCCCCACACACACCCCTCCCTGGACCTCCCCCACACCCTCCCCTGGACCTCCCTCCCCCACACCCCCTCCCCTGGACCTCCTCCCCACACACCCTCCCTGGACCTCCTCCCCCACACACCCTCCCCTGGACCTCCTCCCCACACCCTCCCCCTGGACCTCCTCCCCACACCCTCTGGACCTCCTCCCCCACCCTCCCTGGACCTCCTCCCCCCACACCCTCCCTGGACCTCACTCCCCACACACCCTCCCTGGACCTCCCCACACACGCTCCCCACACACCCTCCCCACACACCCCGCCACCCTCCCCCCACATGCCCACCTGCCCTCCCACACATACCCTGGCACCCCCACGGGCATGCACACCCTCCCCACCCTCCCCCACCCTCCCCCACATTGCCCGCACACCCTCCCCACATACCCGGCACACGCCACAGTCGCCCCAGCACACGCACGCCTTCCTCGCCCCTGCTCTGTGCCCGTGCCCGGGATTCCCAAAGCCTTCCCTCCAGGGGCAGAGCTGAGTGCTGAGCCGCAGGGCCAGGCTGGCGGCCGCCTCCTCTCCTGCCCCTCCTGTGAGCAGAAGGTTGCCATCGCCCCATCCCCGCAGGCGCCCGCTCCCATCCAGGGGGCGCCCAGCGTCGGCCTGTGAGTCCTCGTGAGGCCCCTCGGAGGGGCCTTGCTCATCCACTCTGAAAACCACTGGATGAGATAATAGTAACCTGTCACCATTTTGTCTTGTTCCGGTGATTCCCAGAGGCTCTTAAAGAATTAAACGAGCCAGATTAAGCATAAATAAGTAAAGGCTTCAAAAAGCCATTCCCAAGAAGGTGGTAGAGGGAGGAGGTGACACTACCCAGTGGCGGGGCAGGGCTGTGCCCGAGGTCACCACCGGGGGCACTTGGACGGGCGAGGTCGGGCCAAGTCTTGGGCGCGTGCTCGTCTGCACCGCGGCCTGAGGCCCAGCTGCGGCCCAGCACGGACACGCGGGGACAAGGACTGGGTCCCCTGACGCCCCCTTTGGAGACCACTGTCTTCCTGCCGGCACCCGCCAGCCCCGCGCGCTGTGGCTCCCACGGCCGCTCTGCGAGAAAGGGAGTGAAGAGGCTCGGGGTGAGGGGGTCTTGGGCAGGACAGGGAGCGCAGCGTGGGAGGCGGGGGTCCAGAAGCAGGGAGGCCCCGCTAACGGAGCTGAGGGGTTCGCCTGGGAACGAGGAGCCGGGCAGGGCCGCAGGGGAAGACGCGCAGAGTGCCCCGGCTGGCACAGCCCTGGAAGGAGAGCCCACGGGGACAGTGTCATCAGGCAGGGCCAGACACGAATCCTCCAGGGTTCACAGGAGTCGGAGAGGTTTCTGGCCCTGGTTAAATCCCAGGAGCAGCTTTTGCACGGAGAAATAAAGGTTTTACTTTTTGAGTCTCCGATCCTATTCAGAGTCCCAAAGGGAAAAATTCACACCAATCGAAAAAGGGATTTATCAACCAGAAAGTTCAATCTTGCTTCCTGTCAGCCCAGCCATTTATAAAAGTACCTGGTTATTGGTTTCCCAAGACAAAGCGTCAGCACTTACCTGATTTTTGGGTCTGAAAACAGAGAGAAACCGGCCAGACACGGGGAGTGAGGCACGGGGTCTCCTGGCGGAGACTTGGGGCAGAGGCCGGCGGTGACCCGTGGGGGCAGCAGGACAGGGGGACACGGAGCAGCCGGCCGGGGACCGAGCCCACGGCACCCGGGAAGGCGCACACACCAGCCGGCACCGGGGGGCGGGCATGACAGGCGGGGAGGGCTGGGCGCAGAGAGCCCCCTGCAGGCCCGAGTCAGCGGTACCGTCGATGACACAGGGACACAGGAGAGCACCCCGCTGGGGGAGACATGACCCCACTGGGGGGAGACGCGTCCGTCTGCCTCAGACCCCGCTGTTCTCCGAGAGGCCGGGGGTTTGATTCTGAGGACGCGGCCCCAGGAATCTTGGCACCTGGTCTGCCCCCGCGTGGCTCGCATCAGACGGGACGCCAGGCTCCCATCATGCTCCCCCCGTGCCCACGGCAGGGTGGCTGTGCGGGCCTGGGACCTGGGACCCGGCACGCAGCTGCCATGTCTGTGCCCTGGGGCTCCCGAAGCCCCCCCAGCCTGTGCAGCAGGGTCCCCGCACCATGGGCAGGTGTGGGGTGCACAGTGCGGGAGCAGACGCTGCGGCGAAGGGTGGCCTGTGTCCCTCCTTCCTGCACTGACACACGGTGGCCTGAGGCCCTGCCAGCTCAGGGTAGCCACGGGTGGGGACCTCGTTGTCCTGGGGCGCAGGGACAGAGCCCCGGGATGCAGGGGTGCACAGGGAAAAGGCGGGTCTCCTTTCCGCTCTGAGGACAGAAGCAGCCAGCCTCCTGACACCCCTCAGTGGACGGCAGTGTGGCTTTCGTGGCAAACCCATGGCTTCTGCCACTTACCTCCCATCACCCCCTGTCCACGTGTTTCCCAAGCTTCTCCATGTGGCTGCCTGGGCCTGACCCTTGGGAGGCCAGGGTCACCTCACCTCCCACACCTCTCTAGAAGGTCCCTGATGCTTCTCAGAACACCAAGAAGAAAACCACGCAAAGAAGGCCCAACCACGTGGCTGTAAGAACCCCCTCAAGGGCTCGTTTTCCACTTAGTTAAAGCACACGCAGCCCCAGGCCCAACGGCGCCATCCGCGCTACGGGGGCTGCAGACCTTTGGTCGGAAGGTGTAACGGGGCTGTTCAGGCAGACGCCCAGGTGCCAAGTTGGCATCGGAACCAGTGTCGCCGGAGGCAGGCGCTCCCCGCCGCGCCTGGTCGGGAGGCACTCGGCCTGCGCCTTCTGCTGCCGCTAACTTTGCCGCTGTTCTCCGAAGTCGTGTTTTGTCAATGTGATGTGCAAATAAGACCCAAATCTAATTTCTTACGTAAATGTGGCACGCGTCCAAAATAGGAACTGGAGACAGAGCTTCTCTTCCTATAAATTCCAGATGGCCACTTACGTCACGCGTAAAACGCTAACTCCCGTGGACATCGAAGCTCGCCCATCTGCAACGGCTGGCTACCGGGTGCCCTCACCTTCACAGCAAGACAGTCACCGTAAGGTGTAAGCACACAGGCAGCACGCGGGCCCACTGCCTTCGTGACTGAAGGCAGCGGGTGGAAAAGCCCGTCTTCTCCTCTCTTGCGGCAAAGCGGAGTGTGCTGTGCTCTGAGGGTGTTGAGTGTAGACCTTCGGGCTGCTGTTTCGTACTTCCTGAAAGGAGATTCACTAACATCTCACTCTAAGGGACCTCTCTGCTACGCTCCAGCTTTTGCCAAATGTCTGATTAATTCGATTCTGCGTGAACACAGTAAGTGCTCTCTGCCTGTTCCCACCAGGGAGGAGTTCCCGTCTTTGTCCCCGTGAATGCACTGCTGGAAACCGCGCTGGGTGCAGCAGGGCCTGTCTGTTCCCCGTCGCTGGCCGAGGTCCCCACGCACTGATGCATTTCCGGGTGCGGGGCCGGCCTCGCACAGACCCGGCAGGTGGGCCCCGTCTGAGAGCAAAGCCATGAGAACAGGCGCCTCGGCCCAGAAAGATGGACTCTCACTTCCGGGGTCGGGAGCCCCATTTCTCTGGCGCCTCCCTTGGTCTTGAGGAGGACGCTGATGGCAGGCGGCCCGTGGGCCTGGCGGGGGACTCCGTGCCCTGGGAGGCGTCTGTGCACGTGGCACTGCCCGTGGAGGGCACGCCCCGCAGACGTTGAGCTTGTCTGCTGGGGGGCGGGGGCTGCCACGCCGGGCGTGGGCTCGGAGGGGCCTGTCATCGTGTGCCCTGGGCATGTCCTACAGAGCCACCGCACTCCGGCCGTGCCTTCCCCAGGGCGCGACTGCAAGGCCAGCCGGCCTGAGCCTGGGCCTGGGCCCGGGTGGGGAGGGGTGGACAACTCGGCCCCGAGTTGCTGACGAGGGGAGGGATGCCCTGCACCCCCTGTTCTCAGAGCCCTTCGTGAAGCCCCTGCCCCCTCAGCCGGCCGGCTGGCAGCGGTCACTGAAGAGGCTCCTGGCTCCTGCCGGCATGATGGGTCCCCAGGCCCCACGCACTGTCACACCTCCTGGCTCTGCTCCCCGCCGGAGGGACTGTCCTGGCTTCATCTCCTCTCTGTCCCAGACGTCCCAGAGGCCCTCCGTCCACCGGAGCTGGAGGCCCCTGCCGCCTTGGGGTCTGGGCGCCCCCAGAGTTCCTTCACTAGGCAGAGAGAGCTTATCACCCCATGGGATGTTTCTGGATTTCTCTTTTGATTCCTTCTTTGATCCAATTCAAAAAAGTGTTCAGGGGGCAGCTGGGTGGCTCAGTCGGTTGAGCATCTGACTCTTGATATCGGCTCAGGTCATGACCTTGAGGTCGTGAAATCAATCCCCACATGCTTAGGATTCTCTCTCCCTCCCTATGTCCCTCCTCTTTCCCCTCAAAATAAATAAACATTTTTTTAGATGTTCTGGAATGTGCTGTTTAATTTCCACACATTCATGAATTTTCCTGTTTTCTCTTGTTACCAAATTCTAGTCTCATCCCATTGGGGTCGGGGAAGATGCTTGGTAGCATTTCAGTCTTCTTACAGTTGCTAAGGCTTGTTTGGCGCCCTAACACTCAATCTGTCCCGGAGAGTGCTCCGTGTGCTTGAGAAGAATGTGTGTCTGCTGCTGTTGGATGGAATGTTCCGTGTGTGTCTGTTAGGTCCATTGGTCTAAGATATGGCCCAATGTTTCCTTATTGACTTTCTGTCTGGATGATCTATCCATTATTGAGAGTGGGGTATTGGAGTCCCTGCTCTTCCTGCATTGCTGTCTATTTCTCCCTTCAGATCTGCCCGTATTTGCTTTATGTATTTAAGTGCTCCGATGTTGGGTGCATAGATATTTGTAACTGTTCTATCCTCTTGATTAATTGACTCCTTGATTATTATGTAATGACCTTCTTTGTCTCTCGTTACAGTTTTGACTTAAAGTCTACTTTGTCTGATGTAAGTATAGTTACCCCTGCTCTGCTTTGGTTTCCATTTTAATGGAATATCTCTTTACACCCCTTCACTTCAAGCCTATGTGTGTCCTTTGAGCTGAAATGAGTTTCTTACAACATATATTTCAGTCTTGTTTTTTTTTCTTTTTATCCATTCAGCCACTCAATGCCAAAAGAGTGGAGTGTTTAATTCATTCCCATTTAAAGTAATTACTGATGGACAAGGGTATTGAAGGATAATTACTAATGCCATCTTATTTACTGTTTCTGGTCATTTCTCCGTTGTCTCCTCTCTCCCTCTCTCTCTCTCACTGCCTTTCTTTGTGAATTGATGATTTTCTATAGTAATGTGCTTGAATTCCCTTCCTTTAATCTTTTGTACATCTACTGTAGGTTTTAGCTTTGTGGTTTCATGAATATAGGCTCATTTTAAAATATTGTGGATACGTGTGAGGGTGTAAGAGAAAGATGGACAGACAGACAGAGACAGAGAGAGTGAAAGAGAATCTTTTCATGTGCTTATTTCCATCTGCATATCATCTTTGTGAAGTGTATGGTCCAATTTTTTGCCCTTTTTAAACTGAATTGTTTTCTTATTATTTCATCTTGAGTTTTATATATTCTGTGTACAAATCCTTCTCAGACATGTGATTTGGAAAATACTTTCTCCAGTCTGTAGCTTGTCTTTTCATTTTCTTAACAGTGCATCCCAAACAGCAGGGTTATTAATACGATGCGGTACGATTCATCTTTTCTTTCTTTTACGGATCGTCTCCTTGCTGTCACATCTTAGAAACTTTTGTCATAACCCAAGATTATAAAGGTTCCTTTCTATGTTTCCTTGTAGAATTTTTTAAATTTATTTATTTAAATTCAAGTTCATTAACATACAGTGTAGTGTTGGCTTCAGTAGTAGAACCCAGTGATTCATCACTTACATACAACACCAAGTGCTCATCCCAACAAGCGCCCATCACCCATCTATCCCATCCCCCACCCATTTCTCTCCATTAATCCTCAGGTTTTCCTCTGTATTTAAGAGTCTCTTACAAAAAAAAAAAAGAGTCTCTTACGATTTGTCTCCCTTTCTGTTTTTATCTTGTCTTTCATTCCCTTCCCCTATGTTCACCTGCTATGTTTCTTAAATTCCACTTATGAGTGAAATCATATGATATTTGCCTTTCTCTGACTGACTGATGTCGCTTAACATAATACACTCTAGTTCCATCCAATTGTTACCAATGGCAATATTTCATTATCTATGATTACTGAGTAATATTCCATTACACACACACACACACACACACACACACACACACACACACACACGTCACATCTTCTCCATCCATTCGTTAGTCAATGGACATTTTGGCTCTTTCCATAATGTTGCTATTGTTGATAGCACTGCTGTAAACATTGGGGTGCATGTGCCCCTTTGAATCAGCATATTTATATCCTTTGGATAAATACCTAGCAGTGCGCTTACTGGGACATGGGGGAGTTCTATTGTTAGTTTCCTGAGGAGCCTCCACGCTGTTTTCCAGAGGGGCCGCGCCTGTCTGCACCCCCGCCCGCCGTGCACAGAGGCTCCCCTTTCTCCTCATTCTTGCCAACGTCTGTTGTTTCCTGAGTTGTTAATTTTAGCCACTCTGACGAGTGTGAGGTGGGATCTCAGTGTAATTTTGATGTCTTTTTCCTCACGATGATGAGCGATGTTGAGCACCCTTTCAGGTGTCTGTTGGCCACCTGGATGTCTTCTTCGGAAAAGTGTCTTTTCAGGTCTTCTGCCCATTTCTTCACGGGATTATTTGTCTTTTGGGTGTTGAGTTTGATAAGTTCTTTATAGATTTTATCATAGATAAACTAGATACCAACCCTTATCAGATACGTCATTTGCAAGTATCTTCTCCCATTCCATCGGTTGCCTTTTAGCTCTGTTGATTGCTTCCCTTGCTGTGCAGGAGATTCAGAAGATGAGTCTCAGTCGTTCAGGTTCGCTTTTGCTGCCCTTGGCCCCGGAGACAGGTCTAGCAAGAAGTTGCCACGGCCAAGGTCAAAGAGATTCCGGCCTGTTTTCCCCTGTAGGATTTTGATGGTTTCCTATCTTTTGGTTTTCGGCTTTACCATTAGATCTATGATCCATCTTGAGTTAATGTTGATACATGGTGTGAGATACAGATTGAAGTTAGTTTTTCTTCCTTCATATGGACTGGCCCAGCAACATTTGTAGAAAAAAATCATCCTTTCTCACTGAATTACCTCTGCACATCGGCCCCTTAACCATGCACCTGTGGGTCTAGATCTGTGTTTTTTGGGTCAGAAATTTCTGTTCAGTCCCTTTTTTTTATAATGTTTATCTCTGTTGATATTCTCATTTTGTTCATATATTGTTTTCCTGATTTGTGTTTTCCTTTAGCTCTGTGACCACACATAAGGGAGATATTTAAAGTCCTTGTCGAGTAAGTAAATTTGAAGCATCTGTTTCCTTAGGGTTAGTTTCTTGAGACATATTTTATTTCTTTGAATGACCCACGTGTCCCTGCTTCCGTCTACACCTTGTGATCTATGTTGATAATTGGGCATTTGAAAAAGCGTCCACCTGCTCCGGTCCCTGTCGTCTGACTGTGTGTGAGAAGACCTGCCCTAGGGATCCGAGGAGGCTGGAGGTCTCAGGCCTCTTTGGGGCCTGTGCCCCACCCCCCAGCCAGTGCATCTACTTGTTTTCCCAATTCGCCTGTCCCCATGGCTGCTTCTAAATGTCTTAATTTCCCTAAGAGCCCCCACCCCCACCCCCGCTTCTTCTCGGAGGCTTCCGGGCCCTGTGGCACTCCTCTGCCCGCCACGCCCCTCCCCCAGGCTTCTGCAGGTCTGCAGCCCCACGTGTGTCAGGTGCTACCACCGCCTTCAGTGGCTTGTGGCCTGAGATCCAAACCACACCTCCATTCCCCTGCCGGATCCCAGTCAGAAAACCAGTCCCTTGGGCAGCCCAACAGCCCGCAGCTCCCTCCCTCTGTCCTATGCAGGAACCAGGGTCCGACGGCTCCCGCTACCGTAGGGGCCGCGCTGGGGAGGTGTCAAGAGCCGACAAAGAGGCCACAAAATGTCCTGCCATGTTGTGTTTGGCTCTCTCCTGGTTAGCGTTCACGCGGGGGTGCACACACCTGGTTTCCGAGCCACCGTCAGCGTGTTCTCTTGATGTTTCAGGGAGTGAACAAGTCACTGGGCATCTGGGCGCCACCACCCACTTAGATATGGAATCCACAGCGACTTCCGAATGCGTGGCCATCACCCCACAGAACACGGCAAACTTTCAAAACCTGGGTGTGCAGGGCCGCTCTGCCCTGAGCGGGCGGGCCGTGAGCAGAGCTGCGTGCCCAGGCGGCCCGGGGGTGGCCGCACACCGCAAGTCCAGGCTCCCTCCACAACTGCGTTTCTGGCCCCGTTCTCTGAGTCTCCGAGTCCATCAAGACGGGACGCCTACAGAATCGACCACCTGGCACATTGCAACAGGATCATAATAGCAGGTAAGTGCGTGTTGACACATATATTTATACAGGGACAGCTTCAGCAGCGTGTCTGTCAAAATCACGACGGGAAGAACAAAGTTTATAGTCTGAAAACTGCTTTTACGATCGCATTACCAAGTTGAATCCTTTTTTTATTTCTTGCATGCCTTTCTCATGCTGAAGTTAAGAAATCACAGTTGTTTTAATAAAATTTATTTTTCACTCTCTGCATTTCATTAGGTGAAAATGGGTTTCTAGCTGCCTATTCTAATTAAGGAAATGACACTATTAAGTGGATGTCTTTTGAGCCATCCAACGGCGGCTAACCTCACACAGAAATCGCCGAAATACGTTATTCTATACAAAAGTTGATAGTTCAAAGTCATTCAGATGCCAATTACTCACCTGTTTGGCTCATTTCTAGTAATTTTATGTAGCATTAGATTTGCTGTTCTTAATTTACAACTTATTAAGCCTGATAAAATTGAAATATGGGCTCCCTGGGTCATAAATGAATATAGGCTACTCTCAGACAAATGAAATGCTCAGAATGGAAATATTTACTGCACTTTAGTGAGAAGTTTTCATAAAATTGCTCAAGCTGCAATTTCTGTTCTTTGAAATGGCGTGAGCCCAAAGCCACCTGAGCAAGTCATGTGTTCTGTGGGAGACGATCATTCTCTTCAGCAGGTAAAGTACAGACTTTTCCTCCCCAACTCAGAGAAGCGGCAACATCCGGAATCCCCTTGGCACCTCCAGGAGGGGCACTGACTCTTTATCGACAAGATCTGAGACTCAGGAGGCAAACCGCACATGGCAAAGCTCGGGGACGTCTCCCACCCAGCACGCCGGGAGGCGTCAGACCCTGAGCCCTGCCTCCTGCTCCTGCGGGGAAAGGGAGGCACGTCTCCCCACAGAGGCGCTGCAAGGTGTGCCATTGTCCGAGAGCAGGGGCGTGGCGCCCACCCTCTGGGGTGATAGTGCGAAAGGCAGAGGCTAAGCACCGAGGGGTCTGGAAACCTAGAGACCAAGTGAGGCAGGGAGGGGGGTCTCCCCGTGGAGGCCACTGGGGCAGGAGCACAATGTGTGCGGACAGGTGAGGAAAGCTGAGCACCAATGTCCTGGCAGGAAGCCTCGGGGAGAGGCCGCCCACACACTGGGCAACCCCAGGGGAACTCGGTAACACGGCTGGCCGGGCGCGGGCAGGTTGGGGGGGGAGGTGGCCCGGGTTGGCCCTAGCGGGACAGCTCTGCCATCACAGGCCTGACAAGGCGAGGAGGGCGAAGTGAAAGGAAAGACGGGCATGTCGGGGGTGGGGGCGGCTGCGGGGCAGGGCCGGACTCTGGTGGAAGGTTCCAGGCAGCCCAAGGCCTCTGGGGTGGGGACAGAGGATGGGGCACAAACCTTGGTTCTCTCTTCCCGCCCCTTCTGGTCCGGGCGACCAGCTCACCCTGACCCCCCCCCCCCGGGGTCCTTGGGAGTTAGCCCTTGAGACCCCAAGTCCCAGGACCCCTGGGGGCACGCCCTCTGATCTTGCACTAGGGGCCCCCCTCGGCGGACCCCCGCTGGGGAACAGGGCAGGCCCAGGGGTAGGGAAGGGGCTCAGGCAAAATGAAGCCACGCTCCAGAATTACTTTGTTTTATGAGGAAATATTCCAATCACACTGTTAAGGACAGAGATTAAGTTAACACACACTTACATCCCCACCACGCACACTCATAAATCCTCACATTCCATCGTGCTGTTTTCAGATTATTTATCATAAAATGAAATATTCCCTATATTTCTAAGGCCCCCTTATGCCCTCCCTCCATTCCCAGAAATAACAACTCTGCTGAAATCAATATCGTTCCTGAGCTATTTGTTAGAGTTTTGTAATAAGTAATGTATATTCATAAGTCATAGAGAAGTATGGTTTTGAATGTTCTGAAACTCCATGTTTCATATTGTAGAGAACATTCTGAAACTTTTCTCAGCAAGGCTTTGGGGGACTCGGCACTTGGGTAAACCTAGTCAGATTCGTTGCCGCTTCTGCCGTCCACACAAGTTCACTATGTGAGGGTAACAAGGTAGATGTGTCCACTCCACACTGCTGTCACTCAAGGAACTCCCAGGGGCCTTGCAATTATAACCCATACCAAACACTCCATAAAAAGGAGTATGTCCACCACGTGCACGTGTGTGTGCTTTGTAGGCTCTCCACTGAGATGACAGGTTGGAACCGCCCCTAGGCCACACCCCCATGGCATGGATGTGTATCCCTCAGATATGGTCACATATTTCTAATTTCTCTCAATAATAAACATGAAAAGATATCCCATTATCATTTAATCTGCTTACATTCATTTTATTTACATTTTACTTTGAAATAATTTCAGATTTTAAGTTGCCAGATCGACACAAACAACTCACATTCGCCCTCATTTAGATTCCCAGACACGGCACACCCTCCTTCTTTTCTTACCAGAAGTGTTCTTTCTAAACCGTTTGAGGATGAGCTCTTGAGGAACGCCCTGTTACCCACAGACACTTCCATATGTGTCTCCTAAAGTCAAAGGACATCGTCCTGTGCAACCGCAACATGATCATCCCAATCGGGAAATTGGTATCATGCTACAGTGACCTGACTTACAGGCCTTACAGCTGAGGCTCTACTGTCCCTCCAGGCAGAAGGAAGAACGTCTGCAAGGCAGCCCTGCGCCACACGCCATAGTCATCGTCCGTCCTGCCTCCAGTCTTTGAGCCTGGAGTCGCTCCATCATCTTTCTTCATTCTCCATAACCTTGGTATTTTTGAAACGTGCAGGCTGTCTGCTTTGTAAGGTGAGCCTCACTTGGTTAAGGTTTGGCTAGTGTTTCCCAGTGCTTAGATTCAGGTGATTCAGCCATAGCAGAAAAAAGAAGTTGTGTTCTTTGCAGTGCAGTGTATCAGGAGGCACATTCTCTGGCCACTTGGTAACAGTGGTGTCCACCAGGTGTCTCCACTGTGAAGTACTGTTTTTCCTTTGTGATTATGGGTGGCCTGTGCCCAGATGCTTTGAAACTGTGTCCAAACTTTGTTTCTTCATCCAGCTCCTCCCAGCATCCAGGAGACCGTTGCTTCAAGCAATTACTAACGTGTTGTTTGACAAATGATGGTTATCTAACTCTATCACTGCTTATACGTCTATTGGTATGACTTTATGGAAAGGAAGGGAAGAGTGTGTGTGTGTTTCTGTGTGTGTGTGTGTGCATGGATGTACATAGGTGTGTGTGTGTGTGTACATGTGTCTGTGTATAAGTGATCTATTTAATTTCACAGATTCTTCTCTTTTCTGCATGTTATTACTATCATACCCTGTTTAGATGCTTAACTTGCTCCATATTCAGCCAAGGAGTCCCTTCAAACCACTTCTTTGTCTTTGCTGAGCCCTGGGCCCTTTGGTCATGATCTATCATTCTTTGTCCATATTCTTGCTTTCTGTCACAGAAAGATATAAGATATTCCAGGATCACCTTGTCCTTTCACAGTCCAGATCTAATTAGAAAATATTTCGGAGATAGGTTTCCTGGCTCCTTCTTATGGAGTACTATACACACACACACACACACACACACACACACACACACACACACAGAACACATCTATCTATCTATCTGTCTGTCTATCTATCTATCTATCTATCTATCTATCTATCTATCTATCTGCCATAACCAGAATCCACATGGACACCTGCTCCAGCACCACTCCATAGAGCCAACTCCACCATCTCCATCTCCTTTCTCCTACAAGATACCTCCCACCACCAGCCACAATGTATTCATTTATTTGCTCAACCCCACAAAGCACGTTCAGAACTTCCAGAATCGCTAACAAATACCACTGTGTATTGGTTTATGGTTCTTTTTGTCTGTAGCCTGAGGGCATAAAGTCAACTATTGCTTTCAAGAGTCACTTGGGATGGGTCCCTCCCCTCCAATGTGCTGAATTATAAATTTGAAGTGCAGTTGGGTTCCTTGGTTTCTGTTTGCTTATCCCTTGTGGGGAATGAGTAGTGGCATCACTAACTCGTGTTAATATATATTTACTTAATGGCTAATGATGGAGAGCATCTTTCCTGTGCATGTTGGCCATTTCTATGCAAGTATCTTTTCAAGTCCTTTGCTCAGTGATTATCAGTATGTTTCTATTTTAATTACTGAGTCGTCAGGGCTCCTTATGGGTCCAGCGAACCAGGTCTATGTCAGACATAGGTTTTGATATGTTTCCTCCTTGTCCGAGGCTTGACTCTTCACTGCCCTCACTTATAGCAAAAGTTTCCATTTTGATGAAGTTTGATGTATCAATTTCTTTCACATATCTGGTTTTTGCTTTTTGGGTCCAATTTAAGAAATCTCTTTGCCTAACCCCAAAGCCGCAAATGTTTTTCCTAGTTTCTTCAAGAAGTTTTAATTGAAGTCCAGGAGTCATCTGGAGTTAAATTTTGCACATGACGTAAGGTAAGCTTTGAGGTTCGTTTTTTTTTTTTTTTTTACATAAATATTCAATTTTTCAACAGTATGTGTTAAAAAGAATGTTCTTTCCTAATTGAATAACCTTGGCACCTTTGTCAAAAATCATTTAGCCAAACACTGTGCTTCTATTTCTGGCCTCTCTGTCCCATCCTACTTATCTCTCCGTCTATTCTTATGCTAATATAACACCATTGATTTCCAACACTTGATCTCAGGTTTTCATTTCAGCTAGTGTGCTTCCCCAAGTTTGCTCTTCTTCATAATGACTTCGGCGCTTCTGGGTCCCTTACACTCCCATGTAAATTTTAGAATCACTTTGGGTGTGTTCACACAAGCTGACCCAATGCCCCGAGTATCACGGCCTCCCATCCCGGCTGATGGGAATGCAGGCTGTCCGCAGCCCGTGTTTGCTCCAGAATTTGATCAGCCGCTGCTTCTCTGAGGCTCTTTCTGCAGACTTGAGGCCTGGCCTGTGGGTAGCTCAGGACTCCGGCAAAGTGCCCAGGGTCTCTGCCCAGGTACCCGAGGCTCCTGTCCCTCGAAGGTCCTTCCTCCCAGGGACTCTCCCCACACTTTCCGGCTGCCCCCACCTCCTCCAACTCCAAACCCTGTTTCCTGAGCCCAGGGAGGTCGCCGGGCTCTCTGCGGGTGCCCCCGGCTGCCGTGAAGCTTGCACACTCCAGGCCACGGCCGCTACCCATTAGCCCCCGCACTGTCACAGACCGCTGCCCTGTGTGACCTGCTCTCCAGTGTCTGGAAACGTGCTTTCTTATATGGTGTCCGGTTTTCTAGCTGTTTACAGAAGACAGCAAAGCCCCGGTGCTCAGTGCTCCCGGGGTTCCGTGCTCCCGGCATTCTGTGCTCCCCACACAGGGACAAAGCCCCTCCCACTGGGTGGTGGACTTCCAGCCGGGACCGCTGCTTCCTTGGCACTTTTTATCATCAAGAGGGATTGCAAGTGGAGTTGAGCGTCTTTGTTCTCATTCACTGTCCGTTCAGGTTATTTCTGCCCTAAACTTCCCATTTGCCTCTTTGCTTGTAAATCTGCTCACTTACATTTTTCTTGTCAATTGGTAAGAGTTCACTATTTTAGCCTCAGCTCTGTCAGTTATATGCAGACACCCTCGACTAGTCCATAACTGTATTACCAGCTATGTCTAAGGCACTTCTTCTTCCCTTTGGAAGGTCTTCCTTTCTTTCCTGTCTGTTGTTCTGGTTTGTTCTGGAGGGAGGAACGCAGTGAGAAACATCCCTCTCCTGGGTTGTTTGCACTTTTCCGTTCACAGTGTCATCAAGACGTTCTAGCTTATGTTCACCTAAAACTAATATTTCATTTCGCACATTTAGATCTGGATTTCTTCTGCAGCCAGTGGGACAGCGTCCGCTCTTACTGTCGAGGTAACCAATGTTCCCGGCTCCACTTACAAAATAACCTTTTCTTTCCCCACTCACTTTTTTTAAAATTATTTTTTAGTGTTTATTTATTTTTGAGAGAGAGAGGGAGAGAGAGACAAAGCACAAGCAGGGGAGGGACAGAGAGAGAGGGAGACACAGAATCTGAAGCAGGCTCTAGGCTCCGAGCTGGCAGCACAGAGCCTGACATGGGGCTTAGACTCATGAACCTCGAGATCACAACCTGAGCAGAAGTCGGGCATTCAACTGACTGAGCCCCCTAGGCGCCCCTCCCCCACTCACTTTTTAATACCAAGCTCTCATATAAATATAGGCCAGTTTGGGGGCAAGGGTGTTTGCTTCGTTAGTCTGTCTCTCAACATAATATATTTGTTCTCAACCTGTTTCATCGTTGTAGCTTCATGATACAGCCTGATATCTGGCAGGATAATCCACGCAGTTCCTCAAAAGCATCTTGGCCTTTTACTCTCCCATGTTCTCAAATGTTCCGACATAGAGAAGCAAGAACTGTCCGAATGGAAGAGGGAGATACACCAGCCAAGTCTGGAAAAGGCCCAGGGGACACTCTAGACGTGAACAATGGTCCCTGGAGGAAGAGCCCCGGCGGAGCTAGGTTGTGAAGGAGACACGGCCGAAGGAAGGTGCTGGGTTTGGATGCAGCTGAGGAAACAGGCAGATAAGCAGGGACAACAGGAGAGAAGGTGGTGGCATCCGGCCGGGACAGGACGCGCTGCGCGGGGGCCGCCGACGGCAGTTCCTGAAGACGCAGAGAGAACGCAGGACGCGAGGACCAGTCACGGGTTCCTCCTTGTGTGAGGACCTTCTCGATGGAAGACACAGGGCTGGCCCCTGGCGATGGCGGACAGGCCACCTGCTGCAGGCACTGGCCCCCACGAGGGCACCTTCCCAGAGCGCGCTCAGGGCGTCCCAGCGCCGCCGCACACCAGGAGGGCAGGCTGCGCTCCCCGGGCCGCCAGGCCAGCCTCCACCCACCAGGGCAGAGGCAGCCCAGACCCACGGGCCCCTGGACACGAGGCACAGGCGCCCCGGGACGTGGGGGCGCTTCAGGCGGGCCACACCCGGTGCTTCCCAGCCACACACCCAATGCCAGAGAGACACCCCCTCAAGTCCCTCTGCCTCTGAGAACCGGACAGGACAGGACAGATGAAGGGAAGTAGAAAGGAGAGGCGGGAAGGAGGGCGGAGAGGATGAACCCTAAACAGCCAGCATCACGAGGCGGCCCGGCAGAAAGCAGCAGACGCGGAGAGCGAGGTGCCCGGTGCCCGCAGAGCGCCCACCCAGCGCGCACACGAGGGGGCAGTGCCTCTGCGGACACAGAACCCGCAGTGTCCACATCTCGGAGACTCGACTGTACCATGGGCCCAACAGATTCTTAAAGCAAAACAGTAATTTTTCTTTACTATATTTATAATTAAAACTCTTGTTTACGGGGAAAGTTTGGATATTTTCTGTCTTTAAAGATGAAAAGTTCCCTCTTTTAGCCATACAGCCCGCGCGGCCCCTCCCAGGCAGGATGGCTTGGCACATCTCAGTGCGATGTGTGCAGACAGGACGCGGCACCTCCCACCTCCCACCTCCTTCCCCTGCCTAGCAACGGCCGGTTGCCATGGGAACCAGCATCGGCAGCAGCACCAGAGGACCAGGGACTCTTTCCCATTCTGCCCACTGGGTCCTAATGCCACTTCTGTTCCAGTTTGCAGAGAGCTCCGTCTTGGTGGAGGGGCCTTCCTGTGACCAGGGGCCATCCTTGGTTTCCGTGGCTACGGGCTCGTGAGGCTCATGGGACGGCAGGGGACCGTGTGCGGCTCAAGCCTAGGAAGTGAGGGCCACGTCTGGGGCCCCGGGGCCCAGGCCTGGGGATGGACCGCCCGAACACAAGCTCTCACTGGGGCGGCCTGTGCTCCTCGGCTGTCGGCCCGCCACACAGGGCGCAGACCCTGCCCTGGGTCCATCCTCTCCCCAACCCCCAGGGTGTAAGCCCTCCCGCGTCCTGTGACCAGGGATGAAACACATCATCACAGCAGAGAGCGATGTAAACGCCCTGTGGGTGCGTCTGCCGGTCCCTGTCTGTGGCCTGGGGCAGGGGGTCGGCGCCCTCCACCCGGCTCGGCTGCCGGAGAGCATCTGCTGCTGGTCACACAGCTCCCAGGAGAGGGAAGGGGCTCGTCCACACCCCTCGGATGCCACAGGGCAGAGGGGAGCAGGCCCCCCGAGAGTGTGGGCTGGCTGCAGCCACCCGCGGGGCTTTGAGGGGCGGGGGGAGCCAGGGGGCCCCAGGGACGAAGAGCCCGCAGGGGTGAGAACAGCAGGGAGGGGAGCCAGCGGGGGGGGGGGGGCTCCTGCTGCAGCTGCCTGGGGGGCGCCGAGGCCTGGATGACAGGAGGGACCTGCGCCGTGAGGGGACGGGGATGCGCAGCAGCCGGAGAGCCACAGGGGGAGGCCCGGGCACTCCTGAGGGCGGAGCTCGCGGTGGGAAGGCCCCGGGCAGGTGCGCTCCCCGCGCCGCTGGGACCAGCGTCAGAGCTGGGGGCTGCCAGGCGGGGACCCCCAGGGCCGGGTCCAGGGCTCAGAGACACCCGCAGAGCCGCCTGGACCGCCGGCCAGCTGGGCCGCACTAGGTCCGCACGGAGCATAGCTGAGCCACCAAGCGTCTCCAGCCACGTCCCCTGCGCCTGTCTGTCCCGTCCGCTGTCCCCGAGGATCAGGTGGGAGGAGGCGGGAGCACGCCTGGGGAGATCGGCGTGGACACCAGGCCCTGGGCCCGGCCGCTTGCTCCGCAGGCACAGAAACACAGGCGAGGGCGTCCCATGGTCTCCTGCGCTGACCGGGGCTGCGGGGAGCCAGGGCCCGCGGGCCCCAAGCAGTCCCATGTCGCCCACAGAGCCGGGGCTCAGAGAAGCTGGGTCCTCCCACCAGTCGCCACGGGCTACGGCGACAGTCGAGACACGGCCAGGCTGACCCCACCCCGCTCCTCTTCCCCCGGCGCGCCCTTTCAGGCCCGTTCCCCGGGGCAGAGGCAGGGCGCGGGGGCCCTGAGGTCATGCAGGCCAGGCCGGGACCCCATCTCTGGGGGCCTCCTTGCCCACGGTGCCCTGGCCCAGCTCAAGAGGGTCCCAGCAGAGTGGCCCAGGCCCAGGCCCAGCCACGGGCAGCCCAGGAGACCCAGGGGCCATCCTGGGACCCTCCCCCACCTGGTGATGAGGAGCTGGGCTGCGGGCAGAATCTCACTCGTGTCCACGGCTCACCCTGCCCATCGCTACTGACCCACAGCCTGGGCATCAGGCAGACAGTCCCAGACCAGTCAGGGCCTTCCCGGGGAGCTGTATCATCAAGGCAGACCCGGCCGCGGCAGCCCGGGGCAATGCTCAGAGCCTCGGACTTGAACCCCAGGCCTCATCCACCACCTACATGGACCACCCCCTGCCCACCCCACCCCCATCCTCTGGAAAAGTCAGGTGGGAAACCAGCTCCCTTGAGGCCCACGGGCACTAAATTTTAGTGGCATCAAGTGGTTCTTGCATGGATGAGAAGGCAATTCTGATAATGGGGAATGAGGAATAAATTTTCAGGACAGGTTGACAGCTTCCCTGAATCTTTTGGGTTTTGATTACATTCAACTTGATCCAATAAGGAAGAGTGAATGCCGAGGGCCCAGGGTCTGGGGCACCCACGTACCCTTCCTGCACCCAGTGTGTCCGCAGTAGTCAAAGACGTGCTTCCTGATTGAAGGAGAGAACAAGAGGGTGGGGTAAAGTTCAGGGTCTACTCCCAGAGGCACCAGAGACCCTCACTGCTGAGTCCCACGTGCTTCCCTTCTCACCTGACCCTGGCCACCCGTCACTGCGCTTCCTGTGCCTGACTCCCGCCCGGTGGTTCTGGGGGTTCGTCCCTTCAGGGCCTCCTGTGGACCTGACCCCTCCCGTCTGCCCATCTGAACCAGGGCCTTCGGTCCGTCTGGATCAAGTGGGACAGAGAGGTTTCTCAATCGACAAAGAGGCGCTTGATGTTAAGTGTGTGCTTGCACATCCTTCCATCAGGCTGACATGTGGGACCTAAGGGAATTCTCTACACGTTCTGGACAGGAGCCCTTTGTTGACTCGAGGAAGAAGGAAATCTTCTCCCATTCTTTGGCTTGCCTTCTAGTATCTTCCTGGTGTCCTCTGGACCAAAGTTCTGAATCCGAATGCAATCAAACCACTAGCTGTTCCTAGTTGAAGAGTGCTTCCCGCATCCCCAGTCCTCGTCCCAACGACCCTCGGTGACCAAACCGTAGCCTTGTTCCCCCGAACTCTTCCGAACAGACTCTGGCTTTCCAGCGTCCGTGTTCTTCCTGGTCATCCAGCGTTACGGACAATCCCGGCAAGTCAGTTTCGCAGAACCTCCCTCGTGTGTGAGGGGGGCTCCTCGTGCCCCAGGTGCCCCCCAGGCGATGTCCCATGGCCCTGGCCACCTTCAGCAGGAATCCGGTCAGGACCCCTGTCCCCCGACATTTCCCCAGTGATTTCCCCGCCCTGACGCCCACCTCCTCCCAGCTCTACCCCCGACACTTTAACTCGCTGCGTTTAGAATTATTACTTTCTCCCAGTCATAGATCCTTACTGTCAAACCTGCCTTTGAGGAGGTGTCGAATGTCAGAAGTGCTTTTCCCTAAGACTCATCCCGTACAAATGACAGTTTCCCGAGCATGATGTTGGCTCCCCAGCTCCTGAAAACAGAGAGGAGCACTTGTTGACAATGGGCTTACGATGGGTTGACAATGCCAAGCTGGTGCACCCCGTGCTCCCTGATTAGCAATCAGAGCCTCCAAAGCTGCTCTGATTAAAAGGACAAGCAAGTGGTAAGTATTTCTGGTTCCCCTGAACCCGGGTGTCGGGCAGCTGCCGGCACAGGAGAGCAGACTGACGCTCTGCCCGCCTCACTAGTGCTTGGGAAGAGGTGGGGTGTGCAGCGCCACAGGGACCTGTCACTTCCAACAGAGTCCACTCGGTGGGCTTAAGCCCCAAATGGCCAACAGACCCAAGGTCGGGGCCAGGGCTGTGCCCAACGCCACAGGCAGAGCTCCCCACACGGAGCAGTCCTCCAGAGGACGGCAGAGCCCATTGCAAGATGGAGTGTGTGGGAAGTGACCGTCCACTCTGCACACCGGCAGGGCCCACAGGACAGCCCCGGAGCCTCACCCCTGGCCCCAGCGCCCTGACCCCCTCCTTCTGGGCCTCTCACAGCCCCGGAGCACTCCGGGGCCAGGGGGCGGCGGGTAGTTTCTTCCAGAATGTCTAATCTGCCCAGGCCCTCCCCCACGGACACAGGCCTTGGGTCACGCTGGAGCCCAACACACCCGCTCTCTGGGTCAGGTTCTATTCGGGAACATAGGAGGCTGGATTATTCAGCGTCCGCTTCCCCTCACGTTGCTTGCACAGGAGGGTATCTGTGTTCTGATCCTCCCACCCACCCCTCTAGGTCAAACCACACTGAGCTCTCCATCTCGGGAAAATGCCTCAAGTCTGCAAACTCCGGAGGCGCCAGTGCCCGATGGGGCCCCGGGTCAGTAGGTGTTAACCTGCACAGAGACCGTCACCATCATGAGTAGCTCGAGTCTAAGAAGGGCTGTGTGCTGCTTGCGGCGCTTTTCTCAGTTAGGAGACTGACTCTGTCCGACGACCTTATCAGGTCCCGGCTGGAGGGGAGGGTCCCCAGTCAGTGCTTCCTTCCTGCGGGTATAGCCAGGTGTGGAGTCGGTGTCTTTCCCGAACTATTTTGAAAGACTCTATTCTTTGTTGTGTGTGATCCCTGAGGTCTCTGTTCTTTGAGCCTGTGCTCAGCTGTGTTCTCACAGCTTTCCTGAATGAGTGGAGAATTCTCCTGGGGAGGGGAGGGGAGGGGTGAGGAGGGGAGGGGAGGGGAGGAGAGGGGAGGGAGAGATGCAGGAGCTGGTGCGGCATGGAGCACAACTTTTGAAAGTCCATGTGTCAGTTCTTTACAGTTTTTCCTTCATTTGGTTACAAAAGCGTGACGCTTCCCTTAAGGAACCCAGTGGTGGTTGCCTGCCTTCCATAGTTATCCCAAGTGGGACTGAAAATGAAGCCTGTTTTCCAGCCGCTCAGTGATTAAAATGTTGGCCCGCTGATGTCTGATTCTGACTCGTGGCGGGGGAGGTGGGCGGTGGGACGCATGCCAAGCGTGTCCCGTCAGGTTGCCCAGCTGAGCCGGCGCGCCCGTGTGCCCTGGGTGCCGAGTGAGGCCCCGACCGGGGAACCAAGGCCCTGGAACGGAGCTAATTTACGACCCTCGCGAAGCCGTCTGAACTGTGGTCACGAGTGACGGCGCAAACACTCCTGGAATGGGTTCCGTTCTACAGTCGCTCCTTCGGGAGCTCGGGGGCTTGATTTGCATGGGGTGCCAAGGAGAGCTTGCCGTGTGGAAAGGAAGGATTTGGGACAGACCTCGGGGGCGTGTAGACACCCTTCATGGTCTTGATTCTTTTTCTCTTTGGTGTTTGTGTTGCTTTAGAATCATGAAGCGAGAGAGCAGGTGTTATGGGGCGGGGGGCCGGGACACTAAGTCCCGCACGTCTGGCTGGGGGGCAGCACTGGGGGCCGGAGCGGGTTCCCGGAGACGAGCACGTTTCTTTGGATAAGTGGCATCATCCCTTATGTGGTCGAGGCCAGGCTTGTTACTCAGAAGCTGTATGTCTGATAAATCCTAGTGTTGGTCACTTATGAAGCAAGTAGCTCGCCAAGTCTGAGAAAATCCGTATTTCTAAATAAATGCCTCCCTACAGTGGAGAATCAGCCAGGCACATGGCGGTCGTCGGGGGCTGGCCGTCTGCCTCGGGGACACCCTATCTGCCAGTGGCCAGACCCCAGAGCCCAGCAGAGACCAAATTCCCGAGAAGACATGGAGAAGGCTGAAGGGAGGCTGGAGAGGCCACTACCATCCCCGCAGGGGGCATCCCGGAGGCACACAGGGGGTCCTGGGGACTAGAGGCCCCCACGAATGCGGGAAGTCCACACGTCTGTGCACGTCCAGCCCGGGGAGGCCCGGTCAGCGCAGTTACCAAGGGTCCTGGGAACTCTTGCCAACAAGTGCCCGGCGACGGAGGGTCCAGTGATGCCCAGGGGCCGAGGGACTTACCGAGGGACACGGCCGGGAGGCTCTGCGAGGTCCGGCCATCGAGGCGGCGTAGAGCTGCGCCTGCACAGGTCACTCGTGGCGCCTGCAGCTCTGCAGCCGTCGCCCCCAGCTGAGGAGCACGGACACCCAGCCCCTCCTCTGCGGCCGGCCTGTGGCTCCGGAGCGCAGGCACTCCCAGCAAGCCTGCGTCCTGGGGCCGCCGTCCCTGGTGCCCCTCACATTCCTGTGGCCAGCAGCTCAAACCTGAGTGTGCTCTTGACCCCTCCTCGGAGCAACGCGCCCGCACCCCCGGGTCCAGAGTTCTGAGCGTGACGCACTCGCCCATCCGTGGTCAAGGGCATGATGGCGACTTTCCTTCGGGCTCTTCCGGAGCCCCTTCCTTCCTTCCAAACCCCGCGCCCCTGAGCACGTTGCATGGTAGATTCGCGTGTCGCTAAATGTGACTCTGACCTAGGGCTGTTCACTGAAACTCTCTACATCTGGGAGCAAACAGATGCCAAGGAAACCACACAGCAGGGAAGAGGCCCAGCAGAAATCAGACCCCCTCCCCCCAGTAACTCCGAGGAGCCCCGGGCGCCGGCGCCGCGACACCCTCACCCGCTGGCTGCCCGGCCCGCTCAGCAGCCTCATTACCACGTGGGCCTGAGGGCCGGCTACGCTGCAATAAGGGGAAGTGATATGCCCTCGGCCAGTGCCCCCCGTTATAAAGCCTTTATGCCCAAATCAGTTTAAACTTACTTTTTAATTATGTACACTGCCTTCTTATGTGACGCTTCTGACTAGAAATATGTATCTCATTTTACTTTATGTTATTCAATTGACCCAAACACAAAGGCATTTTTCTTAGATACTGAATGCTCATGTACCTTTTTAATTAAAGCTTAAATAGCTCTTAATTAAAACCATAAATCACAGGCAGCAATTCTACCTAAACTGTCTCATAGGCCTTGGTTTCCCCCCACTCTCCTGGTGACCCAAGGTGACACTGGGTGAGGGTGACTTTCACACCTGATTGATTGCAGAGCAGCAAGCAGGGGCGAGGAGGGGCGGGGAGGGGCAAGGAGGGGCAGGCGGGCGGGCAGTGCTGCCCCAGGGTCTGTCCCAAGCCTGGAGTGGGGGTGGCCTTCCTGGGGCATTACACAGGGGCCCCGCCCTCAGGTCCTTCCTGGGCAGTGGAACAGCCCACCTGGAAAGTTCCGTGGCGTTAGCAGGAGAAAGAACTGACCTTTCACTGGTACTTTGGTACAAGGACAGATGGCTCACAAGTCCTCACTATCAGTGATTTTCCTGAGGTATGGCCGGCACTCAGTAGGTTGCCCATTTAAAGTGCACAATTTGATAAATCTTGGAAAGTGGATGTTATCTGTGACACCATTATCATAACCAAGGCAATGAGCCCACCCAGCCCACCCCCTGACCCACATCCCCCTTGACCCCTCCCAACACCTCCCGACCTTCATTGATGCACCTTGACCCACCCCGACACCCCCTGATCTTCCCCAACACCCCTGACCCTCCCTGATGACCCCTCCCTCCCAACACCCAGGACCTTCCCTGATGCCCCCAACCTTCCCCCACATTTCCTGATCTTCTCAACACCGTCCAACCCCCCCCAGTGCCCCCTCCCGTCTCGACGTCCCCGACCCTCCCTGACACCTCCTGACCCTCCCAGTGGCCCCTCCCCTCCCAGGCACCACGGACCTTCTCTCTGTTGGTACAAACCAATTTGCATCTTACAGAGTTTTCTACGAATAAAAGCATACGTCAGGCTCTGTTTTTTCCACTGGCTTCTTTTCACTCAGAATAATGATTCTGAGGTTCCTCTGTGTTGTTTTATTATCAGCAATAATTCATCGTTTATATTACTGGGTAATATGCCATTGGGTAGATTTGCTACAATTTTTTTTCCTTCCACCTGTTGAGCTTTGAGTTTTGTACAGTTTGGATATATCGCTAATAACACGTCCGTGATAATCCGTGCAGGCGTCCCTGCCTGAGCGAACCCTCCGCGGGGCACAGCCACCATGTCACACAGCACATGTAGCTTTGACTCCTGAAGAAAGTGCCAACTGTTTGCCGACACGGTCTGCCTGGTTCCACCCCCACCAGCGATCGCCGCGCCGGCACCTGCATCCCGGAAACCAGTGCTTTCACCGTGGGCCACCCGGCCGTGTCTGGTGCCATCTCTTTCCTGTTTCTTCTGCATCCCCCCAAGTGACCCCCCAAAAGTGCCTCGCTTTTTGTTAACCGTGCCTTTCAAACAGTAGCAATTGCTATTTTTAAGGAAGCCAGATTTACCAAGTTTTCCTTACAGACTTCGTGCTTCTGATGATGTAAGAAATGTTCACCTGGGACACAAACATCACCTCCGATAGTGTCTTCGTTCATAGCTTAGCGTCTAGCGTTAGGATTGATTCTGAGTCAGGTTTGGCGTCTGCAAGCTTTTCTCTGTAACTTCATCCTTGTTTGCTCTGTCTTTTGAAGCCCTGTCATTAGACGCGTAGGTGCTTGGGACTGTCGTGTCTCCTTGAAGAATCAGCCCTCTAACATCGCGAAAGGAACGCTCCGGCCCAGCAGTGCTGTTTTTCCTCTGAAATCCACTCTGATGCCAGTACCATGACACGTGTTATCATGGTGATGACGCGCGTGGAGTAGGTGTCCGCACGTTTACTACTAACGCGTTTGCATCTTTATGTCTGCAGAGTTCCGAGCTCCTCCAGGAACACGGATCTAAGACCAAGTAGCGGGTGCCCCTCCTGCAGCCAGGAGGCCTGCAGCCCTTTACAGTTGCGTTTGGGAGGAGGGGCCGTCTCCCCGTGTTTGCCCCACATGGGGTCTCCCAGCTGTCACCCCCCCGGCCCCCAAGGATGCAGCAGCGCCAACTGAATCCTCTCCGGGGCTAGTGGGGCAGACCTCACGCTCTCGCTGTCCAAACACCCCAGGTGGACACAGTCCGAATCTTGCAGGACGATGGGTGTTTGCCGTTCCTGGTGCCAGTGCCCGGACAGCCTGCCAAAGGCCGTGCCCGCTCAGCCCACCGGGAGTGCCCGCAAGCCCCCGCTCTCCAGCGCTGAGTGCTACCACTTGTCTGCCCTGCACTGACCTTCGGCTCACAGCAGAATGTGCTCACTGCAATGAAGAGTCCGCACGGGCTCTCCCGACCCTCCTTGTCCGTGTAGGAGGGCAAATTCCACCCACGGTCCAAACTTCCCACCTCATTTTCCTCCGTGGGGTTCAGCGTTCGTTCCCGCTACATTTCACCTGAGAATCCGACAAACCAGGTTCCCGCATCAATGGTCCCCTGGAGGGGAGGGGTTGGCCTCTGCGGAGAGTGTGACGGGGCTGCTGGCCCAGCCTGCACGCGGCGCTGCGGATGGCTCCGTGGCCCGAGTGGGGTCCCCGCCCGGCGTCCGCAGCCCCTGTTCTGATCTCCAACCTGACATTTTCTCTTTCATTCACCATAGATCGATGAGAGGCCTCATCAAAAACCCCGCGAAACCCAGTTTCGAGGCCCTGCGGTGTGAACCGGGCTGGTCCTTGGGGTCACTGTCCCTCCCCCCACAGGCTCCCAGGCTCCACGTGACCCCCGAAACTCTGCCTGGGCTGAGGGGTGGTGCTTCTGACCCAGACTTGATAGGCCCGCTTCCCATTCTTGCAAATTGCTTTACAAAACGCACTCAGAGCTTTTGTCCAAACAAAACTCTTCCCTTGCTGGCACTGTCTGTGTGTGCGGTACCACTCTCCTCTGACACACCCAGAGCAGGTGCATATTTAATTGTAGCAAAGCGTTACTCTTCCCTCGAAATTAAGACCCAATTAATTGGGATTCAATTAATCCCAACACAATTGTGTGAGCCCGTAAGTTTTTGTTCTTATGAAGATGTCAATCGCTAAACAAAGATACATTAAAACCTTAAATACACCGAGGAGACCACTGTCCAGGAGTGAGCAGGCTGCAGAGGCAGCTGTGTGCCCGCGTGCACTGGGCGTGCACACACCGGGTGTGCAGGCTTCTCTGTGCCACAGTCACGGGGTGAGAAGTCACCTAAATCCTGCCAACAGCCTCGCTCCGGAGCAGCAGGCCACCTCGTGGCTGGAGAGCCTCACCCGCACACCCGCTGGGGGAAGTTTAGGAACCGGTGGACGGCGGGAATTGGTCACTGCAGACAACGGGCCAGCAGAGCTCCGTCCGAACCACATGCGCATCCGATGAAAGGTGGCTCCCCACGTGCCAGAGGGAGCTCTGTTCTGGGATCGCAAAGTTGCCAGTGATTTGGGCGCGTGTGGAGTCTTCCTGCAATAGTGTGTTTATTCGGGTTCGTGGGAGGGAGAAAGCCAAGCCAGGAGCCGGTGCTGAATGCAGCACCGTTCACAGGATCAGAGGCCCCTTGAGGCGCCAGGCAGGGCCTGTCCACCTGGACGCTGCACAGGGTCCGGGGCAGCTGCCCGGGAAGGGAGGCCGTCCCACCCCCAGCCCCCGGGCGGACCAGCCAGGGCGGAATGGACGACAGGTTCTTGGTCACTGAGCCAACGGTGGCCCTGGAGCCAGAGGCAGGTCACCGGGGTGGCCTCGGTCCCATCATTTACAGACCCTGCAGGAGGCCGAGAAAGTCGGGGCCGGCCTCCTCTCTCAGCCTCCAACCTGCCTCCCTTCCAGGCCGTCTGCAGCTTTGGGCTCACAGCACACCCACAGTGAGGACTTGCACCCCCCGCTGGAGGGGCCCCTCACCCCATTAATTCATGGGGTCACGGTGGGTATCTGGACCCTTCAGTCCAAAAGGTACTGGAGTGTCTGGTTGTTTGTCCTGAAGTGGAGGCCACCTGAGCCAGCCCTCCCCCCGGCTCTGACCGGCTGACCAGGAACTCGAACCTGGCCCCCGTCACTGACTGGTTGTCCAAATACCCCGAACAACAGACCAACTCTTTTCCAACAGGCTCAGCGGGACCATTTCGGACAAAGCCACAAGCTGTGTGAGATCAACCGCACCACCACTTACAGGAAGCCCTTCAATCAACGACTGCCCCCTGGGGGGCTGGGTGCCCAGGACGGAAGGCAGCCTGGGAGCCTGGCCAGAGCGCCCACAGACAGCACCAGGGTCCTGGGCCCGTGACTGCACCTGAACTGAGAACTTCATGGAGAAAAACTCACTTCCCTGGAGCTTAATAACAAAAAGGGTGGGTTTTAGCAGGTGCGCACAGAGATCAAGTTTAACAAGCTCAGGAAGGAGGGAGGTAACAACACAGCCCGGGAATGGAAGGTGCAACGTTCAATACACCCACTTTCTAGAAAGCTTGTCTTTTTTAAATGGTTTTTTTTTTTTTTTTTTTTTTAAATTTCTAGGAGAGAGAGAGACAGCGTGAGCAGGGAAGGGTCAGAGAGAGAGGGAGTCACAGACTCTGAAACGGGCTCCAGGCTCTGAACTGGCAGTCAGCACAGAGCCCGACGCGGGGCTCGAACCCACGAACCACGAGATCATGACCTAAGCGAAAGTCGGAAAGTCGGACGCTTAACCGACTAAGCCACCCAGGCGCCCCTAGAAAGCTTGTCTTTGATCCATCTGCCGGAAAGCTTCTCGGCACCCATGTGCACAGCGAGGGGAGAGAGGGTCTATCTGCATGTTAAACCTGTCCAAACAGGTGCCTATTTCCCCGAAGCGAGACCTGCTCCTCGGCCCCACGCCACCGCTCGGAGCCTTCAGGTCAAATCAGAATGGCCTGACGTGTCAGTTTTCAAAGAAAGCTATTAGCAGTTCAAATGGGAAACTCCCCGCCTGGAGTGCAGCCAAACACAGCCCCGCAGAACCTTCTGGAAGACTCCTGGAGGCTGCCGACCGGGGGCTCTGAGCCAGCTCCTGGAGGATCACAGCCCCGCCGCTGTTCGCTGCTGGGATCAGCAGAATCTACTCCCAGCTCTGGATACAGTGACTCTGCACATTTTTCTGTAGCTACTTACATGAGCCACAAAGACTTACTCCTTCTGTAGCACAGAACCATAAAGTTCCAGAAATTATATCCCCCTGGAGGAAAAATATACCCTCCAGCATCATACAATCCAAAACATGGAATCTGCACAGCAAAATGGAAATAAGTGCAACGCTCAGGCTCCCCACCATTGCGCTTTACTAACAAGAATTATGTCTGGTTTATTACGTTCCAGACAAGCGCCACCGCAGGCCCGCTGTGCGCGTCTGCGCGTGGGAGGGCCTCACGGGGCTGCCCAGGAACCCTCCGCGCTCGGACACCGGCCCCTGCCAGCCCACAGCCCTGGGAACGTGTGGCAACCGTACCAGAAAGATGCTCCAGGCAAGTGGGAGGAGGAGAGTGCACCGTGCTCTGTGTCCACACAGGGGTCACCAGGATTGAGGTAGGTCCGGAGACCAGGATTTATAAGATGAAAACAAATAAGAAATCAAAAACTAGGGGCACCTGAGTGGCTCAGTCAGTTAAGCGTCCAACCGTCCAACTTCAGCTCAGGTCATGATCTCACAGTTCATGGGTTCAAGCCCCACGTCAGGCTCTGTGCTGACAGCTCAGTCCCTGGAGCTGCTTTGGATTCTGTGTCTCCCTCTCTCTCTGACCCACCCCTGCTTGCACTATCTCTCTCTCTCTCTCAGAAATAAATTTTTAAAAATTTTTTTTAATAAAAATAAAATTAAAAACAAAGAAATCGAAAACTAGCTCCAAAAATCTTAAAGTTGAGTATAGCCGCAGAGCTGAATGTATAGGCACCTCACCCCGTGAGTGACATTGTGTGTGCAGCTGACGTCACTCCCACACACTCCGTGTTCAGATGTGTAATTGCCTTTGGCAAAGCTACCAGTGTAAAAGGGGGCACTGGGAAGGGACTCTGGAGCCCCAGAGGTCAAAGGCACAGAGGGGAAAGGTCACAGACCGTCCCTGGGGCCATGGGAAGCTCCCCCACCCAGCCTCATCCAGTAGCCGGGACCCTACTCTGCCCTCAGGCCCTCTGTCCACTATTTCTTCAAGGTGTGCACCTCACACTATATTTAGATACCTCACAGCAACTCTACCTGTAACTTTGGAGGGAAAAAAAAATCAAAGGACATTTATTATGCATGAGCTTAGAAAGATTCAGCACACTCCTGAAATCAATAAAATGCACCTCTTCCTTAGAGCTTATAAATTCTGGCAGCGCTCCAGCCTTCGCAGAGAAACCTCATGGAAGAGATGAATTCCATATTCCGGGGGATCCAGAGCCAGCCGGGACCCCCAGGGGCGGCCGGGGCTTCTGTGTGGCACCAGGACAGCAGGCCTGATGCTAAGCACGGTGGTGTGGCCCAGCGAGCCCAGGCTGCCTGACGCAGGACCTCGCTGGTTTCCTGCAAGCCGCCCCGAGGAGGACTCAGCCTGCCCCGCGGCCCCTGCCTCTGCCCGTACGGGCTCCCACACTGGCTCCCAGACACCTGCTGCGTCACAAGACACTCTCAGATGGCTTTTCTCTGCACCCCGTTCTTGGGCGTCACTGAATAAGCTAAGACCATGAACGACTCCCCAAGTTCATCAGCTGGTGGTTTGCTCCCCAAGTTCGTCAGCTAGTGGGTGACTTCTAAATGCACTGGCCCTGACCCGCACTGGCCCTGACCTCTCAGGTCCCCCGGTTCAGAAAGGTCCCTCCCTCTCCTGGCTGGTGAGCAGGACTCACTGCAAGTTCAGTGAGGGGTGGGGAGGGGCTGCGCGCACCAGGCCCCCATCTCTCCCGGGCTCTGCAGCCTCCACCTGAGAGGTTTGATGTTTGTTGCCTCGCAGGGTGAAAACACAGACGCTGTGTGACTCGGTGACATAGTCCGAAGGTGCCCAGCCCACCGCGGGTCCTCACTGCTTTGGGGCCTCACAGAGCTTGCCAAGGGCAGCGGCCCCCCCAGAAGAGGTACTCCCCCAGGGAGGCAGGCTCCCCCCACCCCCCTGTCCACACAGCACCCCAGGCACCTCCCAGCCTGCTCCACAGACTCATTCCTCTTCCCTGAAGGTGGCCCTTGGCCTTCACGGGGCCCTGCAGCCTCCCGGCAGGGAGAAGCCCCGGGCGGGAGGGGATTCCGTGGCTGGATACAGCCCTTCCTCCCCGGGCCTGGGAGGAAGCTCACGGTCCCTGAGGCCCACCTGTAAGGTAGAGCCCACACCACCCCCTCCCACCTGCCGTTCGGGGCTCACTGAATGGGGCCACCTGCCCAGACAGCGCGGGGCCACCGCCGGCCACCGCCGCCCCTCCCTGCCCCCGGGCGTCGGATGGAGCCCAACTGTTTCCTCCCCTTGACGGAGCAGCAACCCCAAAAGCCCTTCGCTGTCACTGTGCTCACCTGGGGGGGACCCACCTCCTCTGACCTCCGAAGGCCACGTGTGACCTTCCTGCCTGAGAGAGGAGCCCGGGCCGCGCCCTCCCCAGCCGCCTGGTCTCAGACGGCTCCCTGTGATTCCCCCTCCTGTCGCCGGCCCTGAGAGCTGGCCCCACACCCTCTCGGTGGGCACTCGGTGGTCGGTGAGTGCCCGGTCCCTCTTGACCCAAGAGGCCTGAGAACATAACCTCAAGGGTGGTTGTTTTCCTTTGCTTGTTTCAAAATTCCAGGCAGCAGCCCAGACCAACGACAGGTGGGCGCCTGCCAGTGGCCGGGGTGCAGGGGGGCCCGTCTCCCCAGCACGCGGGGCCTCCACGTGGGACACTCCCCCACGTGCCTCCACCTTCCTGGTGCGAGCCGGCTCTAGCAACCAGAGCTACGTGACCCCCCAGGGTGTCCCCCCCCCGCCGCTCTGAGTCCCACAGACTTTCCATCCCCTCCTCTCCCCCTTCTGTCTCCTTCACTACCTTCTGGACCCCACGTCTCATCCTAGATGCTGCTTCTTCCAGGAAGCCTTCCCAGACCCAATCCCTGCTAGCCTTCCATCCTGTGTGCTTCCAGAGCCGCCCCCATGGAAGCCCCCACAACTGCCAGCACAGTCCGCCAGCCCTGCCCCGGCCACTCCCCAGAAATGCTGAGATGCCGGTCCCTAGCTGGACGGGCTGGACTAGGCAGGACACTCAATCCTCAGCACCTGTCGTGGTCACCGCTCCCGCCCCCCTTGGGGACGAAGAGCCCCCATTACCTGTACCCGCAGCAGCTTCAAGCCACGTTCCCCCAAATGGGCCTCTTCAGCCGACGTCACACCAGCCTCCTCAGGTCTGTTAATGGCGCTGCGTGCGTGGGGCTCTCTGCTCGGGGTTAACACTGAGCTCTGCGTGCTCCCTGTGCTGTGTTCCTAGTCTTCCGGGTCATTATTTCTCCCCATTGCACACACCTGGGGTTCATATTCAAAACATCAATACAATGCTGAGTAATGGAAACCACAAATCAACAGAAAACGCAGCTCCGTGTGTCAAGCAGCCCAAATCTCCAGACAACTCTTTATATTATATGGCCAAGACCCTAACATCTGTATGAAATTTCTTTTCTACATTTACTTACTTACTTTTACTTATCTACTTTAAGAGAAAGATGCAGAGAGAAGGTGAGAGAGAGAATCCCAAGCAGGCTCCATGCTGTCGGCACAGAGCCCGATGTGGGGCTCAAACTCACAAACCTGAGCAGAAATCAAGAGTGGGATGCGTAGCCAGCTGAGCCCCCCAGGAGCCCCATGCACTTGAAATTTCTGAGTGAGCATTAATGATCCGCCACCTGTGGGAGACATCAGGGTTCTAACTTCCCACCTACATTTGTTAGGAGCCGGAATGTTGATCAAGATGGTGGCCCCGCGTTCCCAGCGGCTTTGTGGGAACTAGTCCATTCCGGCCCCCACCCCTGACGGTCCCACCAGCATTGGCCACGGCTCCTCGTGTCCGTTTTCTCACTATCCTGCGAGAACATGTGGCTAATTTCCACTCTGTAATTGTTTTTCTGCATTGACACGGAGATTAATTCTTCTTACAAGTGTAAAAAATTCCACTTTCAAGCAAGTCCCTGTTGATCTGTCACACTGAGTTTTGTCCACCAGCCATATTGATCTTTCATTATTTTCCTGTCTTAGAAGTTCCCTGTGATGTCATTGTGGGCAATAAAGGGCTTCCTGATTACCCTTAATTAGCTTCGTTAGTTGTCATTGCAAATTTAGGACTGATATTTAAATATTGCTTTACACAAGGACTGATTCAAGGAAAAGGTCAATAACACACACACACCCAGCCCCCCCACCCCTGTGACCCCACAAAGAACAGGAAATGAGCAGGAAACAGGCTAATGTGGCTTCTTTCTCATAGCTCGGCCGTGAGGGTCATTGGGATCCTGATTCCCTCCCAAAGGTGGACAAGGTCAGCAGGCGACACTCTCGCCGGGGCTGCTCCTGTCCTGTGGCCTCCGCTGCAGGTGTCTGGGGCAGGGGGACTGAGGGCAGCCCAGCCCCCACAGCCTCCAGCGCCACATGCGGCCCTGCCTCCCTCTGCACAACCCCCCCAACCCCCGCCTCAGCCATCCACAGGGAGGTGGCCTTGAGGGGAAGCACATGATGGTGACCATGAGCTGAGTGCTGCCTGGCGCAGCTGCTACAGTTCAGGTGAGGAAATGGCGCAGTAGGTGACGAGGGGGCGTGGGGCGGGCTGAGGGCAGAGCACAGGCTGGCACCCCCCCCAGGGGAGTATGCGTGATGTTCCTCAACCCTCCTGGCCGCCCGAGAACAAAGGAAAGGGCTGTAAGTGCGGCCATGGTGACGGGGAAAGAGGAGTGAAAGCCCCTCGCTGCCACAGCCCCCGACAAGTCCTTGACGCGGGCAGAGTGGCCTCCCTCTGGGAGCTCAGCTGCCTGGACGATGGCACTTGGCTGGGGGCAGAAGGGAATCTTAGCCTGACACCCTCCCAGCGCCCAGCATCCTGCGAGGCCACTTCCTGCGTCTCGGCTGCCCCCAGTGCGCGCCGGCGGTCGCGCTCCAAGGTTACGGCCCCGACGCGCACCTGGGGCTCTCGTGAGCGGGGACTATTAACCCGTAATAAGTGGTGTTTCCCTGGCAACACCAGCCCCTCAAGGGCCTGGAAGCCTTGCTTCCAAAACTCCTTAGAGACTTCCTCTACCCCTGACCCCTCCCAACCGATGGAGTCGCCCACCACGACCCAGGGCAGCTCTTCCCGCCCACGGGTCCGTCCCTGGGCTTTCATAAAAGCACCTTTTTGCACCAAAGATGTCTTCAAGAATTCTTTCCTGGCCGCCGGCTCCGGAACCTCCCCCCACAATCACCCCAGACCTCATGAGCGAGGATTTCAGGCCCTGCACGGGTCACCCCCGAGCCAGGCCGCCAGCCCCCTGGTTGGGGGTGGTTCAGGGAGCCAGCATCCGCCTGCAGCTGCGCTGGGCCCCAAGGGTGCTCCTGATCTGGTCTGCAGACAACACTGTTCCCGCCACCCTCCGGGACCCCTCAGTGACCCCCATGCCCAGCAACCTGTCGTGATGACCTTGGCATCACCAGCCAGTGCCTTCCAGCCCACAGAACACTAGGCGCCTCTGGGGCACCCCAGGCTCGCGGGGGCTGATTCTCACGCTAACGGTGTCAGGAAGACCACTGTGCCTCATTGGCTCCCCCACCCCCATCGAAAATAGAACTGGAGGCCACTTCCTAGTTGATGGTATTTGCACGTCGATCACTAAGGCTTCAAGGAGCCCTGCAAGGTTCCTTCCTGTCTCCTAGTGCGTCTGCAGCGCAAACCCGCACGCAGATGCCACAGGCCCCAGCGAGCTCCCTGGCGCGCGATCTCCCTCCTGCTCCCTGAGGCGCTCTGGCATCCGTCTCCACTGGCCTGTTATCAAACCAGTGGCGTCCCTGAGCTGCCAGCTGGCAGAGGGGAGGCCCAGGCACCAGACAGCAAGGGACAGGCCCTGGATCAGGAGCAAGCAGGGGTCGCTGGGCTGTGCCCATGGGGGAGGGGGGTGGCTGGGGGGAACCAGCCAGAGGGACGGGGGTCTCCCGGGCAGCATGGCCTGAGCACCAAGGGTCTTTCTAGACCAGGCTCCGCATGGCCCACCCAGCAGATGGCGGGTTCCCCGCGGCTGTTTTGCACACTTATCACATTTCTACAGACAACACAAACGTGATTTTAAGTACCAACGATCTTTAATGTCTTTATTCCTCAGGAAGCAACAGCAGACAACCCCCCCCTCAGTAATGGTGGTTTTCTGTGAGGCGCAGAGACACTGTCCACTCCTCTGGGGCTCTCCAGCCAGCGCCTCAGGGCCCCTCACGAGGTGCGGGGGTCACCACCCCTTCCTCGAGAAAGTTCCGGCATCTCAGGGCACCTTCCAAACTTGGCCTGATGCAAATCCCAGCTTAGAAACAGGCCCACAGCTTCTTGCTGTTCCCCGATTATTACAGGGGCTCCCAATTCTTGGCTTTCTTAGTCCCAAGCCTGGAACAGTGACGTGGCTCAGAGACAGCAGCTCTGTGCTGGCCAGAGAGGACGGAGGGGGAGAGGGGACGGGGGAGGGAAGAGGACGGAGGGGGAGGACGCAGGGGGAGGGGGAGGGGGATGCAGGGTGGGGGTATGCACTCCCCATTTCCAAGCGAGGCGGAGGGAAGGTGCCGGGCTTCCTGCAATGCGTGTCAGGACCATGATTCAGGACTGAACTCTGAGCTGCTCAGCAGGAACTGTGGCCCCTGGCGTGGTGTCACAGACCCGGGTGGCGAAGGAGCCACGTGGGAGGGGCCAGGAGAGGCCTCCTCACATCTGCTGGCGGGGAGCCGGTGGGGCAGCCACCGCGGCAGTGAGGACTGCCCGTGAGCTCTGGCCGTGGACCCGGCACCCGCCCAGCCCCGACCCTCGTCCCGCTGTGATCCGGTGCCTGGGAAGAGTCGGCACCGCCCAGGCCGCATGGGCAGCAGGTGTTTAGAAGGAAGCCTCCGGCTTTGGATCAGACGGGAGCAGGGATCAAACCGAGCTCAGCTCTATTCACTTCCTTATTTGCAATCGAGGGTAATGACACATGGTCACCATAGATCCCGGAGTCAGAGGATCACGTGTCGCATCCCTGACACTGATGTCCTCGGGGGTGTCCTCTGTGCTTGAATCCTCTGGGCTCTGAGCGGACGGCCGTGTGTCTCCTAGGAGGAGTCCGTGTCTGGGTGTTGGGGGAGGACCAGGTGCCCGCATGTGAGCCCTGGTGGGCACAGACAGGACACTGACCGCCCACCCTTCCCCAGGTGGCCCGAGCCGTCCCACGGGCTGGCCTCCTCCTCTGCCCGGCTTCCGAAGGCCAAGGCAGGGCCCAGGGGCCACGCCCCACCCCCGCCCTGCTCGGGGGACCCGCTTGGCTCTCAGCCGGCTGCCGGGCCCTGGCGTCGTCCCCGGGCTCTGCAGCCTCAGTGGAGCGTCCCAGATGTGTGTGACCCTCGCTGCAGGCGTGAACCGATCCTGCCTCCCCCACCCCCCAGGTGTTCCTGGAGCAGAAGCCAGGCCTGGACCCCAGGCCTGGGGGTGCCACGTGCCGGACGCACGACCGGGACACGCAGTCGGCCCCGCCCACGCCGAGGCTCCGTGGGGCTTCCAGCAAAGGGCAGGTGACCAGGCGGCTCTCGGGCTCCACTCTCCCCCTCTGGCGAGTTGGTCCAACCTTGTGGATGGTAGGAAAGCCCCCACGATTCTTACATAAACGCTGGGCGGTCCTCGATGGTCGAAAGAACTCACCCCTCCCTGAACTTGCATAAAGCTGCACACGGCCAGGGGCGAAGCTGCATCCAAGCTCACGCTTGCCCGGCCCCGTCTCCGGGGTGTAGGTCAGCGGTCAAGGTCGCCATCACCCTGGCCGACGAGGCCGCATCTGCCCGCCCAGGTCAGCGTGCCGGGGCCTTCGGGGAAGCGTGTGTGGAGGGAACGCCGGCCGGGAGCACCATGGGGAGGTGCTCTGCTCGCAGACAGTGCTTAGAAACCCCCCAGTCCGTGGAGGACCAGACGGGCGCTGGAGGCGGGGCGCGGGGGGAGAGGACTAGCCCGCGCTAAATGAATGCAGAGCATGAAGCGGCTCAGGGAGACAAGTTAATTCCAATCTCTGCCCTGAGTGTGTTTTCCTCTTACCTGGGAGTGCAGAGCACCTGCTAATGGAAATCCCTGAGCAAAGGGAGCCCCCGCTCGGCAGGGTCCCGGGGTTTAATTAAACCAAGGGTGCCGCTCTCAGGCTGCCTTTACCCCAAAACAGCAGGATCGTTTGCACCACAGAATCTTTCTTGCAAGTTGACGTTTAATTTAACACTAAAAACTGATCATTTGAAAATAAAAGGTAGTGTAAAAGGCAGCATTAACTTGCCTTTAAGACATTTCCAAGGGATCCCAGGGAATATTACTCTGCTCTGGCTGTTTTTTTCCTATTTATTTGTGGCTCCTTTTCCTTCCAAGTGGGAAACATTGTTTCAGTTTTTCTTTTAGTTTTAGCACATTTTCTTAAAAGTCCATTTTTATCCCTCAAGTTCTGCAATGCCTCTATGTTTGCTTTCCATCACTGTAGAACGTGTCTCCCTCTGCTTCCCTATGAACGAGGCTTCGGGTCGCAGAGATGGGCTCGTGACAGGTGGCCTCGAAGCGGCGAGGTGTCCCCTCTCTGGGATTTCTGCTCCTCAGAAATGACAGGTCCCCTGGGCCGCTTTTCTCTCCGGTAGATGTTCTCTGAAGCCCCTTTTTACCCTCCCGGGTAGTTCTCCATCACACAAAGCGGTGACAGGCGGGGTGTATGCTCACCGATGGCAACGGGGAGGCCCCTCCCCCGCCCTCCCCCTCACATCCGCCGCCAGGCCTCCCAGCGGCACCACGCGGGAGCCACGCCGGCCACTCCAGGGAGCACTGGCACTGGAAGCAGAGCCCTGGACCAGCCGTGGACGTGGATGTGGACGTGGGCGCGGCCTGAGCCTGTTCCAGCCACGCCGGGTCCCCATTAGAAAACAGAACAACAGGGGCGCCCGGGTGGCTTAGTCGGTTAAGCGTCCGACTTTTGCTCAGGTCATGATCTCGCGGTTCGTGGGTTTGAGCCCCGCGTCGGGCTCTGTGCTGACTGCCAGCTCGGAGCCTGGAGCCTGTTTCAGTCTGTGACTCCCTCTCTCTCTGACCCTCCCCTGCTCACGCTGTCTCTCTCCCTTTCTCCTAGAAATAAATTAAAAAACAAAACAAAACAAAACAAAAAAAACAGAACAACACAGTGCAAGCCCTTCTGCAAAGCCTGAGTTTTAGTGCTGTAAGCAATGCACACACCATCTTAACACGGTGGCGAGGGCAGGCTACGTGCAACCACCTCTGACCACGAGGAAAGAAAAGGAGGCTGTTTGCGTCCAGGTGCACACCCAGGCCTCACAGCCCCGCGCACCTACTGCGTGCTGTTCGGTCAGCCTCCAGGCCGGCAGGCACCCCAAAGGCGCGCGGGGCGCACTTCCTGCCGAGAATCCCTCCCCCCCAAGCGTTGGCTGCGCAGAGCGTGCTGTGTCCCTACAGTAACAAAGCCTTTGTGGCCGACGCGCGTTTGCACGGGTCAGATCTGGTGTCGGCTTGCATCGCGGCCCAGCCGTAACCCCAGGGAACTAGGGCCCAGCCCAGCGGGGGCCCTCAGGAGCCCCCTTCTCCCCGGCAGGTGCGGCCTGCCTTCTTTCTCCTTCCTACCGAATGCTGGCAGCTGGATACCTCAGATGCCGCTAAACGACCAGGGCAACGTTTTCCCAGTCGTAACTGTGCACAACGCACTCACTGAGCAAAACCGTAAGCAGCTGTAAAACATAAGACCCTCTGGGGCTGGATGCAGACCCCCGTGTCCATGTCCAGCTCCTTCATAACTCCTTCCTCTACAATTAGCTTGTGCGGCTGGAAAGCAAAGAGGCACCATTGAAGCAGAGAGGTTTGCCGTGAATATTCAGCTCTGGTGCCGACACGGCCTGCAGATGAGATGCTTTCTATCCACGACTTGAACAGAGGCCCTGTTTCCCCCGTTCCTTCTGTCCAATTCCCGGGGAGAAGTGCTACTGCGGCTTCTGTCGTTTTCTCCCGCAAACACTTCCCTGTCTGTGTCAAGGGCCCCGAACGCACTAAGTGCGCACCATCTGGAAGGTGTGATTTCTGCTCAATTACTTTTCAGTCTCTTAAGACACTGCTTTTCCCCAATGGCTGTGTGTCTTTCTAAAACTTACTTCCCTTTTTAAAATATATAATTTCCTTTATAGTGTCCCTGAAACTCACAGTGTGTCTGGCCCTTACTTATTTTATCCAAATGATACTATAAATCTTGCTGCCAGAAGAATACGTGAACGTCCCCGTAACTGAGCAGTGATGTGTCAGCGGCACCTCGGACACGGCGAGGGGGCTCACAGACACCTCCAGTCCCCTCTGTGAGCCACATCTCTCATTTGTGAGGCCACCACTCATGGGGCAGGGCCCAGGGGACACCGATCAGAACAATCATGGATGTGGCAAGAATGTTCAGGAGCAAGAAGCCAGGCACAGGAAAGAGGTGCCCAGTCAGTGGGGAAGGGTCCTGAGCTGGACTCTAGAGTTAAGGAGTTGGCCAGATGGAAGAGGACCAAAGGCTTTCTGGGTAAAGGGAACAGCAGATGCAAAGGCCCTGGGGCAGAGAAAGAGGCAACACCTAGAAACAGTATGAGGAATGGGAGCCAAGCAAAGCTGAGGGCCGTGTTTAGGTGGAATGCCCAGAGCAACCAAAGGGATGGAGAGGGAGAAAGTAAAGTGTCTGGGGGAGCTTTGGACGGAGAGAAAGCTGGGCACCTGCTCAGTGAGCCCAGGGAAGGGAAGGGGCTTTCTCATCACACAAACCCAGGGAATGAAGGAAAGCGGGCCTCAGATTAAATGCATCGCCCTAAATCCGTGAGTTCTTTGGAGCTGGTCCAAGGAGGGGCTGGGGTCTGGACCATCTCCCCACGAAGGCCGTGACGTCGCACCCCCAGCCAGCGGCACCCAGTGCTTCCCGGGGTGGAAGAGGCTTCAGAGCTGGGGTTTCAAGGTTTCCTCGAGCAATGGCGGGCTGTCTACAGTTTCATTAGACTTAGGATGGCAATGACCCGATGTAACGGCGGGGGGTGGCGCGGGGCGGGGGGGGCTGCTTGTAATTAAGCCGTGTGATGAGCACCAACCTCATACTGAGGCCGACATCCCCAGGGCCGTTTCTCCTGGGGCGAATTCTCTGGGGATGAAAGAACACAGAGAGGAAGCCCCTTCAGAGCGAGCGGCCAGCGGAGCTGCGGGCGGGACAGAGGCGGAGCAGAGACCGGCGTGGGAGGGACGGGGCCGCCAGCGGACACGCGGCCACCAGCACTGAAAGCGAAGGCCAGCCTGAGGCTCTGACGTCCTTGGAGCAAAGCCCTGGCTCACGTACCCACAGCCCCACGTGTGACAGGAGACACGGTCCCTTCCTCCACTTCGTCCCTCCCTGACCCACAACCTGTGCCTGGAAGCCGGATCCGAGTGTGGCTCCTACTGTGCCCGTCTCCCTCCTCCCTGCCTCCCCAGTCGGTGCTCACAGCAGACGAGCGACAGGTGAGCCCGTGAGCGGCGGGGGGAGTTCAGGGAGCCCTCCTCGCGTCCACACAGCCCACCCGCTGGGGCACATGTGCGTGTGCTAGGGTCCTGGGGCCGCTGTGACTACATACGGCAAACTGGGGGTATTCACCCCTGCCAGAAGCTGGGAGTCTGGAGTCAAGGCGTGGCCGGCCCCCACTCCCCCCTCTAGCGGAGAGTCGGGCTTCTACACCCCAGCGATCCTGGGCTTATGGGCCGTCCCCACAGGAAATCCCCTCCGGGTGTCCCCGTGTGCCCCTCACCGAGCCCTCAGGCTCTGTCCACGCCTCTCCCGGCCCCTCCCGCGCCGGCGGCCCCGGGCCGCTGCCTACATCCTGATTGTCACTCAGGAACACGACCCCCACCCCCCACACTCCCCAGGCCCCACGTGCCTGACCCCCGGACTGGGCTGCTTACGCCCCCAGGAAGCTTGTTGAGACCCCGGTCCAGGGGTGCCAGGGACAAAGCTCCGGGGTCGTGGGCAGGGGGGCGCCAGGGAGGCACAAAGGCGTTTCAGCCTCCTCTGGGTCGGCTGCAAATGGCAGCTGACTTCCCTCCCAGCAGGGCCCTGAGCCCCAGGCCGCGGCCGGTCAAGCCTCGCTGGTCATAACGAGACGTATGGCTTTGCAAATCATCTGAATCGGTGGCTTTGCGATTAACACGATTAACAGCTGGTGGTGTTTATCAGCTGTGTGCTTTCTGGCCGAGCTGCCAAGCAAGGCGTGTGCCTGGGGGAAGAGCGGGGGTCCCGGGCGGTGACCGTCGCGGGCGGGCGGGCAGGCGGCAAACCGGCCGCGGAGGACGCCTCGGCCTGGACGGCGCCCCGGCGGGGGCCCTGGGCGGGGACCCGGCACCCCGGCACCCCGGCAGCCCCTGGCGCCCCGCGGCGCGGCCCCAGCCCGTCCTTCTCACCGAGGCAACAAGACCTTTTGTAGAAAATACCATTTTTCCGAAACACGTACTACTGCCGATTTTGCTACTTTCCAGTTCCAAAGGAAGTCAAGGTTACAATAAAATATCTCAGAAGAAAGACCGCTGGGTCGGGAAGCACCAGTTTCAGTGAACAAAACACCACCAACTGTGACTTCCGGGACTTCCAGGACTTCCGGACGCGGGACTTCCGGGACTTCCAGGACTTCCGGACGCGGGACTTCCGGGACTTCCGGATGCGGCGCGGACGCGCTCTCGCTGCTCCGCCCTCTCGCTGCTCCAAGCCCCGCCCCCCGCGTGGGAGCCGCCTGGGCGGATTCTGGAAGGTCAGAGGCCTGGCAGGGCCCGGGGTGGGGGCTGCAGCGGCCGGCGCGTCACCGACCAGCGGCTGAGGGGCCGGCGGCGCCACCCGCGGACACGCGCACACCCACGGGCTCCCGGAAAGCGCGCGCTCTCCCAGCGAGGACCGGAGGGGTCAGCCCGGCGAGAGACGAGCTTTAAACAACCCGTCCCTCGACTCCAGTCAGACGTCCCAGAGAAACGTGGACTCGCGCCCAGCACACCGGCAGAGGCCGCGGAGCCCAGACTCGCGCCCCCACGGGGCTGTGCCCACCCTCCCGGCGGTCGCTGGGGGGCCTTCGTCCCGTGTGCAAAGATACACCCAAAAGCACCATAAATAAATCAAAATGGAATTTGAAGAAAGAAAAAAAAAAAGGTCAGGTAACCCAGAGGAAGGGAGGGAACAGAGAACAAACATGAAAAACTGAAATAACAACCAGAAAGCTAATAACAAAATGGCAGATGTAAGAGACATGTGATTACATTAACTGGAAATGGTCTAAATGTACCAATTAAAAAGCAAAGATTGGCAGACTGGACTGAAAAACAGGACCCAACTCTACACTGTTTACAAGAAACCCACACAAAACAGAGAAACATAAGCAGGTTTAAGAAAAGGGAACAAGGAAAGATGTATTTTGTAAATATTAATCAAAGGGAAGGCTGTAAGAAGCAGCTATAATGGTACCAGATAAGGTAGACTTGGGGACAAAGAACACCTCCAGAAGAAGACAGAGACATCACATAATGACGAAAGGGCAAGTCCACCAGGTAGGCACAGCGCCCCAAATTACAACGCGCATTCTGGTACAGGAAACACCCATGTGATGGAAAGAAGAAATAGAAAAACCCACAATTATGGCTGAAGACTTCAACACTCCTGTCTCAACAATTGATATAACATCCGACAGAAAATCAAGAATATAGAAAAACTCAACAGTACATACAATTAATCAACAGGACTTAACGACCCTCCCGGACCAGCCCAGCTGACGACCACAGAACGTGTTTCGTCCATGGGCCACGGAGCACACACTGAGACAGCTCCGTCCTGAGCCATGAACTAACCCCGGCACATTCCGAAGAACTGAAACTGTATAAGGTGTGTTCTCTGACCACAGGGAAGAAACTAGAAATCAGCCAAAAGATAACAGGAAAATCTCTAAACAGTTCAAAACAAACACACTTCTTGATAATCTGTGAATCCAAGAGGAAGTCTCAAGGGAAATCAGAAAATATATGTAACTGAACAGAATGAAAATACGACACAATGAAAGTTCTGACACGGCATCAAGCAGCTGTGAGAGGGAACCGTATGGTACTGAAGGAATAGATTTAAGAAGAAAAAGGAATCTCACATCAATTAAGGAAGCTCCCAGCTCAAGAACCCTGAAGATGACAAAGAGAAGGAAGGAAGTAGTCAAGGTAAGAGCAGAAATTAAAGAAATGAAGTCAGTAACAGAAAATTAAGGAAACAGATGAGTGAAATTGTCCAACCATTAACCAAACTAACAGAGAGAAAATAAAATGGAGAGATCCCAGTGGCCAATGTCAGGAATGAAGTAGAAGGTGTCACCACAGACCCTGAGGACAATGAGGAGATGCCATGGGGGGGGAGGTGCTGTGGGGGAGATGCCAGGAGGGGTATGGAGGGGGCCATGGGAGGAGGCGCCACGAAGAGAAATGCCACAGGGGAAGGTTGGACAAATTTGATGAAACAGACCCGTTCCTCAAAAACACAAACTTCCACAACTCACCCAATAATAAAACTGACCATTTGAAGAGCCTTATGAGTCTTAAGGAAATTGAAATTATAACTTCAAAATTTTCTAAAACTAAAACAAAAAAACCTCCAGGCTCAGACACACTCATTGGAGAATTCTGCCAAATGTTTAAAAAAGAATTAACACAAATTCTACCTAATCTCTTCCAGGAAAGAGTAGAGGGTGGAACCCTTTCCAATCCATTCTGTGACACTATTATCCTGATACAAAAAGCAGGTAAAGATAATACCAAAAACACCTATAAAACACAAACCAGCACCTCCTCAACTTATATGTAAACATTGTCAAAATACATATGAAACAAATCAATAGTGTGTAGAGGGAATCACACACCATGACTGAGTGAGGTTAGTTCCCAGCCTGGAGGGCTGAGTCCACAGCAGAATCAGTCAGTGCAAGTGCCCGATCCTTAAGTCAAAGAAGAAAAATCTATGACACACCACCTAATGCAGACGAAGCATTTGACAAATCTAACACCAGTCCATGATAAAAACTCTAGCAAATTGGGGATAACTGTAAATCAGCTCAAATGACATAGATAAAAATAAAATTAACATCACAGTCAAGGGCACAAGACCAAAGTTTCCCTGCTAAGACGAGGGAAAAGGCTATGTGACCCCTCTGCCATTTTTATTCAAAATGGTGCTGGACGTTCTAGGCAGAGCAATAAGACAAGAAGCCAGTGGGGAGGAAGGAAGCATTTTTTTAAATACAGGTAAGAAAGAAAGAAACTCTATTTGCAGATACCATGGTTTTCTACATTAAAAAATTGCAGGCAATCTACTGAGAAGAAAAAATCTTAGAACTAGTAAATGAGCTCAGCGAGGCCTCAGGACACAAGATACACATACACACATTGACGGCATTTCCACACACAAGCAATGAATGCACGGACGCTGAAATTAAAAGCACAATAGCACTGACCACCACTCAACATGTGCTATCCTGAGGTGTAAATCCATCAAAACATGCACCCATTTGAGAAAGAAACCAAAGTGGACATAAGGAAGCAAACAGATACCATGTTCATGACGGACTGCACTGAGCACAGTGAGTGTGAAAAGCCTTCCCAAATCGAGACACAAATGCAGCACAATTCTCATCAAAATTGCGGTAACATTTTTGTGTAGACCTAAAGAGTTCGGTTTAAAGGTGGTGTGACAAGCAAAGGAGCTGAAGTAGCTGAAACAATTCTGGAAAAGAAGACAGAATAAAGCAGGAAGAGTGGGTCAAACCATCTCAGGACGTATGCGCAGCCCCGTTGTGGGGGCGGGGGGGACTGGGATGTCGGGAGGGAGACGACACATCCACCAATGGCTCAGAACTGGAAACCCACGACACACCCACAAAAACCGTTCAACTGATGTTTTTGGCAAAAGCACAAAAGCAACTCAACGGAGGAAAGACTTTTCCATAAGTGCTGCTGGAATAATCAGGCATCCACGGTCAAAAAAAAGGCAGGGGGAGCTTTGACTTAAGCCGTACACCTTATTCAAAATTTAACTAAAATGGATCATGGACTTCAATCTAAAACATAAAACCATGAAACTTTTAGAGTAAATGCCGGGGAACCTTCAGGAACTCGGTCTTGCCAAAGAGTTCTTAGACTCGACATCAAAGGCACAGACCATGAAAGAAAAAACTGGGTTAAGTCTGACTGCATCAAAATTAAAAATGTTTGCTCTGAGAAAGAATCAGGATGAAGAGACAAGCCTGAGACAAGGAGGAAATACTTGCAAACAACATGCCCAGTACACGATGAGTGTCTCATATGCACGGAGCTCTCAAAGCTCAACCGCGGGAAGGCAGGAAACCTGAGTACCGGCTGGGCACCAGACACGGAGAGTCACCTACGGTGGGGCGCAGCCCAAGGAAGCTGGGCGGCAGACGACAGACGTCCAGTGTCAGTGTGTGCCACATGCCCGGGGCGCGGGCACCACGGCATGTCTAATGCGCACGTGGGGACACCACAGCATGCTGGCAGGGGTGCAGAGAGGCCAGAGCCGCATGTGGTGGGCAGGGGTGAGGCAGAACAGCCTCACAGAAAGCACTGAGTCAGTTTCTTATTCAACTACAATCCCAGACATTTATCCTGGAGAAATGAAAAAGATGTTCAAGCAAAGACATGTTCAGGTTTCCAAAGTCAACAACATCATCAGCACTAAGCTTACGGAAAGTGAGGTGTTACGAAAGACCACCATTCTGAGCTTCAAATGCAGAGAAACCCAGGAAGCCTTAGATGGCTTCTCAGGATGGTTTCAACTGGGGGGCAGAGCAGAGGGTCCCCTGGGCCCTGCAGCCAACCTTGGCCCCCACACCATCCACAACCTCTGCCACAGCTTCATCCCCAGGGCCGGTGTTCACCAGCAGCACCCATGAGCATTGCTTCCCTGGGGCGGACGTCACCAAGGCGGGACACTGGAGACAGTCTTGGGGTGGCCGATGTCAGGTAGGTCTACAGAGTTCCAGAACAGGCTGCCCACGTGCACGAGGGGCCCTGGAGCTTCCCAGAGGGGGTGGGGCTTTGTCCCGCAGCGGTGCAGCTTCCTCGCCAGCCGCCCTGTCCTGCCCTGGGCAGCTCCAGGCTGGAGGAGTGACATCCAGGGACCCCCTGGAACCCCTCCCTCACCAAACCTTGCTTTCCTCTTGGCTACAATGATGTATTGAACCAAATAAGCTCCGCGTTCCCTTCCAACGCCTGGTCCAGATCTGCTGAGTGGATTTCAGCTTCTTTGCCGAGATCTTCTCACCATGTCACCATGTCACTGTGTCACCGTGTCAAGGATCTCAGGGGGATGGTCATGGTCAGCGGCAGAGTCTCCTTGATCAAGGAGGCATCGGAACCCAGCCCCATCTCGTCTCATACAGAAACCACTCCTCTGTGAACGTGTTAATCAAGACAGCACGCTCTGCCTCTGAAGATGGTTACAAGTCACATGGGACCTGAAACAAAGCCCAGGGACCTTCACAACAAGCCTGGGCCACAAACGCTGGCCGGGGCCACTGCATGGCGTGCCTTTATGTAAGCAAATTACTTTCAAGAACGCTTGCTCACTAGATAAAAGCTATGGGTTGTCTCTTTGATGCTTTTTGAAATCTGATTTAAAACTTAGATGCACAGTCATCCTTGTCGACAAAGGCTGGCCAACCACCATTTTTGCTCCAGGGAATGGAAATCCTTCACATTTTGTCCTGTTTGTTGGCGGTGATGTCTCAGCCGCCCAGGGGCTGCCGCAGCTAAACACCGTGGACCGCGGGCTGTGTGGCTTTAAACCACAGAAGTTCATGTTCTCCGTTGTCGAGGCCGTAAGTCTGAGAGCAGGGCGCCGGCGAGGCCAGGTCCTGGCGAGGGCCGTCCCGCTGGCTTCCAGAGGCCACCCTCACATGCTGTCCTCACACAGCACACAGAGACCCCCCTTCCTGAGTCTCTCCTTAGAAGGGCACTCGTCCCCTGGAGACAGCCCACCCTCATGACCTCGCCCAACATATTCACCTCCCCAGGGCCCCACCACCAAATGCCATCGGGCTGCGGGGTCGGGCTTCAACCTGTGAATTTCAGGGGGACGCATTCAGTCCATGACGGTGGTGATGGCTGTGATCCCCGTTGTGTGTCGCTCTTCCTCTGATGAGGTAAGACTCACTGGCAGCTTAGGGGAGAGCTCAGGAGACTTGTCCGACTGTTCCCCGTGGACACATACGTGGTTCTGAGCAGGTCCCGGGACGTGGCAGGGGTCTAGAGGCTGAAGGCTGGGTAGGTGGTGGACGGATGGATGCAAGCCTTCAGCCCCATTTTACAGCACGGTATGAGTCCTTTGCCCTTTGGCCAGGCGGCCCTTGGCTGTCCTACATTCTTGCCGTGTCTTCCCCGAGAGCCGGGAGAGGCGCTATGGTTTTGGTGTTTTCCCTAAAGGCTGGGGGCCTCAGGCAAACTGTGCTTCCCGAGCACCATGCGCTGCCCGCTCTCCCACATCCGGGTCCTCCCTGCCCCAGAACCGAGTGTGGGAGGCTGGCCCCTGACGCCTGTCTCCAGCTCAGTGCCCAGAGCTGCCCGCAAGGTCACCTATGTCCAGGGCACTTTACCCCAAGCCCAAGGGGGCCCCCCCAAGTGGGAAAGCCAGCCGAGCTTTCCAGACCAGGCCTGCCTCCTAAATAGTGTACAACAAGGTGTGTGTGTGGGGGGGGGGGGGGATGGACCTGGACAGAACCGCAGGGGTGTGGTCTTCGCCCAGCCCAGGACCAGGCGCAGCCCCTCGGCTGTTAGCAAGGGCCTAGCCCCCCCACCCCCGCCACCAGGCCCAAACCCCCACGTCGACTTCTAGTGCAGATTTTCTACTGAAAGACGCCCAGGCAGGCCCCCTCTGCTCTTAGGTTTTTCCTCTTTAAAACACCCTGCAAGAGGGCCCCACATCTATAAATATTCAAGATCATCCTGGTTGGTTGACATTTCAAAATGGACTGGAAAGCGAGTCTTTCCCACGATAAATTCAGGGGATAGGACCTTGTCAGGAAGGACTGGCCACTTGGGGCCTTGGGCCTGCCCAGGTGGTGGGACTGAGGACGAGGCACAGGCTGGTGTGGCAGGAAGGCCAGGTCCCCGTGGGACGCCTGGGGGTGGATAAGACAGGCGCCGGGTTTTCCTGTTCAGGCTGGGGGCGGGGCAGGTGGAAATGAAGCCCGTTCTCTCGTGTGCAAGGGCTTTGTCAGACACACGTGTCAGCTCACATAGTCCACAAAGTTTCCATGGTTTCTGATAAAAGTGACGATAGTTACTACAGATTGTTTTAAGTTTATTTAGAGAAAGAGAGAACGAGAGTCCCAAGCAGGGTCAGATCCCGACAGGGGTCTCAGTCCCAGGACCATGAGGTCATGACCTGGGCCAAAATCTGGAGCTGGACGCTCTGCTGACCGGGCCACCCACATGGTTATTGCAGATTTTTGGTAATCCGTGGCCTGACACACACACTTTCTGTTACTTTTCATTGTTTTCCCTTAAAGGCAAGGATGACGATGCCTGTGGTTCGTGGTGCAGACGGCGGGCCAGGGTGGAGATAAGGACACCAGGGTGTCTGCGTTCTGGCGGCCAGCGCTGCACCCGGGAGGCCGGGCTGACCTCCTTCGCGCCACAGGACGCTGTCCCTCGGCGGCAGCGGAGGAGGGGACCGTGGTACCTAACCCACACCAATAGGGACACCGCCGCCCACGCAGCCCGCATGTCCATCCTCCAGAGCAAGCGTGGCCGGTGGGGGACTCGCTGTAGGGGGAGGGACTTTTAGGGAATGGCGGCCCCCGCCTCTGCGTCGCCGGCGTCGCTCTGGAGGTGAGACCGCTCAGCGAGGGCCCCGCACGGTAACAGCTGCAAAGACCGCAGGCAGGAAGCAGCGAGTCCGATGGCTATCCAGTCGGATGACACCCCACCCCAGTGAGAGTCGTGCTTTCAGAATGTTCCAGGGTTTCAGGCAGCAAGAAACACCCTGTCCTCGTCCTCTGGCTCGGCCCCTGGCGCCTCTGGGGCCGTTGTCACGGGCGACCCGAAACCTGCGGGAAGACCCCCCCACCCCCCGCAGGGACGACTGTCCGCTCTTGTGTGGAATCCGCTCAGCTCCGCCAAGGCCTCTCCCTCAGCCGGCCCTGCTCCGCACGACTCTGCACAAAACAAAGAAATTCAGGACAACGCAGTAGCCAATTTTCAAGAATCTTCTCAGCTAATAATAATAATAGCAGTGATGATAATAATTCACAGCCGCCACCAGGAGCGAGCGTGCACCTCCTGCTGACTGCCGGGCCCCGGAGCCGCGGCCCCACCACACTGAGTCCTCCACGCCGTGGCCCCTCCGTGCTGTGGCTGCTCCATACCGTGGCCACTCCACTCTGTGGCCCCCGTGCCGTGACCCCTCCACGCCGCGGCCACTGCACACACAGCCAGCACATAGGCACAGTGGAGAGCAGTAACGTGAATTATGGCGCGTGCAAAGCAGCCTGTGTGTTAGTGACTCAGGCAGTTTGGCAGATAGAACAGCTCCAACGCATAAACAGCCCTGAAAGAGCAAAGCAGTTAGCGGCACAGGTTCCTTAATTTTCTAGCAATTGTTTCAGAAAGAAAGCTGCACCGCCCTGACCCGGGGCTGTGGGCGCCGAGCCGACCTGGGGCTGTGGGCAGCAGCGGCTTCCCGGTTCCTCTGGGCGGTGCCTGTACCCAAGTGCCCCCCACGCCCCCCAGGGTGGGGCCCTGTGAGGTCTGCGCGTCTGAAATGTAAGTGCACAATACTTCTGGCCTCCGTGTCTGGAAGGGATCGGAGGTCAGGGCTCAGGGCTGTGCCCCAGGCTCCGTTCGTTGGTTAATCAAAGGGGGGCCCGTCCTTCCTCTGCTCTTTTCTGGAAACAACGCTCTGGGGAGGCCGCGCAGGGGTTTTCACTGCGTTTCCGTTGTCAGAAGCTATGGCCAAGTTCACTTTCCCAAGTTAGAATGTGGATGGGGCGCCTGGGTGGCTTAGTCGGTTAAGCGTCCGACTTTCGCTTAGGTCATCATCTCGCGGTTCATGGGTTCGAGCCCCGCGTAGGGCTCTGTGCTGACTGCCAGCTCGAAGCCTGGAGCCTGTTTCAGTCTGTGACTCCCTCTCTCTGTGACCCTCCCCTGCTCACGCTGTCTCTCTCTCTCCTAAAAATAAATTAAAAAAAAAAAAAAAAGAATGTGGAGGAGGAACCGTGTGTCCTGAACCTCTGGGCCCCAGGTCCCCTCTGCGCTCACACCAGGCCTGCGGGGGAGGGTCTGGGTCCAGACCTGAGCACAGAGACGGTGAAAAAGCAGAAGGGAAACGCCCCGTGTTCCTCCAGAGCTCACAGCCTGTGCTCCCGGCGGGCAGCCTCTGCTCTCAGCGCGCGTCCCGTCTGTCTGTGGGACCGGCTCTGCTTCATCCCGGAAAACCCGAGAGCCCAGGGGTGTGGCAGGTGGGGCACCCAGAGGCCGACCGCGAGAGGAGGAGGTGTGCCACACGGGTGGAAAAGCTCCGCGGGTGCAGTCCCACCGAGTCCCCAGCCGCCGCTCTCCGCGTGCCCCGTTACGCGTGCTGATTGGCTATTGCTGTTATAGGGAAATGCTCTTTATTACAAATAATCCGAAATTGAGGCGCCCGGGTGCCTCCGTCGGTTGAGCGTCCGACTTCGGCTCAGGTCACGATCTCACGGTTTGTTGGTGAGTTCGAGCCCCACATCTGTCTCTCGGCTGTCAGTGCGGAGCCTGCTTGGGATCCTCTGTCCCTCTCTCTGCCCCTCCCCACTCAAGCTCTCTCTCTCTAAAATAAAACATTTAAAAAGATAATCCGAAATTGAAACCGAATGTGCTGATCTGTGTGTGGACGGCCGTAAGGAGTTTCGCTACTTCCTCGTGAGCGTCCCCAGGGACACCCTATGCCTGCAAGGACTCTGCTTATTTCCTGCTCTCAGTGTGACTCGTGTTCTGTTTCCCGCCGGATCACATTGGCCAGGATGCACCTTCGCAGGCTGACTTGGTTTGAGGAAAACCACACCGGTTTCCAAGTCCCCACGATGCGGGGACAGGACGGGAGAGAAGCCACGGGCAGACTTAGCGGCGACAAAGTCCTGCAGCAGCTTGGGAGGCTCGGGGCCGCGGCAGGCGGTGGTGAGGGGCCCCGACAGGTGACGCACCTGTGCCAGGATCCCGACGACGCGCTGGCCTGGGACGGGCAGCACAGTCCCCGCGGGCTGCCCGACGTGGACCGGGACGTGGCGCCTGTACCCGGCCACCTCGTGGGGAACAGGTGAGAAATGAGATTAATTAGGAATCCCCATGTACCATAGCTCTCTAAGAATACGGACTCGAATTAAATTAACAGCTGTTTTAATTGTCTCCTCTACCTCCTTGGTTTGACTCTTAATCAAGCTACAACCGAACACTCTTGTGCTACTTGAGTGGGATTGCTGTGGACGTGGCAAGTCTACGCATAGTGTCTCAGACGCTTCTCCCCGGAGCCCCACAATCAGCATGGCACCCCCCGAGAGAACGTTCTCAATGACGGAAATTCCCTGCACCGTCCAGTATGGTGGTTCAGATCAGGGATGGCTGTGTGGCCCGGGCACGGAGGAACGACGTTCTTAACTTACTTAGATTTAAGTGGCGTCAGGTAGGTAGTGGCCTCCCCAGTGGGCCGCCCAGATGTGGGCGCTGAGGTCAAGCTGTGGCACGTGGATCAGCAGCACCGCTGTGACTGGGTGGTTATTGCCAGGAACGCGGGGTCTCGAGCTCCACCCCAGACCTAGCGGGTAGAAGCCGCCTCTTAGCGAGAGCCCCAGGCGTGCAGATTAATCTTTGGGAAACTCCATCCTAGGCAACTCTGGGGGCCCCGTCACAGGCCACACTTCCCCACCTCTCATCTGGTGTCCCGTTCAGACCCTCAGTCCCAGACACCACGTTGGTGGCCGTGCACCTGCTCTGGTGCGTCTCGTGTCTTCAAGTCCGTGGCCACATCTGCTGTCAGCACCCTCCACTGCCTCGCCCGCCTGGGGCAGGCATGGACAGCCGGGGGGCTTCCCGGAGGTGGCCTGAGTGACGTGGGGCCCCGAGGAGCCAGAGGGCCGGTAGGTCCGGGTACACTGGGTTCCCCAGCAGCTTTGGGTCCCTGGAAACCACTTCGCTCAGCTCAGAGATGGAGAAAGACCGGTGCCCACAGCCTGGATGGCTCCTCCCATGGGCGCAGAGGCAGCGCCACGTCCCTCACAGGGGAGACGGGGAGCCCTCCGCGCGGCCGGGCGGTGGCTGGCGGGGAACGGCGTGGGGGAAGCCCTGCTCTGGGCTGCTTCACCCAGGGAGGAAGGGCTGCCAGACCCCTGCTGCTGAGGGGGTGCTCGAGGACTCCTCTGTCATCAGGGTCATTTCCTGACGTCCCCCACAGGGGACACGGGAAGAGGGGCGTCCCATACGACCCTCTACAATGCATGGACTTCACGCAAAATACTCTGCCTGTGACTCGCCATGCGTGAACATGTCCCCCTGAAGCCAGCGTCTCATCAAAAGGCACTCAGATCATGAGGTCACGGCTGTGGCAGAATTTGGGTATCTGTCTCCACCCGCAGGACCCTGGGTTGAGGTCAATCTGTGCTGCACTGCGATGTGTGGGGGGAGGACACATCGTGCTCCACGCGGCCCCCCTGCCCGCAGAGACCTCCACACGGCCCCCCTGCCCGCAGAGACCTCCACGCGGCCCCCCTGCCCGCAGAGACCTCCACGCGCCCCCCTGCCCGCAGAGACCTCCACGCGGCCCCTGCCCGCAGAGACCTCCAGCACCTCCACGCGGCCCCCCTGCCCGCAGAGACCTCCACGCGGCCCCCCTGCCCGCAGAGACCTCCACACCTCTGCACACGCACCGGGGAAGGGCTCGCGTTCGGCTTGTGTTCTGTGTCTCCCGCCGGAGGGGTGTGGACAGTGCCCGGCAGCCCTGCTGTGTGGCTGTGCCAGAAACGTGCAGACACAGAGAGTAGCGGCTGGTGGTGTCAGAAAGGGCACAGCTCAGGGGTCAGCTGGCTACGGCTCCTGCGCACCCTGCCTGCTCCCCAGCACACCCCCTGGGGACTGTCCCTGGACGGGCAGCAGCGTCAGCCCCGCTGAGGACCCCTCCCAACGCAGCTCGCACACCCACCCACCTCGTGCCACCCTCCGCCCCGGCAGGCCTACCAGCCACCGGCTTCTGGCCTGAGCAGAGGGACCACCCGACCTTGCAGCCTTCACTGGGGAGGAGCCCGTGGAGGAGCTGGCCCATCCCCGGGCAGCCCCCCTCTCCCCGCCCCCCACCCCGCGCCAGCACTGTGACCGCGAGGATGGGGCCAGGTCGCAGGACAGCCCCCCACCCCACCCCCCGGCAGAGGAAGCAGCAGCCCAGGTCACCGCAGCCACACGTTCTGTGGACGCACCCGGCCCGCCCAGCCAGAGCGGACTCTACACTTACAACCCCCCCTCGGGGGACAAACTGGCCTTTTTGTTAAGAAACAGCTGTTTGAGGATAGTCAGAGCGAGCTGGGACGAGGCCCTGACAAACGGCCCGTGGATGACATTGGCCTCAGTCCCCATTGTCACCGTCTGGCTCCAGGTCCTGGCGCGGCCACCTCCGTATGTGGCATCCCGTGGGTACAGTTGATGCAACAGGGAGCTGGTCTCCTTGGGAGCAGCCCAAACACAGGGAAGGAGGAGACTTGGTGTGTGACCCCTGGGAACCCCTGTGTGTAGCTCTGCCACCCAGTCTGTGCCATCTTCCAAGGGCCCAGGATGACGGGGTCTCAGCCGACAGGCAATCCCCTCCCCAGTGGGGACCCCTCCCTGGGGTCCCCTCCCCAAGCACTCACAGCCTCATCCTCCATCCTGAGACACCTGGCTCATATGGCGGGTTGCGCGGGCAGCACGAAGGGGGTCTGAGCGCCTCCCGGTGGCCGCAGCTGGTTCCCGCGGCCGCCTTCTGTGCAGGGAAGGCCGCCCTGCCTCAAAGCTCAGGACTCGCCCTCCCCGAGATGCTGGGGGAACGGAGTGGATCAGCCCGCGATGCATTAATGAAATAGACGGGAGAGGCCTACATACGATGATGCTAATGATATGTGGAGGAATTGTTGATGTGAACTTGAACAAGTAATCACAGAAATGAAATGTATGTGCACTATTTCAAAGCATTTTGCTTTATTTTTCCTGAGAATCAAGGGTACAGGTTTTTTAAATTATTTCATAAGCATAGAAAAAAGTGAGAAAACAGTGGCCCAGAAAATGCACATGCTGAAGATGCTGGGACCCCCACGGAAGCTCGGCAGTCCCTGCAAGTGGCCATCGTGTGGGTTCCTTCTAGAAATAAGGTGCAAAACAGATGGGGAAAAAGTTTGGCCAGGGATCTATCTACCTCAGCCAGGCTGCAGCTCTAGAAATAATTCGTGCACATGGCCGGGCCACCGGTGGCGTGATGGCGGGCCAGCCGGGACTCTGCACTCACAGCACACACTCAGGGAGGCGGAGGGCGCTGTTTTCTCCACGCAGACCAAGCTCATGGGGGGCCTGCACACACGCCCTGCACACACACCCCTGCACATGTGCCCCTGCACACCTGCACCTTGCACACCTGCACCCTGTACACACATCCCTGCACATGCACCCCTGCACATCTGTACCCTGTACACACACCCCTGGACACGTGCCCCTGCAGTGCGATGGAGGAGCGACAGCTCCGGGCAAAGCCGGCCAGCAGTGCCGGGCAGGGAGCGAGCACCTGCGGGCAGTGAGCAGGGGCTGCCCCAGGGAAGGAGAGGCCCTCATGGGCTCCGGAGACCCGGCATTAGGAAGCTTCCCGTGAAGAGAGCACCCATGGCAGGCGGCTGCACCCGGGGAGGCCATGTCACAGGTGGGGCGCATTCACGGGCTTCACGGTGAGCACAGCTCAGTATGCGCACAGCTGAGGTCAGGGCAGCACAATGGCTTCTACCGGGGACAGCAGCCCTCTCGGGAGTGACGGGAAGCCAGCTCAGGGACGCTGGGCTCAGTCCTGTGGGTGATGGTCAATAGCACCTTCTCGTAGGGATCGTGCGGTCTGGATGGACACGGACCCAGACATCTGCCACGCCGCTCGGCAGGCCCAGAGACCCCACCCTCCGGGCACGGGCCCTGCAACCCCATCAGCCTCTACAGAGGTCTTCACGTGACTGATTATTCCAGATCCACCCCGAATCCTGCTACGTCACTGGGTCTCACGGAGATGGAAACGGTTCTCCAAAGATTTAGAAACAGCTGCCATTAGAAGCCACCCGGACATTGTTCCCACAAAGCCAGAGTGACATGATGGGGGACGCAGTGGAGGAGCACGTTTCACAGACGGGAGTGCTGGTGGTGACGCGCGGGAGGGCGTGGGGCGGGGAGCTGGCCGCGGGCGGGGGCCCTCGGCTGTCCAAGGGCCGGGGGTGGGTCTCACAAACACACAGCAGGTGCTGGTGCCCTACCCTGGGACTCGCTGGCTAACGTGGCCTTGAGAAGGGACCTTCCCGGGACCCCATGAGAGCAGACGCTGCCCACAGGTTTTCTCTGCGGCTGGACATCCTGGGACCCGGCCTGTCATCATCTTTCAGGCAAAATGTGTGTCCTTAGATGTTCGTTCGAGGGAGAGAGGACACTCAGAAGACAGGGACCTGCACGTGGGCAAGGCTCTCAGAAGGGTCCCCAGGACCGAGAATGACGGGGTGTCAAGGGGGCTGGTGGGGGCCAGGCCACGCCCCACACGCTCCCTGAGTCACCTCCTGGGGCACCGCCCTCCCGCCACCCGTGTGAACAGTCACCCCCCTTGCCTGGCAACAAAGGCCTTGGCTCCCAGGACCCCTCCCCCGGTGCTTGGGTGCCCGCAGCCTGGGCAGGGCCTCTGGGGCCCCACCCCCAATGCCCCGGGACGGCCGCCGTGTCCCCTCCTGCTCCTGTGCCTGGGCTCCCCCTGCATGTTCTCTGGCCGCAAGGAGACCCCCAGACCTGCACCCCTGCTTTCTCCGAGCTGCTGATCTGCCCTCCTCGCCTGCTAGGTAGCCGCACCAAGAAGCGCAGGCACGAGGAGCCAGGTGGCTTCTCATCAGACTGCGGCCACAATGTCCCTGCCCTGTGCAACGTCGGGATCAGTGAGGCCTCCTGGCAGCGGACGCAGCACAGCGGCCGGCGCCTCCGCGCCCATATCACCCACACGCCCACCTGCACCGCTGTCCTGCCCACAGACCAGGCTGATTTGGAAAAAAGAAAAAGAGTAGAAAAAATCAGTTTGCTTAATGAGCAATTATGTAAACTAAGCCAAGCGCATGCACTCTCGCTTCCTGTGAACGCCTGCTTCTCCCGGAGCTTTGTGACGGGCTGCACCTGCCGGACCCCAGCTCTCGCCGAGCGCTTAGCCTCCCGTGGACACACCCCTCACCACGCTCTCCAGGCACACGCGCTGCAATGTCAGCCACGGGACGACAGGGCCACGTGCTCCAGAGCACGACATGTGTGCGGAGTCAGGACGGTGTTCTTCAAACAGCCCTCACAACTTGAGTTTTGGTACATTTGGAACAGAAAGCTGGTTGTGCTGAACACAGTGTTTCCAGGAGCCTGGCTTCTCGGGGGCCGGTCTGCTCCCCGCCGACCCTCCGTAATCCCTGAGCCTGTCCCGCAAATCCAGCGTGGAGTCAGCGCCCGTCCTCCGGGCCACGGCTGGATGTCGCCTGTCCCTGCAGCCTCGTGGGACTCAGGCTGCTCTGTCCCCAATCCCCTCGCACGCCCTCAGAGTCCACAGCCGGGTCTCACCTCCGTCCACCGCTGCTCGATTCCAGGCTCGCCTCTCCTCCCTCCCTGCAGACAACTCCGCGGGCCAACCCCAGCCCTCGGGCCCTCACACCCCACAGCGTCCCTGATTCCGTAAACTCATCAGCAGCGGGGAAGGGGACTCTGCAGGCTTCAGCCCGTATGCAGTCACCTCTTCCTGGGTGCTTTCTATCCCTTCAGGAATAAAAGTAGAATTCAAGGTCAAGCTCGATAAGTAATGAGTGTGTTTTTAAAAGATTTTGAGCTGATGATCAGGTCTCCATCAGGAGCGCTCTGATTGTGGGTCGTAGTTGAAGCAGTGAATTCAGACTGATTGCTCAGACCTCGCCTGAAGGAGGGAGCCAGGGAGATGCAACCCCTGCACCCTGGTGCGCGCACACACACACACGTGCACACACAGCCCGCACACTCACACCCCGCCGACACACATACATGCACGTGCACACACAGCACGCACACTCGCACCCCACCGACACACATACATGCACATGCACACACAGCACGCACATTCACACCCCGCCAACACACATACACGTGCACACACAGCCCAGTGCTCACACCCTGTCAGCACACATACACACATGCACACACAGCACGCACACTCGCACCCCGCCGACACACATACACACACGTGCACACACAGCCCACACACTCGCACCCCTCCGACACACATACACGTGCACACACAGCCCACACACTCGCACCCCGCTGACACGCACACAATCAAGTCAGGGCCTCCCTGAAGATGCCCTGGGCTCCCACGCTTAAGGACCCACTGGGCCTGTGCTTCACACTCGCCATCCATCCAGGCAGCTCTCTTGGGCGCCGAGGCCTCCACCTGCCTGAGGGGCACCAGGGCCTGGACAGCCCCGGGCTCAGGGTGCCCAGAGACCCCTGAAAACCTGGGGTCACCCTTCCTGCAGCTGGGCTTGGGGACCTCTACCCTGGAGCCTGTCTTGGGGCTTTGGTCTCTGTGACCCCCTGCAAATGTGGAAACACCGAGAGCCACGTGGGGAGGCCTCGAGCAGTGGGTCCCGCCCAGGCCACGAGACCCACTACATGGACGAGGGGTCTGTGTGTGGCGGCCACGGAAGTGTGCATGTGTTGTGGCCTCCGAGCAGGACCTCTCTGATGCCCGCTAACAGCCGCTTCCCCAGGTCCTAAAGGGATCGTCCTTTGTGATGATCTGCTCCCCGTGAAACCGCAGCACGCAGTGGATTTGTGTCCCCTGCAAAGGCAGAAGAGTGTAATTACAGCCAATCCCGTAAGCTGCTGGCGGAGGCGCCGGAGGAGGGAGCACCGGCTCATTCCGACCACATCCCGCCCACACTGCGTCCCCAGACCTCAGCTCTTGGCCGCTGACCCCTTCAGCCCCTTCCCGAGGAGGGCAGCAGAGCTCGGGGGGGACTTAGACAGCACATCCATCGCAGATTCGCGGGCGCACGCTGAAGGGGGGCGGTGAGCCAGTCAGGACGCAGTCACTGGCAGGGACTGTCCAGGACCCGCCAGAAGGGCGGCAGGTGGCCGGCACCCCGCTCCACCCAAACCCTGCGGAAAGCCTGCTCCGTCCCCACCCTCAGCCACATCTCAGCCTTCCCTTTGCTGCCAAATGCCCCCCACTCGGGGGGAGGCCAAGGCGTCCTCCGTCTGGTCCCATCCCCACCACGTGGACAGCAGCACTTGATGCACCACGTGACAGTGGCAGAGCCTCTCAGAGTCAGGGCCCTGGTGTCACCTGGGGACACAGGACAGAAGCCGGTGCTCGGGCCCATCCTCAAGGCCTAAGTCACATGGGGGGGCCTTAAACCCGTCCACAAGGGCTCACCTGAACCCCGCTAGAGCCCCCCAGCCCCTCGGCGTGGTTCCCAGGCCACAGCAAACGCCCCCGGGGAGCACCTCGAGCACCACGCAGCCCCGGGGCTCTGATGACTGGTCTGGAGCCGGGTCCCAGACCTCCCTGACCCCCGCCCTTCTATGACTGCCCCTGCCTGCACACGCCCTGCATCGGTGGGGGCTGCCCCTGCCCTCCACACCCCTGCCCCCTGGCTTCCGGGCTCTGGTGGAGAGAACCGTGCCCTCCAGGCTGGAGCCACTCTAACGGCCTGTCTGCAGATCCCGCCTGGCTCGACGCACCCCACAGAGTCCGGGGCTCCCCCGAAGCTCCCCTTGTCTGCCTCCCCTACCTTTCTGGCTCCAGGAGCACTTCCTCAGGACGTTACAGGTACCAGGGCCCTGGGCTCAGGCGGCCCCCTGAGAACAGCCCCTTCCCGGCATCTGCACAGCAGCTGTCACATGTGGGTTCTCTGGGAGCAAATGTGGGGATGGCGTTTCCATGCGGGGTGTTTACCAGCGATCACAGCTGTGGGCCAGGGGAGGGGGGCACACGAGGTCGGCCCGGCCACCAAAGCTTCCCGTCGGTGGAGAGCAATGGCCCACACGCAGGCCGAGACGTGACCCCCACACTAAGGGTAGTGCACACACCCATCACCTCACATGCGTGAAGAGAACACAGAAGATCCTCTGTCTCAGCAACCGTCACCTACGCCGCAGCGGCTGTGCTGTGCATCGCGCCCCGGACTCACCACCCAACCCCAGCAAGCTCGTGCCTCCCTCCAGGTCTCCCTCCCCAAGCCCTGCCCCCCAGCCGCGGGGAGACACCCCCCTACTCGGTTTCTTCGCTCCTGTGAGTGCAGCTTTCTGAGATTCCACATCTAAGTGAGACGGCGCAGCACTGGCGGCCTCCGTCTGACTTGAGGAAATGCTCTCAGGGTTCACACACGTGGCTGCAAACGGTGAGGCTTTCTTTTTTATGGCCGACAAATACCCATTGTGTATTCATTCTACATTTTCTTCGTCCATTCATCCAGTGACTGACACATGGGCTGTTTCCACGTCCTGGCCGCCGTGACCGATGCCGCAGTGAATGGGGGGGGAGGTTCTCTTCAAGACGGTGACTTCATTACCGGTTATACACCCAGAAGCAGGATTGCTAAGATGGTATTTCTGTTTTTAACTTTTTGAGGAACCCCCACACTGTTTTTCTCGAGAGCTGCACCCGTTTGCATTCCCACCGACAGTGCGCGAGCTTTCGCTTTCTCAGCACCCTCACCAACACCGGTTGTTTCTTGTCTTTCTGATGACCGCCATTCTGACGGGTGTGAGGGGGCATCTCATTGTGGCTTTGATTTCATTTCCCTGATGATGAGGGGTGTTGAGCACCATTTCACCTGCCTGTTGGCCATTTATGTCTTCTTTACAAACATACCCGTGTAAGTCATTTGCCCATTTTTCTTTTTTTTTATTTAAAATTTTTTTAATGTTTTATTTATTTCTAGGGGAGAGAGAGAGAGAGAGAGAGACAGCGTGAGCAGGGGAGGGTCAGAGACAGAGGGAGCCACAGACTGAAACAGGCTCCAAGCTCTGAGCTGGCAGTCAGCACAGAGCCCGACGCGGGGCTCGAACCCAGGAACCGCGAGATCATGACCAAAGCGAAAGTCGGACGCTTAACCGACTAAGCCACCCAGGCGCCCCGACATTTGCCCATTTTTCAATCAGATAGTGGGGGCAGGCTTCTATCGAGTATGAGTATGTGTAAGTCCCTCATACATTTTGACACTAAGCTTTATCAGATGTTTGGTTTGCAAATATTTTCTCCCATCCCAGACATTGCTTCTTCGTTTTATTATTTCTTTTGCCGCACAGAAGCATTCAGTTTGATTTGATCTCGTTTGTTGATTTTCACTTTTGTTGTCTATGCTTTTGTTATAACTAAACAATCATCGCCAAGGGCACCTGGGGGCTCAGTAAATTAAGCGTTCGGCTCTTGATTTCAACTCAGGTCACAATCTCGCGGTTCATGAGCTCAAGCCCCACCTAGAACTCTGCATTGACGGCATGGAGCCTGCTTGGAATTTTCTCTCTCCCCGTCTCTCTCTGCCCCTCCCCTACTCATTCTTTCTCAATATCTCTCAAAATAAATAAATAAATAAATTTTAAAAAATTTTTAATAAAATAAATAAAAACCAAAAAATCATTGTCATGACCGATGTCAAGTAGTTTTCACCCTATATTTTCTTCTAGGAGTTTTATTGTTTGAGGTCTTACATTTAAGTCTTTAATTCGTTTTGAGTCAATTTGTGCGAATAGTATTTTAAAAGGGGTCCAATTTCACTCTTTTGCATGTGAATATCCAGTCTCCCCAACACCGTTTACCGAAGAGACCATCTTTTTACCCCATGTGTTCTTGGTGCACTTGCCAAATATTAGTTGACCACGTTTGTGGGGGTTTATTTCTGGGCTCTCCCAGTCAGTGTGTCCATTAGTCTGTGTGTTTGTTTTTGTTGATTACCATGGCTTTACAGTATCATTAGAAATCGGGAGATGTGATGCGCCCAGCTGTGTTCTTCTCACTCAGGACTGAGTCGGCCATTCAGAACTTTCTGAGATTCCGTATGCATTTCAGCATCGCCCTTTCCACCTCCATGGAAACTGCCATAGGAATCGTGACCGCACTGGATCTCTCCATGGCTTTGAGAAGTAGGGACACTTTAACAATATTAACTCTTCTAGTCCATGAACACAAGGTACCCTTCCATTTATTTGCGTCTTCAATTTCTTTCAAAGATTTACGGTTTTCAAAATATAAAATCTTCACCTCCTCGTGAGATTGGCTCCTAAGTATTTTACTGTTTTTTGATATTAGAAATGAGATTGGTTTCTTTATTTTTTTTCAGATGTTTCATGGCAGACAGAAACACAACTGACCTTTGTGTGATTGATTTTGTATCCTGCAATACTTTACTAAATTCATTAGTTCCAGCATTTCTTTTTATCCGGAGTCTTTGTTTTCTTTTTTTTTTTTTTTTAATTTTTTTAAATGTTTTATTTATTTCTAGGAGAGAGAGAGAGAAACAGCGTGAGCAGGGGAGGGTCAGAGAGAGAGGGAGTCACAGGCTGAAACAGGCTCCAGGCTCCGAGCTGGCAGTCAGCACAGAGCCCAACACGGGGCTCAAACCCGAACCACAAGATCATGACCTAAGCGAAAGTCGGACGCTTAACCGACTAAGCCACCCAGGCGCCCCCTGGAGTCTTTATTGTTTTCTATCCGTAAGGTCCTGTCATCAGCAGACACAGCTTTACTTCTTCCTTTCCAGTTTAGCTGCCTTTTATTTCTTTTTCTTGCCTGATTGCTCTGGCTAGAAATTCCAATCCCACATTAAATAGTGGTGCTGAGAGTGGACACACTTGTCTTCTTCTTGATCCTTGAGGAAAAGCTCCCAACCTTTCACCAGGAGTACGATGTTAGCTCTGGGCTTGTCGTATATGGCCTTCTTCCGTGTACATATGTTTCTTCCATACTCTATACCCATGGAGAGATTTTACCATGAAAAGATGCTGAGTTTTGTCAAATGCTTTCTCTGCATCTATTGAGATGATCATATGGTTTTTGCCCTTCATTTTGTTAATGTGGTGTCTCACATTGATTGATGTGCAGATGTTGAACCAACCTGGCCTCCCAGGGTTGAATCCTGCTTGATCGTGGTATATAATCCTTATAATGTGCCGTTGAACTCAGTTTGCGGTACTTTGCTGCAAATTTTTTCATCTATATTCATCAGAGATATTGGCCTATAGTATTCTTTCCTTTTAGTTTCCTTATCAGATTTGGTATCAAGATAATCCTGGCCTTAGAAAATGAGTTTGGAAGTGTGCCCTCCCCTTCAATCTTATGGAAGAGTTTCTGAAGGATGGCTGTTAATTCTTCTCTAGATGTTTGGTAGAATTCAGTGATACCATCTTTTTTCTGGGCTTTTCTTTATTGGGAGTTGTTTGATTACTGATTCAATCTTCTCAGGAATTATCGATCTGTTCAGATTTTCTATTTGTTCATGATTCAGTCTTGGTAGGTTGGTAGGTTATGTGTTTCTAAGAATTTATTCACTTCCTCAAGGGCATCCAATTTTGTAGCATGCAATCATTCATAGAGTTTATAAACCTCTGTATTTCTGTGATACCAGTTTTAATGTCTTCTCTTTCATTTATAATTTTATTTATTTGAGTTCTATGCCTTTGTTTCTTGGTTAGTGTGGTTAACCATTTGTTAATTTTGTTTATCTTTCTTTTAAAAAACGGACTCTTAGTTTCATTGATCTTTTCTATTGTTTCCCTATTCTGTTTTTCATTTATTTCTGCTCTGAGCATTATTATTTCCTTCCTCTTACCAACTTTGGGCCCATTTGTTCTTTTACTGGTTTTTTGAGGTATAGTCTTAGGTTGTCTACTTGTGATCTTTATTTTTTTTAATGTAGGCATTTGTCACTATAAACTCCCCTCCTAAAACTGCTTTTCCTGCAAGTCACAACGTTTGGTAGATAGCATTTCCATTTTCACTTGTTCCGAGATTTTTTTTAATTTTCTTTTATGTTTTTTATTTATTTCTGAGAGAAAGAGAGAGATAGAGAGAGAGAGAGAGAGAGAGAAGCATGAACAGGAAAGGGTCAGAGAGAGAGGGAGACACAGAATCTGAATCAGGCTCCAGGCTCTGAGCTGTCAGCACAGAGCCTGATGCAGGGCTTGAACCCACAAACTGTGAGATCATGACCTGAGCAGAAGTCGGCCGCTTAACCGACTGAGCCACCCATGCGCCCCCTGAGATATTTTTTATTTCTCTTTTGATTTCATTGTTGATGCACTGGTTGTTCAGTTGCACATTTTTTAATCTCCACATATTGGTGACTTTTCTAGTTTTCTTCTTATAATTGATTTCTAGTTTTCATACCATTGTGGTTGGAAAAGACATGTCATATGATTTCAATCTTCTTAAATTGTAGACTTGTTCTGTGGACTAACATATAATCTATCCAAGTGAATGTTTCATATGTGCTTGGGAAGAACTGTGTTCTGTTCTGCTGCTGTTGGATGGAATGTTCTGTACGTGTCAGGTAGGTCCGTTTGGTCTATAGTGTTGTTCTAATCTGTTGTTTCTTTATTGATTTTCTGTCGAGATGATTTATCCACTGTTGAGAGTGGGGCATTAAGGTCCCCTACTATTATTGTATTGCTGATTATGCTTTCCTTCAGTTCTGTTAGTATTTGCTTTGTATCTTTAGCACTGTATGTTGGGTGCCTGTCTACAATTGTATATCTTCTTGATGAACTGATCCCTTTGTCATTAGGTAATGACCTTCTTTGTCTCTTATAGGTCAGCAACATGGCAGAAAGTCTATTTGACTTAAAGTCTATTTTATCTGATATAAGTATGAGGAGCTCCGCTCTCTTTGGAAACCATTTGCTGGAAATATCTTTCCCCAACCCTTCACTTTCATCCGGCTTGTGTCTTGCAAGCTAATGTGAGTCTCCTGCAGGCAGTAGATTGTTAGATCTGGAGTTTCACCCATTCAGCCACTCTGTGGTTTTTGATTTGAGAATTTAATCCACTTACATTTAAAGTAATTACTGATGGGTAAGAATTTGCCCTTGCCATTTTGTTGATTGTTTTCTGACTGTTTTGTACTTTGTTTTTTCCTTCCTTTTCTCTCCCTGTCTTCCTTCATGATTCAGTGATTTTTTTTGTGTGTGGCAATATGTTTAATTCTTTTATTTTCATCTTTTGAGTATCTACTATATATTTTTCTTCTTGGTTACCATGGGGTTTACATATAATATCTTATAGTTATAAATTTTTATTTTAAGCCATTAATAACTTAACTTTGATAGCATACAGAAACCCTATCCCTTTACTTATCCCCCCTCATATTTTAGGTTATTGATTTCATAATTTTTTAATGTTTATTTATTTTTGAGAGAGAGAGACAGAGCATGAGTAGAGGAGGGGAAGAGAGTGAGGAAGACGCAGAATTCACAGCAGGCTCCAGGCTCCAAGCTGTCAGCACAGAGCCCAACGCGGGGCTCAGACTCGCAAACTGTGAGATCATGACCTGAACTGAAGTCAGATGCTAAGCTGACTGAGCCACCCCGGTGCCCGATGTTATAATTTATATGTTCTTTATATTGTGCATGCAATTAACAACGTGTTGAGGTCATAGTTATTTTTAATATATCTTTTTTAACATTTAAACTGAAGTTGTACATGATTTACACACCATCATGACAACATTTGAGAATCTTGACCTTGAGTATATATTTACCTTCACCAGTGAAATTTACATATTCATAATGCTTTATCTTGCTAATTAGCACCCTTTCCTTTCAGCTTTCTCTCCCTGTGGAAACTGCAGAGGCAGAAGGATGCTGTGCCAGCCTGGTGGAGGGGTGGTCAAAGTGCAAGTGCCCCTCTTACACTTCCTGTGCATCTTTTCTGTTCTTCTGGCCCAAGGGGCCTCTTTAGCCTCACCCCCGGGTTTGTAGGATGTTCACAAAGGCTTCATCTGTGGATTGCTGGCAGTTTTCTCGGGAGGGGACTAAATCAGGAACAGCATTTTCTGTCATACGGCTGCCCTTCTCTTAAGATTTTTTTTTTTAATTTTAATGTTTTATTTATTTTTGACAGAGAGAGAGAGTATGAACAGGGGAGAGAGAGAGGCACAGAATTCTCGAAGCAGGCTCTAGACTCAGCTCTCAGCACACAGCCCGACATGGGGCTCAGACTCATGAACCATGAGATCATGACCTGAGCCAAAGTTGGAAGCTTAACCGACTGAGCCACCCAGCCGCCCCACTTAAGATCTTAATAACATCTACAAAGTCCCTTCTGCCATATAAGGTGTCTTATGCACGTGTTCTAGAGGTCAGAACATGGACATCTTTGGGGAACCATTTCTCAGCTGACCACAATCCCCACTTCCCTTTTCCAGGTCTGCCCATCAAGCCCCACAGTCTGCTCTCAAAATGGTCCCTAGAACTCACTACAGATACTCTTTTTAAAAATTATTGTAGGGGCGCCTGGGTGGCTCGGTCGGTTAAGCATCTGACTTTGGCTCAGGTCATGATCTCACGGTTCGTGGGCTCTGTGCTGACAGCTCAGAGCCTGGAGCTGCTTCAGATTTTGTGTCTCCCTCTCTCTCTGACCCTCCCCTGCTCACACTGTCTCTCTCTCTCACACACACAAATAAATAAAACATTAAAAAAATTTTTTTAATTAAAAAAATAAAGATTATTGTAACTTTAATTTTCTATGGTAAAACATTTCAAATACACAGAAAACTCGTGGACTAGTGTATTAATTAGCTTTAGCAAACTATATGCTATCTTGGCAGCCTCAGAGTTCCCAAAGAAATGAGACATCACCGACTCCATGGGAACCCCCCGTAAGCCTCTCCGCAAACTCGTTCCCTTCCCCCCTCCCTGGTGGCACGTCTCCTACGAATTTTGTGGTCAGCAGCGAAGTCCCACTGGCTGTCTCTCCCCCCCCTGCACCCGCCCGCATGCACACAGCTCTCGTTCACTTGCCTTAGTTCCTATAGCCCAGCCCATGTGCGGGTGTCCCCGAAGGTTCTTACCCAGTGCCGAGCTGTCACTTGGGGTTCCCAGGTCCTCCCTGCTGGGAGCGAGCTCCACTCAGCAGCCCCGCCGAGGACGCCGCAGGCTTGCAGGCGAGAGTGAGGCTGGAGCACACGCACCAGCTCCAACCGTCTCTGAAATGAGAGGACCAGTTGAAGTCCCGCCTCTTGTTATCGACAGACGCTTCGTGTCTGCGGCCCACGTGGGCGAGAGGCAGCGTCCGCTGCTGTTCTAGCTGCAGCCTCTGCTTCTGCAAGCGGCGTCTCCCTGTCTGCTCACCACCCCCTCGATTCCCTCCGCAGCCTAACTCGCTTTGTTGTGGAGCCTCACACGCTCAGAGGCTCCGGAGAGCAGGACACGGGCACCTTTGGGGGCTGGCTTGGTTCGCGTTGGAAGGACATGAGAGGGGCGCGCTGCGCAGGCGGGACCGCAGGCAGCGTGTGGAGGCCACAGAACGGGGAGGCGCCGCTGCTGGACGGCCGGCTGGGCCGCTGGCGCCCGTGCACGCCGGCGACACAGGGGCAGGTAACGCGCGGGCCCCTGGGGTGCAGGTCCGGGAGGGCCTCCCGCCGCCCCGCAGAGTCCTCACGCCCTCCTGCAGCCCTCGCACATACCCGCCACTGTGCGGCGGGCCTTCCCTACCCCACACCCCGAGCGTGTCCTCACAGACACACACTCCACACACCCCGCCCATCACAGCACCGACGGCACCAGCCCTCGCGGAGGGTGGTGGTAAACCTTCCCATTGTTTGTCCATCTTAGTGGATCCCTTCATGCACTCAAGTATCCACAGCATCTGAGTACGAAACTGTCCTTGGCTGTCAGGTTGCTGAGCGTGAGGAGGAAGCTGCTAGGAGTGGGGACCTTTCCTGTCCCCACGCGGCTGTTTTCCACAGCCATCTAGAAGGCCCTGCCAAGACCTCCGGACAGGACGGGGGCAGGAGCCTGCAGAACACAGGCCACTTTTTGTGCCTGTCACAAAACGGAAAGCTCAAAAAGCACCATGAGGAAGTTTTAAAACTTTCATGAGGGGCGCCTGGGTGGCTTAGTCGGTTAAGCGTCCGACTTTCGCTTAGGTCATGATCTCGCGGTTCGTGGGTTCGGGCCCCGCGTCGGGCTCTGTGCTGACTGCCGGCTCAGAGCCTGGAGCCTGTTTCCATCTGTGCCTCCCTCTCTCTCTGACTCTCCCCTGCTCATGCTGTCTCTCTCTCTCTCCTAGAAATTAAAAAAAAAAAAAAAAACTTTCATGAATTATTCCCATTAAGGGTCGTGAGAATTTTTCACCGCAGCCATTTCGGGCTCAGCAGAGCGGTCAGCAGACTTGGGGCTCCCTGGTTTTATGATTTAAAGGGCGAGTTCTGCTGCCCAGTCACTCGGGCAGGTACAGAGTGACCATATCCTTGGACCTAAATCAATCCAGTTAGGAAACCGGAGAGTGAAATGCAAGAGGGGCCTGTGGGCCACCAGGTGAGCCGCTCATCCCCCGCCGGAGCTGAAGCTGGTGCAACCCCCGCCACCACCCTCAGGAGGGCAGGCGCGGCCATGCGGGGCCAGCCATGGTGGTTGGGGGACAGCCGCGCCCGACGCCCGAGTCTGTGTCGCTCCGGAGCCGGTGGCCCACTGCCGGGCCAGGGTGTGGAAGCCACAGCTGGTCTGCAGCGTCCCACTGACCCGGAGCATAGACGGCCACCCACAGGCTCCCCTGTGACCGTGACGACCTCCCGAATCTGGGCACCTACTTCTCCACCTGCAAAACCGTCCGCTCATGGAACTGACCAGACTGAGTAACGTCAAATGAGCCGATGTTTGTGATAAGCTGGGGACAGAAAGTGCTCAACAACATAACAACGGCTGACATCGTCCTGACGAGGCCCTACAATCCCAGAGCTTCGCCCAGCAGCCAACCCAGGAGTCTGGCCGGCTGCGCACAGGGGAGGCTGCGCGGCCAGGATGAAAGCCTCCAGAGATCTCCAGACAACACTTCCAACCACAATCCAAAAATCTGCTTAGATATTTCTGTGTGGCCTGTGCGTGCGCATGTGTATGTGTGTGCACGTGTGTGCATGTGTATGTGTGTGTGCATGGTTTTAGCTGAGCCACGCTGAGAGCTGCGCGCAGACATCATGGCCCTCGGTCCGTAAACACTCAGCTTGCCTCCGTGAGAACGAGAGCCTCACGAGAATCGCGGTGCACCTGCTTAACCTTCTGCTGCACCATCCTCTCTTAACTTTCCCAAATCATTCCAGGCACGTCCGACCTGGTGCTTCAGAGCTGACGGCTCAGGACCGACGGCCACATTAGTCACCACGCTGCGTTTTGAGGAAATTTGGCCGCATAGGCCTCTGCGTCCCGTGACCGGCTGCCAGGTGCCCTCTGTGAATGGTGCCCTCCAGAACCGACCCCAGGGCTCGGCCTCAGTGCTTAGGGCAGAGCCAGCAAGAGCAGTAGATGCAGGCCAAGCAGCTGGGCACCCAAGTTCACAGCAGAGGTCATCCGGGCCAGTGGACTTTCCTCGGAGGTGAGGAATAAAGGCAGAGCCCAAAGTAAGAGGTGAGTGGGAAGCCGGGTCCAGGTGGGTGCAGGGGTGGGGCCTTGGACGTGTGCGGCCAGTGGGAAGGCTCCCCGCAGCCTCAGGACGTCCCTGGATGGAGTGCCCAGCTGGGTCCGGGTGAGCATGGGTGGGTCTGCACTAAGAGCACCCCAGGGTGCAGGGAGTCAGCAGAAAGTGACAGAAGCCGATAGAAGAGGGAAGCCAGGCAACACCAGAGCGGGGGGCCCCGCAGAGGGCCCGGAGAGGGGGAGCATCACCCTTACAGCCAGCCAGCTGTGTGCGCAAGATGAGGGGTCCCGGCTGCTCCCCACAGCCCATCTGGGGACCTGGGTCCCTGCGGGCAGCACACTCGCTCAGAGCTCAACATGTGCGCCAGGTGGGAAGGTGCTCCTCTCGCTCTGAGAGCCTCCCACGCAGAAATAACGAGAGCAAGCAGCTATTTATAGCAGTGTGGATGCAACACCAAATGCCTCCAAATCTCAGTCCAAAAAGTATGCAAATGAGAGTTACAAAGGCATCTTCAGGCTTTGATTTCCAAAGGCGTTTGGCAAGCGGCTCATAATTCTGCGCAGCCGCTGCAGTGACATGGTTAGTTGACTCTTGCTGGAAGCCGATGTGAAATACTTCCGAGCTGCTGCTGTCTCTCCATTTCCAAACTCAACGCACACGTGGTGTGCGGCCTCCCTGTGGCACAGCCCATGACTAGAGCGTGACACCCACATTATCCCGGGAGCCTCATTCCACGCGATTAGACTGGCAGGGACCACACTTTACGGGAAAGTATGCCTGATATCTGGCCCGGCCCGTAAGGTAGAGAATACAAATACGCCCTTAATGCAGTTTGTCACCATTCACATGGGTCAAGATCATGGTTAATAATCGTACATAAGTGAACTGTCAAATTGAAAGTTATTATGGGAAAAAATCTGTTTGATACGCAGCACGAGGTGTTAAAGTGCCCCTGCCTTCCAGGCTCACACCACCAATTCTGGAAATATTACAATTACACTTTTCCTAAAAGCATAATGGGTTGGAGAGGCAGACGGGCACTTCCCAGAGGCTCACGGTGCTCCCATCCATTAAACCAGACTGCGTTCCGGAGCCTTCTTCCCGGAGCATATGGCCGGGCTGCTCAGAGCTCATAACAATACTGCATCCTGGTTTCCGGAGCCTTCTTCCCCAAGCAGGTGACGTTCCAGAGCCTTCTTCCTGGAGCAGGTGACAGGGTTGCTCACCGCCCACGATAATCTGCATCCTGGCACACAGCGACGGGCACCTGTCTGCAGCTCACTCATCAGGAACCTGCTCTGTCACATCACCCCACCCGGATGTGAGTCCATCCCAATGTCGGCAGGTGCCCCCAAGCAGCACCATGGGCCGAGAGCACGGGAGTGCACACGCACACCGCAGATGCACCCATGCCACGCACGTCCGTGCCTCCGTGGTCACCTCTGCATCAGCTACTAGAGCAGATGAGCTGAACTTTCCAGCAGAACTTAATTCAGACGGAGTTCGTGTGTGCTCTGTATCCAGGAAAGCGGGTGGCCCTGCTCTGTGGGACTCTCTTCGGAGGGGCAGGCACGCCCACTGGGCTTCAAGAGGCTGTCGAGGTCGCCCTCGGCCCCCGGCTGCATCCCGCCCGCGGATTCCGTGATGCGGGTCTTTTCTACTCGTGTCTGCTTTTCTCTGTAGTCTCCTCTGAGACGCCTTCTTGGACCTGTGAATTATTTATAAGTGTGTTAATTCCCACGTGTCCAGAGGCTCTCCTGCTGTCTCTCTGTGGTTGATTTTTAGTTCAATGGCATCAAGGCCAGAACCCCTCTTTACTGAGGCTCATGACAGCCCCTGAGTGAAGGGCAAAGAGACTCCACCCCGCACCTGAGCACCTGGTCCTTGGCCCTCACGGCAGGTGCAGGGGAGGCTGAGAGAGTCTGGGTGTCAGCTGCATGGATGGGACCCCAGCCCGCACACCTGCTGACCCCCAAGGCCTCCCGTGCCACTGGCCGCCCTGCCGGGCCCCCCTGTCCGGGATCAGCCCTCCTCCAAGGCCTGACGAGGATGCATCTGCCGAGCCAAGGTCTGGGCATCTCCTTTACTGCCCGGCGGCTTCTGCACCTTCCAGGGCCTTAACCCAGAGTCCAAATCATGCAACGCACCTACTGTGTGCAGGAAAATAGGTCAGGGCACGGGGGTCTGGACTCCACAAGGTTCGGACGCGGTAAGTCCCTGAGTCGTGCACATTCTGCCCCCACACAGAGAGCGGAGGCAGGGGCTGCTCCCAGAACCACTGTGGGAAACGCCGGATGAACTGTCACAGACGCACCCCACGCATTTCCGCACGGCCTGGTGACGGGCCCAGAAAGGGACGGCACTCCCGGGGGGGGCGGGGACTGGGGCAGCCGCCTCAGAGAGCCTGGGGTGGGAGGTCTCAGGGGCGGTGCCGCAGACACAGCCAGGGCCGCCCAGAGTCCAGGGCGAGGAGGAGGGAGGTGCGCAGGGGTCAGGACGGGGCCTCGGGCTGGTCAGCCAACGACTCGGGCAGGGAACCAGGAAAACACACGGGCTGAGCGCTCTCCTCCCCCCTCCTGCCTCCCCGAGAGCCCCGCCGCAGACCCAGCGGGGGCGCAGGAGCCCAGGGCGCCGCCGGGGAGCCCACCTGTCTGGGCCCCGGGCCCCGAGGGGCAGGAGGGCAGGAGAGGTCCCGCAGGCCGACGGGCCCAGCCGCACTGCGCTCTGCGTTCTCCCCTTGGAGCCTGGGGGCGGCTCCTGTGTCCACAGCAGCGTCCTAGTTAGCGACCCTGGTGGCAGAGGGTCAGTGCCCGTGTAGGTGTGTTTTCTACGTGCCACCACAGGACCGGAAGCTGCAGACAGGTGGACGCGCCCCATTGTGACCACCTGCTGAGGGACGTTAGGGCCGAGGACAGGGCTTTACACACAACTGCCCTGAACAGCGGCCCCACAGCTTCGAGGTGCAGGGACGAGGGCGCCGAAGGAGCATGTGACCACGTGTGGAGCCCCAGCGGGGACCCGAGGCCACGGCCCCTGGTGGCCAGCTCAGGGCTGATGGGACGGCACACACTCGTGCGCACAACATCTAGGAGGAAACGCAGGGCCGTCCGACCTCAGCAGCCCGGGCACCGACCCCCCGCCCAGGTCCCAGAGCCCAGACCAGCGGGCGCCCCAACGGCCAGTGCAGAACCCCCTCTGCAGGGGAGAAGCCCCCTGCCGTCGGGCAGGACATGCACACACATGCACACACATGTGCACACACATGCACGCACACACCATACACATGCACGCACACATGTACACACATATGCGCGCACACACATATGCACACCATACACATACACACGTGTGCACATACACACACACGGAGACACACACACAGGGACCCACAACGATCCTCTCTGTGGATGCAATGGGACCCCCAGACCTCAGAAAGCGTCTTGGTGACTCGGTCATTGTGCCCTGACCAGACAAACCCAAGGTGAGGCCGCGTTTCCTGCGGCAACAGAGGAGGTGCGTGTGGCCCCGGGAATGTGGGTTTCAGGTCAGTAGGGGTCCTGCCTCAGTTACCGTGGCCCCACCAGGGGGTCCGATGCCAGAAATCACTGCTCTCACGGCTGCAATGGGTTGTCAGCGATTCACAAAGACACCGCGAATCGCCCTGATTTAATCACCCCATCGCACGATGTTTACGAGCGTCACCAGCCGTGCGGATTCTAAAATGAAATGTGCCGTTCCCTAATTGTTCACAGCTCGAAAGAAACAGCCAGAGAACATTTCCAACCATTAAGGAAATGATATTTTAAATGATGAGCATACTGTATATGTTTATACTTTAAGAAAACAGACTCTGGTAATGTTTGGGGAAATTAGTGAAAATTTACTGATTCCCAGAAGAAAAATAGTCCTGTCTGACGATGCCAGGCAGTCCCCGGGCACCATCCTGGTGAGGCTGCAGTGAGGCTCGGAGCTGCTGCGGGCGGCCTGCTGAGGGCCAGCGCGGCCAGGCCCTGCTCCCTGGTGCCCGCCTATGCCCGGGTCCCTCCCATCTCAGCTCAGTCCTGAGAGCCTCGTCATGGGGCTCGGGGAGCAGGACTGGTGCTCAAAAGACGCCCACGGAGGGTGCCTCTGCCCCACCGTCATGCCCCATAGAGGGTCGTGTGTGTGTGTGTGTGTGTGTGTGTGTGTGTGTGTGTGGCTTTCTGGAGCCTTCAGGAGCCTACTGACCTCCAGAAAAGGTGGGGAGCCCTGGCCTGGCCTGAGAAGGAACCGGGCCGGCTGGCCAGGCCCAGAGGTGACCCCAGGCCTGCCCTGCACTGGTGGGCCCCCCAGGGAACCGCCCATGTTTGGGGTCCCTGTGTGCACACCGGGCCAGGACTGGGGAGGGAGGGCCAGTGGGGAAGAATGTATTGCCAGAAGGTTCTCAGCCATGACTCCCCGGAACCTTCCGGAGCCAGGCTCTGTGCTTCCCAGGGGAAAGCAGGGCTGGTCAAGAACAGGGTGAAGGCCACAGAGCTGAGCCCTGGGGCCCTGAGAGACCCCTGCGTCTCCCACTCTGTGCCGTCCACCCGTCCTTTGGGCTTCACCCTCACCCGCAGCACGTCCCTTGCAGCCTCTGCACGAAGGCTCCCGGGAGACACATTTTCTGAAGCTCCGCGCGTGTAGGGCTCCCCTCCCAGGAGAGGCTGTGGTCGGATCGGGGCTCAGGGGGCCTCTCGGCTCCAAAGAGGGCGTGTCCGTGTCCACCCAGGGACACACACCGTCGCCTTCGTCAGACAGGGCAGACGTCCGGGACGGGGCGCGGCTCTGCGGGTCCCCCACGCCAGTCTTCCGTGGTGCCCAGCCCGGAGCCAGAGGTGCAGAGGCTCCGGCTGTGGGTCCACTGAAAGTCAGAGCAGGTGCCCCCCGGAGCCAAATTCGCGGCCCCCACGGGGTCACTCTTGGCCACTCAGGCCCCCAGGAGGTAGTGCTCAGCCTGAGCCCCCTCCCTGCCTGCAGGCCTCACCCCTCTTCACGCCGCTGCTCCCCATGGAAACCTCCTTTCATCAAGTCACTGGCTCTTCTCCCGGAGCAGCCCTCGCAGTCCACGGCTGAGATAAATGCTCCAGGGACAATCACATCCGTGTCCGTGGCGGCAGGTCCTGGCGCCATGCTGGGAGGGACCCCGGCAGCCCCTCCTGACCCTCGGCACCCTTCCTGTGGGCTTCGTCCCGGCCCCCCCACGCCTTCCGCCCATCCTCCTCGCCCTGGGCTTACCCCTGCGGCGGCTCCAGCGCCGGACTCTGCGTGCGGGGTCAGCCATGCAGGCCGTCCCCTGGCTGTTCCCGGCCAGGCCCCTCGGTCCCTGTGTTGTTGTCCAGGGGAAATCTTTTTCAGTCTATTTAATAAATATGTTCTGCTTTCTTGGGATAGAGTATTTTTCTACGTAAGAAAAGAGCAAAGAAATTGTTCAGCTTCATCGCCAGGTGTCTCAGCCATGTCTAACTAAAGTACATTTAACTAAGAGAAAATGCTTTAAACACACCTCCCCGTGGCTCAGGAAGTGGTCAATTATATAAATATGTCGTGGGAATAAAATGATGAGCTGTAACCTAAACAGATCGCATGACCGGAATCCCAGCCTCTCTGACAGGCAGATTGGACCCACGGGGGACAGAGGGGCCCCTGAACAGAGGCCGGAGTCGGGGTCTAGCCTGGGCCAGGGTCTGGGTGTCACCGCCAGGTTCCCTGCAGGGACCAGAGCCGCAGTGGAGCCCCCTGGAACCCCCCTCCCATCCCGAGTCAGAATCGGGGCTCAGAACCAGTCGTGTATTGGGGCGCCTGGGTGGCTTAGTTGGTTAAGCGTCCGACTTTCACTTAGGTCATGATCTCGCGGTTCGTGGGTTCGAGCCCGGCGTCAGGCTCTGTGCTGACTGCCAGCTCAGAGCCTGGAGCCTGTTTCAGTCTATGACTCCCTCTCTCTCTGACCCTCCCCTGCTCACGCTGTCTCTCTCTCTTAAAAATAGACAAAACATTAAAAAAAAAAAAAATTTTTTTTTAAGAAATAAATAAAAAACATTTAAAAAATTGTTTAAAAAAAAAAAGAACCAGTCGTGTATTTTCAGTTTTGGGATTTCACCTGTAGGTCGTGATGCCCAGCAGCTTTGGAGAAGCAGCCAGAAGGCAAGGCTCAGCAAGCCCTCTGAGGGCCGGACACTGAGTATGTCAGGCTTGCAGGCCATCCGAGCCGCTGCGGGGACCCAAAGCCACGCAGACAACATGCGAAGGAATAGCAGAGGCTGCGTCGCGGTTAAACGCCACTGACGGAAGGGAAGGGGCCCCGCGGGCCTGAGGCCCCGTCACATGAAGGGCGGTAAAACGCAGGTGACCACGGAGTGGAGGGAAGACAAAGAACACAGAAACGGGCTCTCGATCCCCAATTCTGACTTAAAGCAGTTTTGTAGAATCTAATTTTAATATGTGCAAATATTCAACTAGGTATAAACCCCTCTTCCTTTTGTTCTTATATGACTTTAAAAAGAAAACACATTTATAAATTAAACACGAAATACAATAGCAACAACATTCAAATTAAAAATATAAATTCAACATAGCAGATGCCGCCGCTCTGCTGACGCTAAAGCGCCCTGCGGTGACTCAGTCCGACCGTTTTCCTCCACCACCAGCCCTCCCCCGAGTGGGCGCCGCCCTCGCACAAGCACGTCACTGACGCGTCCAGGGCTGCTCGGGGTCACGGTCACGGGGGGAGAGCAGAGCTCGCGGGCACCAAGCCCGCCTGGAGGGCAGCCCCTGAGTGATCAGAGCACGTGCATATGCGATGTGTGCACGGTGCACATGTGTTACATTGTGCGCATGCTGCATGTGCACGCGTGTTGTGTGTGTCATTGTACATGCATGTGCTTGTATGTTGCGTGTATGTTGTGTTGTGTGCTATGGCTGTGGTGTGAGTGAGCAGTGTGTGCATGTGTGTGGTGTGTATATTGGGTTGTGCTGTATGCTCACGTGTTGTGTGTGCATGTGTAGTGTGCTGGGCATGTGCACACATATGTGTGCTGGGCACTGTGGCATGTGTGTGCACGTGTGCTCACAGTAGCGTCAGCTGGGAAGCAATAATGCCTGAAGCTGCCCACACTCAGGGACACCCCTGCCCGCATGTCACCGCACCCAGCACAGGGCAGACGCATGGCAAACCCTGGAGAGAGAGAAGGAGGTGCACCCCAAGAATCGCCCTTCCCCCCTTTCCTCTGGCACACCTGCTGGGGGGGCGGGGGGGCCCAGAGCTGTGCTGGAACCAGGGGGCCCCGGGGAAGGGTCCCTAGCCCGACACAGACCCTGACAGCTGACGGGGCCTCCTGGGGACCCAGCACTCACAGAGGGAGGAAACACAATAGAAATGACGCCTGGCGGCACCGGGGGCTGAGCTGTGTCTGCGGCTCTGCTCAAGGTCGGGACACGCAAACTGATGGGGCTGTCCCTGCGCCTCGTGGAGTAGACACACACGCACACAGACACACATGTACGCACTCACACACATACATGCACACAGACACGTGCACACGGAGACACACATGCACCAACAGGTATATACACAGATACATGCGCGTGCGCACACATACACACACAGAAATGTCCATGCACTCACACACACATACATGCAGATTAGATACACATGAACTCCTACACACATGCACCCATGAACGCATACATACACATGCACACGCATGCACACAGACACACACATGCACTCATAAACACCTGCACACACAGACACGCATGTGTGTGCACACACAGACACGTGCATACAGGCACACGTGTACACAGACACGTGTGTACACACACGCACACATGTGCATATACACAGACACGTGAACTCATGCACACACAGACACACGCACACAGAGAGACAACGCACACATGCGCACATACACACTGCCACATGCATGCACTCACACGCACACAGACACGCATGCACACATGTCCTTCCCCCAGCACCCCTCCCGTGAAGTTGTGCTGCAGGTGGGTACTTCCCGTGTCCCTACGACTGCATGGCCCCCGGGGCGCCCCAGGCCGGCACTGCCATCGCGGGAGGGCCAGCGCCCTCTGGAGCCCAGCGTCCCATCCCGGCTCGCTGGGCCGCGCGTCCTCGGCAGCAGGTTTTACGGAGCTCGTGGGATGCGGGGACAGGGCCGTCCGCTCCCGCCTCCTGGGAAGGGGGTCCTTTCATAAATAAAAGAGCTGGCGCTGGTCTCCAGACTGTTTTTATTATTGGCTTAATTTGTCTTCCCAGATACAGATATAAATATTTTACATGCCGTCGCCTAGAGATTTGGTTATGACAGTCACGCCTGCTCCCCGCGCACCCACAGAAACACCTGAGCGGGGAGTCCACCCCCACCTCACCTGCCAGACCGCCGGCCACCTCTGCGGCACAAGGGTCCGGGCGAGGAACAGAGCCGTCAGGGGGCAGCTGTGAGAAGATGACACGACACGTGGGCTCTTACTCAACACCTCAGAGCTGCCCCAGGGAGCTGGACCCTGAGTGCGGAGACCCCATCTCTGAGCCCAAGCCCTGAAGGACATCACGGACTTGACACCTTAGGCACAAGCCTCAGAGGAAATTTAAACGTGAGCAATTAAACCCAAGAGAAAGCCCCAGAGGCCCTGTGCCACCACCCCCGAGAAGCCCCCAGGCTCCCATCCAGCACCTGCAAGTGCGGCCACACCCCAGACGCCCCCACCCTCCCATCCAGCACCTGCAAGTGCGGCTCTAATTCTCGCTCAGGAGTTAAACCTGCCACGGCAGTGCCTTGGTGCTGGAAGTCCCGAGGAAATGTGACGAGAGCCTACAGGCATTCGTAAACGACTTCTGGGAAGGTGCTGGAAATATGACCACGTAAATAGCTCTGTGGCTTTTCTATACAGTAGTAACAATCAGCTGGGGGGAAATCCCGACACGTTTCATTACGGCAGCAGAAGACACATTCTAGGTAGGATTGTTTCTACACAATTGAGAGACTTGTTTAAAGAGAACAGTAAAGCTTTACCGAGCCGTGCGACAGGAGGCTGGAGGCACGCGTGTGTGTGGACAGAACGAGGTCCCGCAGAGGTGCCCAGCCTGGTCCCGAGACCCCGCGAATACATCACCTTACACGGCAGAAGCGAACGACGGTGACTTGGGGACACGGGCCTAGACTGTCTGTGGCTGAGGTCACGACAAGGGTCCCCAGGACAGGGAGCAGGAAGGTCGGAGTGAGGGAGGGAGAGAAGAGGGCTGCGGGGGCCAGAGGGAGGGAGGGAAGCTGGGCCCCCCTGGCTTTGGGGGGGACCCGCCTCCCGGGGGCCCCAGGAGGAGCCAGCCCCTCCCACTGGTCAGAATCTGGCTCCTGAACCTATTACTTCAAACCCCAACGTTTGTGGCCATTTGTTACAGCAGCGACAGGGAAAAAATACATCATGTTTTAAAGAAAAAGAAGGGAAAAGAAAAATGTGTAAAACTGAGTTTGTTCCAAAGTTATGCATAGGTTTACCCCATTTCAATCAAAATCGAAGCTAGTTTCCATTGGGTACGACAGCGTAACCACACATCGTCCTAAATAAACAGGACCCGTGAGAAGGGCCCGTGGGGGCGTGCACCCCCACGGCACTGGCTGTGTGCATGGCGTGGCCGCTGCAGGGCCTGGGGACCGCCCCACCAAGACAGGCTTATCTGAGTGTCACCATCATGTGCGTCATATGCTATTTGGCATAAAACAAAATGCCGTTTTTCCTGTCAAAGCAGTGAAAATATGAAAACACAAAACTGCCTTTGCTGGTGCACTGACTCCTAAGGGAGTGGTGCCTGCAGCCCCTGGGACGGGGGCACCGAAGGGGCAGCCGGCTTCGTCGGGGGGGCTCTGGCCGGGGAGGAGGGGCCAGGAAGCTGGGCTCCAGGGCAGGGTCAGCAGCCCCCGAGGGACCCGGAGGCCCCGCAACCCAGGGGAGGCCGAACTGGGGTCTGATGCACGCGGGGCAGCGGCAGGCAGGAGAGGGTGGCGGTGACACTGGCGTCCCTGTTTGCAGGCCGGGTAGACGTGGCCCGGTGCGCGGGGTCCGGGCGAGCGGTGGTCCCCAGGGCCACGTGCAGGCGGTGGGCAGGGGATCCTGCCCAGAGGGGCTGCGGCTGGGGGCGCCGGGAGCGAGGGGCTGGGCCAGGCCTCACCTGGCCTGTCACAGCGTCACTCTGGCCCTCGGGGGGCACAGGCCTGCCCACCACCCTCACCCAGGCTGCCCGCCCCCTGCATCCACAGAACCCTGACCCTTTTCTGGGAGAAGGTGGTGCTCCCACTCTTCATCCCTCAAGGGTTTAAGCACAAATGAAAGAAGCCTAAAGAGCACCCGGGGGACTCAGTGGGTTAAGCGTCCGACTTCGGCTCAGGTCATGATCTCACAGTTCGTGGGTTCGAGCCCCACGTCGGGCTCTGTGCTGACAGCTCAGAGCCTGGAGCTGCTTCAGATTCTGTGTCTCCCTCTCTCTCTGACCCTCCCCTGCTCATGCTGTCTCTCTCTCTCTCTCTCTCAAAAATAAATAAAGCATTAAAAGAAATTAAAATAAAAGTAGCTTAATTACTTTTTAAACATGGCTATGAGAGACTCTTGAATGCCGAGAACAAACTGAGGGCTGTGGGGGTGGGGGGAGGGGAGGGGGGTGATGGGCGTGAAGGAGGGCATTTGTGGGGATGAGCCCTGGGTGTTATATGGAAACCAACTTGACAATCAACTATTTAAGACAAAATACAAATAAATAAATAAATAAATAAATAAATAAATAAATAAATAAAAACCCTCTGATGCTTTTGTATTCAAATGTTACCCAGGAAGTGAGTCAGATCACTGATATGGAAATGAGGCTGTGCCCTGACACCTGCCTCCCCGCTCACCCTCCTCCCGCCCCACCTTCCTCCCCGCCCACCGACCGCGGCAGGTTCCGTGGACGCCTGCGAGCAGGGGGGGCCCAGGGCTGGTTTGGAGGGGGCGGCCCGTCCCTGCGGGCCTTCACGGCTCGCACAACACTAAGGCCCCGGCACCCACCAGCTGGACTTGTGTGGCTGCCAGTCACGGGCCGAGTGACAGCGGAGGGGCCAGGCCACCGTCCCACGCACACTTCCAGAGCCTTCCTGGAGGCCCTGCTCTGATGGCTCAGCGGCGATCGTCCCAGGGCACCGAGTGGTGATTCCTGAGTCTCGGCCCCTAAGGTTAACCCCTCCACACCTGAGTGGTGGCCGGGCCACTATTCCGCACACAAAGGACCAAACAGGGCCCTGCCCATCCGCGCCCCCCGCTCGACGCCCCAGGGCACACCCCCACCCCACCACACCTGACAGGTACGGTCACAAGTACCCTGCGCAGCTTCTCAGCCGCCAGGGGCCCAGGACCAGGATGCGTGGTGGCCTGTGGGGCTATGGGCTGGGGGGACGCTCCGCTGCCAGGTGGGCCTCCCATCTCCTGCGGTGGAGAGGGGTGCACGGAAGCCTTGTCTTTGTCAAATAAGGAGTAGAAACCTGGGGAACCTGCGCAGGCAGGACAACAGCAGAGAACACCTGGGCTCGCCTGTGAGGGGCAGGTGCCAAGGCAGAGGGAAGACACAGGAGGCAGAGGGGCCCTGGGGGCCGGGGGGGGGGCACCGGAGCCGAGGACCAAACACCTTGGGGCAAACAGGCAATAGGGGCTGTTTCACTCACTCTAAAAGCAGGACAGGCTTCAACCAAAGTGGGCGGGGCCGGGGCCAGTCCCCCGCCCCAGGCCCCGTGGGCGCAGCCCCTGGCCAGGCTGGGAGGAGGGGCTGGGGTCCCTGTTCCTGCTGCCAGCACTTGCCTCACCCCAACCAGGTACGAGGTGAGCCGTGGGCTTGTCACAAACAGCCCTTACCGGGCGAGGCTGTTCCTTCCACTCATACTCTGTGGGACGGTTTCATCATTAAAGGGTGTTGGACTTCGTGAAATGATTTTTCTCATCAGTTGAGAGGATCGTGTGGTTTTCTCCCTTATTCGATTACTAGATGCATTACAGGGACTGGTGCTCAGATGTCAGCCCAGCCTTGCGCCTGAGACAAATCTCACCTGGTCATCATGAACAATCCCCTTTACCTGTCTCTCTTCCCCATTTGCTGCTGTTTTGTGGGTGAGTTTTGTGTTTCTGTTCAGGGGAAGCATCAGTCTGTAGTCTTCCTGTAATGCCCCCGCCCAGCTTCGCTGCCAAGGCTGACGTCAGAGTCGGGCTACGCTCCCTCTGCCACAGCTTTGGAAGAGTTTGCGGTGGATGTGTGTTAATACTTCTCCAAGTATTTTTGTAGAATTCACCAGCGAGTCTGCTTTCCATTTGGGGAAGTATGTTACCTGCCCTCTTGCTTTCTTCACCTGTTACAGGTCTATTTTCACTTTCTATTTCTTTTTGAGTCAGTTTTGGTCATCTATCTCTTCCTAGGAATGTGTCCATTTCATTAAGTTGTGTAGTTAATTGGCACATAGTTGCTCAAAATATTCCCTTTTAACTCTTTTTATTTCTGTAAGGTTGATAGCAATGCCCCTCTTTCATTCCTGATGTTAGCAACGCACTTCTTCTGTCTCTGTTTTCTCTGTCTGCTTTTTTTCTTTGTTGGTCTTTACAAAGAGCCAATTTTGGGTTTTATTTTCCTCTACCATTTTTTCTATTCTGTTTTATTTACTTCCACTCTTACCAGGATTATTTCCTTTCTTCTGCTTGCTCCAGATTTAGTTTGCTCTCCTTATTCTATTTTCCAGAGGTGGAAGGTGAGGTTATTAATTGGAAATCTTTCTTCCCTGTGCTCACGGCTGCAGACTTCCCTCTGAGCACTACTGAAGCTGCACCAATAGGTCTGTGTATGTTTTGTTTTCATTCCCACTCATCTCAAAGTCTTCCCTAATTTCCTTGCATGTCTTCTCTGGCTCAGGGGCTACTCAAGACTGTGTTGTGGAATCTGCATGCACTTGTGGTTTCCCAAATTTCCTTCTCTTACCGATTTCTAGTTCTGTCCCAATATCATCAGAGAAGATACTTTGTACGATTTCAGACCCTCCAGAGCATGCTGACGTACCCCGACCCAAACACATGGCCCGCCCAGGACAGCATCCCAGGGGCACGCGACGAGACCACGCGTGGGGCTGCTGGGGGAGCAACCTGCTGTGGCCTCGTGGGTCCAGCTCGGGGACGGCAGTGCTTGCATCTTCTCTTCCCTTCTGTACCTGCTGTCTGGTTTTCCGTCCACTACTGAGAGTGTGGCACTCGAGCCCCCACCTGTGGTTGAATTGTCTATTTCTCCCTTCACTTCTAAGTCCAGGATGAGCTCATCTCAAGATCCTTAATTTAGTTACATCTGCAGAGATGGTTATTCCAAATAAGGTCCCGTTCACAGATGCCCGGGTACCCGGTGGGCATACTTCTGGGGTGGGCACTCTTCCACCCATTCCACAGGGACAGTGAGCTAACTGCACAGAGCCAGGCTCTCACCTGTCATGCAGCTCTGAGAGACAACAGGAGCCCAACCCGGCTCTCCTGACCGCACGGCCTGGCCCCCCCACCAGAGCCCTGGGGACAGGAGGCCCACGAGGAGCATTCTTCAGTGGCTGTGTCCCGGGGCTTGCTCTCACCTGCGTCCTTGCACAGCCACAAGGTTGGACCGGGTGACATATCTGGAGTGATGACAGCCCCACCTATTAAGCAACATTGACCCCCACCCCCACCCCGCCAGGTGAGGACCAGCCTTTCCAGCGGCCAGCGGACCCCTCCGGCCTCGCAGGCACCCCTGTGAGCACTGGGGGACCACATCCAGGGAACTTCGGGGAAGAAGGCCTCTCTGAAACTCTCCCCTTCCCTGGTCTCACTCTGCAAAGGCCTAGGCCATCAGCACTGTGGGCGGAGGGGTCCTCGGAGACCGGGGGTTGCCCCGGAGCCCCTGCCCCATCGCGGTGCCACTGGGTCTCCCCGAGAGGACAGAGGGGGCGCGGCCTCCCAGCCCGCCAGCACCACCAGGCGCTCCCCTCCACGCGGCCGCCCTCCCTCCCTCCCCATGCTCCCACTGCAGACGTGACAGGCAGCCACGGGAAGTGGCCAGATTTGACTTCCTCTCTTAACGGCAGTTTCTATTCCAGTTTCCATGGAAACAGCCATAGGAATGTGGGCAAGGAAGGGGGAGCAAGAATCTTTAAAATAATGGCAGTTGAAAAACTTTCAGGGGCCTGTATTTCCTGCTACAAGGGTTTCCATGGAAACACAAACCAAAGACAGAGCAGGATGGCGAAGGCTCTGGGTGTCTTCCACCATGGTTCCCGCCGCCCCAGGGACGACCGTCCACCCTTCACAAGGAAGGAGCACGTTCCCAGATCCCTCAGGCCACCTTCTCCAGGGCCCCAGGGGTGCAGACGCCACGAGGGAGCAAGGGAAAGGGGCCGGGGCCTCCCACCCTGGAATAGGACCCGAGAAACCAGACACCACTCTCCTCCCCCCAGGACCACGGCCCGCACCCCAGCCACACACACCCCTGGGTGGCAGACAAGGTGGGGGTGGGGGGAGCAGGGCCTGGTACCCCGGCCCCTGGTCTGACTCAGACGCAGCACACGCACACACCCTCTCACACGCAGCAAACGCAGGGGCACAGCCGGGCCAGGGAGAATAGTGTCAGCAGTGTCCGACCTGTGTCCCTCGTCCTCAGATGGACTCGCTGCCCCCAAACCCCTGTCCAGAACCATCCGCTGGGGGCCGTAGGCCCAGTTCCGGGCTGCCACAGAGCATGGCCCAAGGCTTCAGCACCCAGGGATACCGTGGCCTCTGCAGCCTCGGTTGCTCTGGTTGGTGGCCAGTGCGCCGGCCCTGGGTGGAGACAGGGGGGCGGGTGGGGGGGACGTGGAAGGGCGTGGCCTGAGGGGAAGGGCTCTGAGCTCTGCCCATGTGCCCTCCTCCTTCTCTCACTAAGCAGGACTCGGGAGCCCGCTACCTCGTCTCCTCCTGTGCCGAGGTCCCCATCCTGGAAGCTCCTTCCCCTCCAAGCACTGGGGCCCCTGTTGCCCATGCGTCTTCCCACGTGCTGCATTCACGGGGTGGACACAGGGCCGTGTTCAGCCGTCGCCCCCCACAGGCCGGTGTACACTGCCTGCCTCCTGGGGATTCCAGAGACCCCAGGGCCGCCGTGGATGCGCAGCGTGCGGTGGACCGAGGCCAGGCCCCGGCTGCAGCCCCCGCCCGGCCTCCGCGGCCCCTGTGACAACCGGCCAGAAGCTCGGAGCACGGGTGGGGAGCACCTCTCCCTGCGGGGAGCACGGCGGAACGTCACATTTTCACTGAAGTTAGAGGCAAGCTCATCAACGCTGGTCTCAGGCGCCTGTCCTGAGTTTCCTGTGAGGAAGCCAGCCGCCCCCCACACCCCCAGGCGCCATCACACCCAACACCCCCCTCCCCCCGCCCTGTGTGGGCCTGCACAAGGCCAGTGAGAGCCAAGTTTGAGGGGTGCCGCGGCCTGGGCCCCGACGCCTCCCCGCGCCATTCCAGCTCCGTAGAGTCAGAAGGGAGACACGAGGCAGTGACATGAGCCTAGAAGCCCAAACACACAGACGTTAGCCGGCCTGCGTGGCGGCGCCCAGCTCTGACGGCTCGTGTCCCGTGGACAAATCACCCACTGCTCGCCTGGCGTCCACACAGCCGGAGCGGGTGCCAGGCACAGGGTGCTCCCTGAGGGCGCAGGGCGGACAGCAGAGGCAGGGGCCCCGTGCCCACGGCCACAGGGTGAGGGGGGGCGAGGCCGTGCCCGGCCCGCGCTTCAAGGTCACTCTGCAGCCAACGGTTGATGAAGACTGGGGCTCCGAGGAGGCTTGAGGGAGGGACCCTCCACGGACCCAGGTCAGAGGAAGCACCCAGGGAGATGTTTCAGCCGTAGTGAGACCCACCCATGAAAACACTCATCCCAGAGACAGCCGTGGCGTCGGCCACAGACCACAGCCCAGGCGGGGCCTGGAGGCGCACACGGCAAGAGGACAGTGAGTGCAGACGCAGGAGGCGGGTGCCCCCTCAGTGTCCCGAGGACAGAGGGAGAGCCTTCGGCCGGGCTGCAGACACTGCACAGTTACGTGCTCTCAGGTCACTGTGGCTTCAGTGCAAGGGTCTCGTGCGGCTGGGCCTCCAGGGTCTTTTCCCCCCCTGCACCGGGTCTTGACCCTGGAGACCCCCTCGGACGTCATCTGCCCCCCCCAGAGCTGCAGCGGGGCAGAGACAGGGTGGCCAGCAGCCTGGGGTGCCTGGGGTGCTGCCAGTGTTTGCACTGAGAGCCCCTCATCCCTGGAGCCCCCAGCGGGGGGCAGGGTCCTTGCAGAGAGGGGACAGCTTGTAAGTTAAAGCTCCTTCAGTTGGGGAGGGGAGGGGGGAAGAGAAGACGGAGCAGCCGGTACAGGGCACCGTGTTCACGGGTGTCCCTGATGCCCCACCTGTCTGACCCCAGAGCTCACGCTCCTGACGATCTGAACCTGACCTGGTAACCTGGGGAGAGGGAAGCAAAAGAAGGCATCAAAACATGTCACCGTTTTGGAAACTTTGCAGCGGGCTGGCCCTCCCCCTGCACAGCCCGGGGGCAGCCGTGACGGCCAAGGCCGGTCCTGACGGTGACCCCAAGCCGTCGCCTGGGATCCGCCCCGGGACAGGAAGTGGAGCAGGTGGAGAAACCGGGGAGACTGGGGGAGGAACGGGAGGGGTGGGGCGGGGGGAGGGCCTCCCAAAAGTGCTGCTGCCTCCTCTGAACTCACTGTGTGGCCACCAGGACTTCCTGTTCTGGAAGCCAATGTCCAGCGGCTTTCCCTGGGGCGGGGGCGGGGGCAGGGGGAGGCAGCTCCTGAACCTCCATCCCTCAGATCAGATTCCCTGTCACCCAGCTCGCGGGGCCGGGCCCCGGGGGCCAGCACAGGGGGACAGCTGTGCGCGGTGACCCAGGCCCCGCACGGTGGGGGCGTTAGCGGGAAGTGGCTCGGCGGGGAGAGAGCAGGACTCAGGCCTCTGCTCAATCAGACCATCTCGCTGCCCACAGCGGGTGGGGAAGCACCTGTCCTTGCAGAGGGCGGGGGACCCCGGGCCGCAGCCCCTGCCCCATGTCAGTGGCTGAGCATCCACTGCTGAGGGCCGGCCCCTCGCACAGTGGGACCCAGGCCACCAGAACCAGCCCCTGCGCCCCCGCCTTGCACCCAGCCCGCCGGTTCCCAGGTGCCGGCCTGTCTGCAGCCCAGGTCGCCCACGTCCACCGAGGAAGCCAGGACGGCGGGTTTCCACGGGGCCCTGGTGTCACGTCCGCGGTCCCCGACGGCAACCGCTCAAACTGTTACCCCCACGCACCCTCCGCCCCGACTCCCAACGCGCCCCCGCCCCTGACCCCCAACGCGCCCCCCGCCCCTTACCCCCACGCGCCCTCTGCCCGCGGCCTGGCTCTGTCTCTGGGCCCGTCCCCAGAGGGCTCTGACCCGCGACTGCAGGAACAGCCCCTGGCGGCCCCCCGCTGAGGCGGCAGCAGGAGGCGGATCCCTGACAAGGAGGGTGGGGAACAATCAGGTCCCCGCAGACCGACCGACCGACCGACCGACCGGAGGCCCCCGTCCTTCCTGCCCCGAACCCCGCGAGACACGCGTAGAGGAAGTGATGCGTCCTTGCTACAAGCCACCAGCTAACGTAGCTCCTCCACAGCCGAGCCGTCGCCCGCCCGGAGCCGGGCCCGGGGAGCACAGCGGCCCCCCGACGGCCCCAGGCCTCCTGCCCACACACGCTGCGCGCCCGTCCACACAGAGAAACAATCCCGAGACGGGTGTGGACGGCATGACCATCTCCCAGATACTTCACTCCTTCAGTTTTACGAAGTGGGGAAATCGCATCTTCCAGGATTTAACGGTTTTCTGAAATAATTACCCCAATTCTGGGGAAATGCTGAGGCTCGTGTCCGTCTGGGCTGCCCATAGCCGGGAGGCAGGACACGAGGCTGATGGGCCGCCTGCACCCTCTGACCCTGACCTCTGACCTCACACTCGGGGCCGGATGACACTGAAGGTGACAAGGTCCCCTCCGCCATGCCGCCTGCCTCCTTCCCTGCGGCATCCGGTCCTGCCTGGTGCCTGAGCTGCCTGCACTCAGGAGGGCGGCCCCAGACACGCCTAAGGACTCAGGCAGACCAGGGTGTGGGGGGGCAGCTGCCCGGGGTCACTCCCACCTGCTCGCGCAGCTGCGGCCCCAGGCAGCAGAGCCTCTGGTAGGAGCGGCCAGGGAGGTGCCGAGGGACTTGGGGGGCCAGGGCTGCACCCTGTCACCGGGAAGCAGGTGACAGGATCAGTGCTGGGGACGAAGCCGTGTCACCTGCTCCCGGGCCGCATGGCCAAGGCCTGGGTGGTGGGGGGTTCAGAGCACAGGTGCTGGGGCACGGTGGCCACTGGGCCCCCAGCACTCGGGGCCACAGGAGCATCAGCGCAGGGATGCCAGGCAGACAGGGGAGGCAGGGCTGGGGGCAGGGCTAGGGCAGCTGGGGGCAGGGCTGGGGGCAGGGCTGGGGGCAGGGCTGGGGACAGGGCTGGGGGCAGGCTGGGGGCAGGGCTGGGGCAGGGCTGGGGGACAGGGCTGGGGACAGGGCTGGGGGCAGGCTGGGGGCAGGCTGGGGGACAGGGCTGGGGCAGGGGCTGGGGACAGGGCAGGGCTGGGGGGAGGGGGCTGGGGGACAGGGGGACAGGGCTGGGACAGGGCTGGGGGCAGGGCTGGGGGAGGGGGCTGGGGGCAGGGCAGGGCTGGGGCAGGGCTGGTGGGGTCAGGGGGGGACAGGGCTGGGGGTGGGCTGGCAGGGCTGGGGAGGGCTGGGGGGCTGGACAGGGCTGGGGGGAAGGCTGGGGGCAGGGCAGAGCTGGGGGACAGGGCTGGAGGGGGAAGGGGGCTGAGGAAGGCCGGGGACAGGGCTGGGGGGAAGGAAGGCCGGGGACAGGGCTGAGGGACAGGGCTGGGGGCAGGGCTGGGGGACAGGGCTGGAGGGGGCAGGGCTGGGGGACAGGCTGGGGCAGGGCTGGGGGAGGGCTGGGGGCAGGGCTGGAGGGCAGGGCTGGGGGGACAGGGCTGGGGGGAGGCAGGGCTGGGGGCAGGGCAGGGGGCTGGGGCAGGGCTGGGGACAGGGCTGGGGGAGGGCTGGGGGCAGGGCTGGGGACAGGGGGGGAGGGCTGGGGGCAGGCTGGGGAGGGCTGGGGAGGGCTGGGGGCAGGGCTGGGGGAAGGGATGGGGGCATGGGGGCAGGGCTGGGGGGGCAGGGGCTGGGGGAGGGCTGGGGCTGGGGGCTGGGGACAGGGCAGGGGAGGGGGGGGGGGGTGGCCAGGAAGGGGCTGGGGGCAGGGGAGGGCTGGGGGGGGGCAGGCTGGGGAGGGCTGGGGGAGGGGCTGGGGGTGGGGGCTGGGGGCAGGGCTGGGGGGGCAGGGCTGAGGGGGGACAGGGCTGGGGGAGGCTGGGGGCAGGGCTGGGGGCAGGGCTGGGGCAGGGCTGGGGGAGGGGGCAGGCCAGGGGGGGCAGGGCTGGGGGACAGGGCTGAGGGGGAGGGGGGGGCAGGGCTGGGGAGGGGCTGGCAGGGCTGAGGGGGGCAGGGGCTAGACAGGGCTGGGGGACAGGGCTGGCTGGGGGCTGGGGCTGGGCTGGGGGACAGGGCTGGGGGCAGGGTGGGGGCAGCAGGGTGGAGGGGGCAGGGGAGGGGGCAGGGGTGGGGGGCAGGGCTGGGGGGGCAGGGCTGGTTGGGGGGGGGCAGGGGGCAGGGGTGGGGGGGGCAGGGGTGGGGGGCAGGGGTGGGGGGCAGGGCTGAGGGGCAGGGGTGGGGGCAGGGCTGAGGGGGCAGGGCTGAGGGGGCAGGGCTGAGGGGGCAGGGCTGGGGGGCAGGGCTGGGGGGCAGGGCTGACGGCAAAAGGGCCGCACGTGGGGGTCCTGAGATGCTCTGCTGTGCAGGTTCTCTCTGATCGTGGCTGACGGGCAGGGACGTGAGGGCCTGGCTGAGGAGCGAGGAGTTTACCCTGACGACCAGAGGTCACGGGTCACGGCCTTCTGTAGGACTCTTCAGGATAAGAATGGTTTTTACACTTTAAGTAATTGAAAACCCAAAGAGTAATATTTCCCTATTCATGAAAATTATAGGGAACTCAGATTTCGGGGTGACAGGTAGAGCCTCCCTGGGCCCGGCCACACTCATCCGGTTCCACGCTGACCGGCTGCGTCCACGGCGGAGACCACAGGGCCCGCGCAGCCAAACTATTTACCCTCTGGAACTTTAAAGAAAAAGTTTATCAACCTCTGCAGCAAATGATCAGAAGTCATTAAAGATTTCTCACCCGGGAGCGCCTGGCGGCTCAGTCAGTTAAGCGTCCGATTTAGGCTCAGGTCATGATCTCACAGTTCGTGGGTTCGAGCCCCGCATCGGGCTCTGTGCTGACAGCTCAGAGCCTGGAGCTGCTTTGGATTCTGTGTCTCCGTCTCTCTCTGACCCTCCCCTGCTCATGCTCTGTCTCTCAAATATAAATAAATGTTAAAAAATTTTTTAAAAAAAGATTTCTCACCTAAGAAGGGCCCAGACTAAAACAGTGATACAGCCCCAGGGGCCGCGGAGGAAGACGGGGCTGTCCGCCACCTCCTGAGGGGATGATCTGATTTGGGCAAGATCAGGACACACAGGGAAGCGAGTTAGACCAAAGCCAGCTGAGTGTGCAAACCTTGAGTCCCACGCACGCACACCGCGCATCACGTCTCAGCTGTGGCCCACGGCGGCCTCACGGTCCGCAAGCACTTTACCCAGATTCTCCCCAGGACGCAGGTGCGCTGACCCCTCGCACAGCGGTCCACGGTGCCGTCAGGTGAAGACTCCGTGCCCTGCCGGGGGTGCAGGCAGGACTGGGCAGGCCCACCGGGGTCCAGCCCCTGACGGAGGCCCGAAGGGCTCACCCTGCCGGACCCGCTGACCTCAGGCCGCGTCAAGGGCTGGCCGGGTCGGAGCCATCCTCGGAGCCAGCCGGTGATCCTGCACGCCGCTCAGTTCCCCAGCGAAAACAGTTTCTACCATCCAATTAAAGCCTCTGGTGCCGATTTTGATAGTGACACCTGCAGTACTAGGTAACCACCCACAGAATGTTCCGGATGCCCATGGTCCCCAGAGGGGAGACTCAGCGGGCACTTGTCACAGTTTTTGTGCCTGAGACGGTGAAAGTAGGCCGGCGTGTGGGTAGCAACACCTCTCACTCTTGGGGCTGGAGGAGCTCCTCACACAGACATGGACCGGGACCCCGAGGACCCGCCGCGAGCCCCGGGCACCCACGGCAGCGGCTGCATCTGGGTCCCCTTCCCTAGAGGCCGGAGGAGACTTCCTTCTCCAAAGACACAGCGACCGCAAGGATGAGCATTTAATGTTATGTCTGATGCAAGAAAGAAGGCAGGACACAGGAGGTGGGTGTCCCGTGTCCCCACGGCGTCACCCCAGTACCACTAGCGCCCACGCTTGAGCTGGAGGAGTGATCGGCTCGTCCTTCCTTCCCCCTGCCTGTCGTGTGATCCACGCCTTCCGCTAGTCAGTGCCTCCAGAGAAGCAGATGGAGAGGATGTACAGACAGAGACGCAGACAGACGGATGTACGGAGACGCAGAGAGATGGATGTACAGACAGAGACGCAGACAGACGGATGTACACACAGAGAAGCAGATGAACAGATGTGCAGATACAGAAGAGAAGCTTCATTCTAGGAACTGGCTCACGTGGTTACAGGGCTAAGTCACAGGGCCTGTGGCCCGCCCACCAGACACCCAGGAAAGCTGGCGGTGGGATTCAGTCTGAGTCCAAAGGCTTGAGAACCATTAACTCCGACGTCCAAGGGCAGGAGAAGCCAGCCACCCCAGGCCAAGGAGAGAGAGTAAATCAGCCCTTCCTCAACCTTTTTGTTCTATTTGGGCCTTCACTAGATTAGATGAGGCCCACCCACAGGGCAGACCACCGACCTCCCTTATAGTTACTGAATCACGTGTGAATCTCGATTCGAGAACCACCTCACAAACACACCCCCGAGTAACATTTGATCGGCTCTCTGGGTGTCCCTGAGCCCAGTCGGGCTGACACATAAAACTCACCATCAGAATGGCAATGATAAGTGAGGTGGTACAGACTCTAATTACAAGTACTTGTTGAACTATGTGGATGACAGTTATTTGAGGAGTGTGATAAATTACACCCCCACATACACACACACAAAACATTCTCACCTAAATATTTTTAGAAGATAAAATTTTTGTATAAAGGCAAAATTATTACTCTCATAAAATTATAAAAAATACACGTCAGAGATTTTGTTTAACTAATTAGCTCCTAAGAAACCAGTAAGATATAACAGTTGGTAAAAGGATTGACACACATACACTCCGCAATGAGGAATTCTGAGATGAGCTTATAAGTGAGTAAACACTGGCCCACATCCGGCCAGTTGTGTTCCCCAGATGCAGCTTATGTGCAATTCTACGGGCATTACTCTAAGTCTGCACAACTCAGGGATGTAAAATAGCCCACGGACAAGGAAGGACACGGGCCCCGCGCAGTGGGGGCAGACCGGCGCCCCACACTAGTCGTTCGGTCCGCATTTCAAAGTCTTGCAATTTTCCCCGACAGCGTATTAGTGTCAATAAACGAAATGTGGCCACGTAAACGAAGATCTAATCAGCTTCAGCAGGTGAATCATGACTGGGCAGCAGCCACCCGGGAGGCAGAGGGGGCTCCGCTGACCCGCACGAGAGGAAGGTTCGCAAAGGCAGCGAGAGGACGTGAGCAGAAGAAGATAGGTGTTTATTAGCAGGGTTCCTCCCCCGGGGGACCCGACGGGCTCCATCGGCTTCCTGGGACGGACCCGGAAGTCCCACGGCGCCTGGTAAAGCTCACTGTCCAGGGGATGGAAACCGCAGGCAGGTTAGAGTTGAGTCTTGTGGCTCACGGACTGCCCTGGGGCCTTAGCCCGAGTGACACCACGTTGGGCCTGTGGTTTTCGTTTTAACGCTGGAAAGCGCCCAGGTCTGTGGGCCTGTGATGCCGCCTGTCCCCCTCAGCCCCCCGCTTCTAATCCCTTCTTTGAGAAAAGGTGTTCAATTGATTCGTGCCAAACCCTTGATTCCCCAGGGCATCAAGGCCGTGATTCATTCGGCGCTTTCAAGCGCTCCAAGTGGCGAGGACAGACCTCCTAGACCCCCAGGACATCAGGGACGCAGCACAAAGACGGGCAGTGTGTCAACCTCAGCGATCACTGGGCGCCTGGAGCAAGGGGAGAACGTGTCAGAACGGCCCGCTAGGGTCCCCGGAGAGTGTAGACACCACGGCTGTGCCTGTCAGAGTCACAAGTAAAATGATTTAGATGGTTTCCTTTTCTCTGTTTCTCAGGAAGGGAGGGAGGGAGGAAGACAGAGGGAGGGAAATCATGAAAAACTCATCTCCTTTCGCACTCTGCCTCTCACCTGCTGTGCGACCTTGGACAACTTACTTAACCTCTCTGCATCGCAGTGTCCTTACCTACTAAACAGGAGTCTAGCCGCCGGGACCAAAGGCCTGTGTGAGGATCAAGGTAACTCACCCACGTCAAGTCCTTGCCTGGTGCCTGAACCATCTGTGTGGTTTGTCTTTTCTGCAGGACCCGGGAGCCTTTCCCACGACCCGCAGGGCTGGACACGGACCTTCCTGGCCCTCGGGCCCAGCTCTCAGCTGGCACGTTCCTGGAGTCCCACGGACGTGCAAGAACAGAGATGGCCCCCTTCCCGCCCGTGTCCGCGCCCTCGGCCTGGGCCCCGTGCCCGCCCCTCCCGCGCCACTCAGCCGCTGCACGGGGCTGCCATGGACTGGGCGCCGGCTGCTCCGCATGTCGCCAGAGTGCCCCCCGCTTCGCCCACCAGGCCCCCTCGGACCCGCTCACGATAACCTGCTGTCTGTCCACAGCTGCGACCCCAGTGAGGTGAGGGCCATCCGACAAGTACTCCCCCACGTCGCCCGATTCAAGTGGCGCTGGCGCCTTAGTCCTCAGACTGGACGCGGCTCCCAGCGCCCCCGCGTGATAGCGGGGTCCCTCCGGCGCGGGCCCTGCTCGGGCCTCGGGGTTGCGGCCCACGGGAAACACAAACGCCATGTGTGCACGGCCCCGGGACGCCTTCCACGGCCACACGGAGCCTGTCCCCCCACAAGGGGAACTTGAGCCATCTCCGTCCCAACCTCGGTGCGCTTCTCTGACTTTCTGGCAAATACCGGGGCGGCAAGGAGGGTGCGCCGGGCCGGAGAAAGCAACGTGCGACCCTGAAGCCGTCCTTTCCTGGGTTCTAAATGCCACTCGGTCCCTCCCTAAGAAACACTCTGCCGGTGCTGACCCCACCAGGGAGAAGCCCCTTCCGCCCAGCACCGCCCCTCGCCGCCCCCAGCCACTGACCATGCACACCGCCAGGGACGCCCCCCACTCCACGGGCGCCAGCGGGTCCCTCCCTGCCACCTGGCCAGGACCCCGGTCCCCTGAGTGTCACGGAACACGCATCCTAGTCCTGGGTTAAGCTGATTTCATTTTATTCCGTTTACCACACACTTATTGAGTGATTCTGAGTCTCTCCCACAGGAACCCTGTTCCAAAGGGCAGGGCCTGGTCCACAGTCCTCATCTGAGAGGGCGGCACACGGGGGCCACGCTCCAGGGCGGCTGGCACACGACGATGCCCCTGCAGACGGGCGCGGGGGCTGTGAGAGCCTGTGCATATGTAATGAGCTGTGCATGTGTAATGGACTCTGCATACCTAATGACATATGCATATGTAATGGACTGTACGTATGTAATGAGCGGCGCATATAAAAACGGCCCTACGCTGCATATGTAAATGAGCTCGGCCCCCTCACCCGCACGGCCACCGGAACCTCCACCCTAGGAGCTGGTATCAGCCTCACCTGACACCTATTGGTAGAAGAATATTCTGGTGATATTACTGGATTCTAGAGGTGGCCTCCACAACTGGTCTGTAACGTGTTTCACGTTGCTCACTGCGCTCTAACACCGGGTTTGCGGGACGCATTTCCTTTCTCTAAGCTGAACGGGTTCGGGCAGCTTCATCTCACGCCAGTAAAAATCGCCGTGAGCGCATGCGAGGCTCCCCCGGCTCCACAAAGCCCCGGGAGACGCCGCGCCCTCCTGCGGCCAACGAGAGACCCCGGGACATTTGCAGAACTTCTGCAAACTGGCTCATTCTCCTGCTCAAAAGAGGGCCACGAAACGTGTTTTCGTATGAATGCAACTGCGGCTACAACCCACGGCTGGCGTGGGCAGCAGGGTCGAACAGCCCTTCAGCTGAGAGCTCGCCGAAGCCTCATTTAGTTCTTACGGCGCGAGGACCGCGGCGCCCCGCAGGCCTCCTGGTGTGGACGGGTCTTCCCGGCCTCCTCTGCCGGGCGTGGAACGGACGGGGCCCTAGACCAGCCGGCCGGCCCGCCCTCCTCCCGGACGCGCCCACTGGGGCAGTGCGTGCCTTCTGACCACACTCCTGACCCGCTGCCTTCAGGGCAGCCCCTCTGGTGAGGCGGCGACACCCTCAGCGGCTCCTCGGGGGGCGCTCACCCCGGTGGGAAGCCGGTGACAGCCGCCCGCGCGGCCTTGCGGTCGGAGCCTGGGGGCTCGGGATCGGCGCCGGGGGGCCCCGCGGCCCCGCTCCCGCCGCTCCAGACCACCTGCCGCAGGTTCACAGGGCACGGCCGTCGCCCTCCTGCAAGGGCGGCTCTGCGTGGCTCCGGCTCCTAAACGTCAGAATCCGGTTCACGCAACGCCTGCTTTCTCCTTCCTTCCTTCCTTCTCACGGCTTTCACGGGCACCTGGGCCGCTGCTGCGGCGCCGGGCGGGGGGCTGGGGCGGCGGGGGGGGGGCTGGGGCGGCGGGCGTGGGGCTGGGGGCGCGGGGGGCTGGGGGCGGGGGGCTGGGGGCGGCGGGGGGCTGGGGCGCTGGGGGCTGTGGGGGCGGCGGGGGGCTGGGGGCTGGGGACGGAGGCGGGGGCTGGGGGCGGCGAGGGGGGCTGGGCTGGGGGTGGCGGGGGCTGGGGGCTGGGGCAGGCGGGGGCTGGGGGCGGCGGGGGGCTGGGGCTGGGGAGCGGCTGGGGACGGGGCAGGGGCTGGGGGCGGCGGGGGCTGGGGCTGGGGCGGCGGGGGGGGCTGGGGACGGAGGCGGGGCTGGGGACGGAGGCGGGGCTGGGGCTGGGGGCGGCAGGGGGCTGGGGTGGTGGGGGGGCTGGGGACTGGGGGCGGCGGGGGGCTGGGGCTGGGGGCGGCGAGGCCCGGGCCCTGCCCTCAGAGCTCGGCGAGGGAGGAAGGCCCTGTCCATCACACGAGCCCAGAGGTGCTGAGGTGCGTGGAGCCCCGAGACCCCTGGGAAGGCGCCGGGCTCTGGGGACAGAAGATGCTCGCTGTGGGTCTGAAGCCAGCCGGCCGGCGGAGGGCAGACCCAGCACTGCCTGACGGCGGGAGGAAAGGGGGGCATTTCTGGAAAGCACCGAATATTCAGGTGAGGAGAAACGGGGCAGGAACAGGGTGGGGGCAGGCGAAGTGTGGCTGCAAGGACGGCTCAGGCTGCAGGGGCCACACCACCCGCTGCGAGTTAGACCCAACCCCTCCACCTACGGAGGAGGGGGGCCAGCAGAGGGGCCGGGCAGAGGGAGGCTCCTGGCGACGGGCGGCCAGCGGCCGGGGCTGCCCCAGGGGCCTGGAGACGGGCCTCGGACAGGTACCTCGAGAGCCCAAGGCCCCATGTGCACGTGGCAGTGCCCAAAGTGGCCCACCCGCTGTGCAGGGCCGCGGAGTGAGGGGGGCCGGGGCCACTCAGGCGAGGAGGCCGCAGGCAATGTCCGGGAGGGCGTGGGAACCAGGAGGGAGGGAGACTCGGCCCGGGGGAGGGGGGTCGGCGTCCACTGGAGAGCTGGGCGCACACGTGGTCAGCAGCCCGCCCGCCCCCCAGCCCCCCTGCAAGCCTGGGGCTGCTGGAGGTGAACCCCCACCTCCACATGCTCTGTGCCCGGGAACTGGGGGCCGGGCCACGGAAGTGCTACTTTCCACAGTTATGCAGGGGGGATGGGGGTGCGGAGAGTTCTGCCCCGCCTGCCCCTGCTCCCAAGGAGACCCCCGCAGGCAGGGCAGGGGCAGCGGGCCAGCCCTGCCGTCCCCACCACGGCACAGCAACTTGGGCAGAAGCCGGTGCCGCGCCTGCCCGGCCTGGGCCCCTCAGAGAAGCGCCCCAGGGGCACAGAGCAGGCCTCGGCCTAGGACGAAAGGGGAGGTCGCCCGAAGCGGGCCTTCTGAGGCGGGCGGCCAGCGGGGCCTGTTCCCTCCAGCCTGTGGTCACAAGGGGAAATTGCAAAGTGACCCTAACCCAGCCGGCCACCGTCCTCCACCCTGTGGCGCCCCCGGGACATGCAGGACGGACCCCGAGGCACATACCTTTGTTGGGATGGCAGCTCAGGGCCTTGCCGCCTCTTCCGTGCTCATCCCCATACCCCCTGCACGGTGTCCGGCAGAAAACCCCAGGGGCTGCAGGGACACTGAGGCAAGCGGACGTCTCCTCTTCACCCACAGTGCACATCAGGCAGGAGGGCTCCAGTGTAGGGGAGGAAAACCTACCTCTACTCTCTTGTGTCCTGTCCTGGAGGTGTGCAAATTAACTGACTAAAACCAGATTAATGGGGGAAAAAGTCTGCACACTTTACTGATGTTAATATTTTTCATTTTATGTGCCTGGGGGCTTCACAGAAGTAAATACCCAAAAAGCAGTTACACTCGGGAACTTATAACCCACGCCACGAAAGGCGATAAGTAGCAGAAAGGTGACCAGACAGTGGAAAAGGGCCTCTAGGAACAAGAAATTGTGGGAAAGAGAGTGACGCAGTGGGCAGCGTGATGTAACAAGGGTTACTCAGCACATTTATCTGTGCAGACTCGTCCGCATGTCGTCTCTGCCTCCTGGGAGAAGGGCTGATCCACTCCTCCTCACAGGGCAGGTGGAGGACGGCACCTTGCCGGGGGTGCTCTGTCCTGCTTCCGGAGAGCAGAGAGCTCCTCCCGGGTCTGCTGCTTCTCCAGGGCCCTCAGCTCAAAACCACCATTACGCCGAACGGGCCTGGATTCCAGTGCCGCTGAGGGCACATCAGGCCCCGCTGCTCAGGGACCTCAAGGCTGGTGATGACCCAGGGAGCACTGTGTGGGGTCCCCCTGCTCGGCCTTGGGAGACTTTGGTCCACCTAATGGCCCTGCCCCTCAGGCACGATTGCTGCCCGATGCTGGACCCAGCACGTCCCGGGAGGGTCCCCGCCAGCCTTCCTCGGCCTCCAGGCAGGAGACAGGGTCTGGAAGGCAGGGCTGGCCACCCACCGGGGCCCCGCCATGGGGACAGGGTCTGGAGGGCCTCGCCGGGGGGACAGGGTCTGGGAAGGCAGGGCTGGCCACCCACCAGGGCCCCGCCATGGGGACAGGGTCGGGAGGCCCGCCGGGGGACAGGGTCGGGAGGGCCTGGGGGACAGGGTCGGGAGGGGCCCGCGCCGGGGACAGGGTCTGGAAGGCAGGGCTGGCCACCCACAGGGCCCCGCCATGGGGACAGGGTCGGGGACAGGGTCTGAAGGCAGGGCTGGCCACCCACCAGGGCCCCGCCATGGGGACAGGGTCGGGAGGGCCTCGCCGGGGGACAGGGTCTGGACAGGGTCCAGGGCCCCGCGGGACAGGGTCGCTGAGGGCCTCGCCGGGGGACAGGGAAGGCAGGGGGACCGGGGCCCCGCCATGGGGACAGGGTCTGGAGGGCCTCGCCTCGGGGGACAGGGTCTGGAAGGCAGGGCTGGCCACCCACCCAGGGAGCCCGCCATGGGGACAGGGTCGGGAGGGCCCCGCCATGGGGACAGGGTCGGGAGGGCCGGGGGACAGGGTCGGGACAGGGTCGGGAGGGCCCGCCGGGGACAGGGTCGGAGGGAGGGGGACAGGGTCGGGAGGGTGGGGGACAGGGGTCGGGAGGGCCCCGCCGGGGGGACAGGGTCGAGGGCCGGGGACAGGGTCGGGAGGCCCCGCCGGGGGACAGGGTCTGGAGGGCCCGCCGCGGGGACAGGGTCGGGAGGGCCCCGCCGGGGACAGGGTCGGGAGGGCCCCCGGGGGACAGGGTCTGGAAGGCAGGGCTGGCCACCCACCGGGGCCCCGCCATGGGGACACTGGGACAGGGTCTGGGAGGGACAGGGTCCCGCCGGGGGACAGGGTCGGGAGGCCTCGCCGGGGGACAGGGTCGGGAGGGCCTCGCCGGGGGACAGGGTCGGGAGGGCGCCTGGGGGACAGGGTCGGAGGACCCACTGGGGACAGGGTCGGGAGGGCGGGGGACAGGGTCTGGAGGGGGTGGGGACAGGGTCGGGAGGGTCGGGAGGGCCCCGGCCAGGGTCGGGAGGGGGGGGACAGGGTCGGGAGGGCCAGGGTCGCCGGGGACAGGGTCTGGAAGGCAGGGCTGGCCACCCACCGGGCCCCGCCATGGGGACAGGGTCTGAGAGGGCCGCCGGGGGACAGGGTCTGGAGGCCGCCGGGCGGTGGCCTCGCCGGGGGAGGGTCGGGCCGCCGGGGACAGGGTCGGGAGGGGCCCATGGGGACAGGGTCGGGAGGCCCGCCGGGGGGACAGGGTCGGGACAGGGGCTGGCCCCGCCGGGGGACAGGGGGGGAGGGGGGCTCTCGCCGGGGGACAGGGTCTGGAGGGTCTGGGGGACAGGGTCTGGAGCCCGCGGGGGACAGGGTCGGGAGGGGCCGGGGGACAGGGTCGGGAGGGGGGACAGGGTCGGAGGGCCCGGGGACAGGGTCGGGAGGACACGGGGACAGGGTCGGACTGGGACAGGGTCTGAGGGCGGGGGGACAGGGTGAGGGATGGGGACAGGGTCGGGAGGGCCCCGCCGCGGGGACAGGGTCGGGAGGGCCCCCCTGGGGACAGGGTCGGGAGGAGGACATTACTGCCGGGGACAGGGTCTGGAGGCCCGCCGGGGGACAGGGTCGGGAGGGTCTGACAGGGTCTGTGGGGACAGGGTCCGGCGGGGGACAGGGTCGGGAGGACAGGGTCGGGAGGTCCGGGGGACAGGGTCGGGAGGCCCGCCGGGGACAGGGTCGGGAGGGCGCCCCGGGGGGACAGGGTCTGGAGGGGCCGGGGGGACAGGGTCGGGAGGGCCCGCCGGGGGACAGGGGTCTGAGGGACGTCCGGGGGACAGGGTCTGAGGGGCGGGGACAGGGTGAGGCGCCGCGGGGGACAGGGTCGGGAGGGCCCGCCGGGGACAGGGTCTGGAGGGCCCGGGGGACAGGGTCGGGAGAGGGGACAGGTCGGGAGGGCCGGGGGGACAGGGTCTGGAGGGTCGGGGGACAGGGTCGGGAGGGCCCGCCGCGGGGACAGGGTCGGAGGCCCGCCGGGGGACAGGGTCGGAGGGTTCCCGCCCCGGGGGACAGGGTCTCTGGACAGGGTCGGGAGGGGCCCAGGGTCCGGGGGACAGGGTCGGGAGCCCGCCGGGGGACAGGGTGGGAGGGCCCCGGGGGACAGGGTCGGAGGCCGCCGGGTCGGGTGGGGACAGGGTCCCGGGGGGACAGGGTCGGGAGGGCCCCGCCGGGGGGACAGGGTCGGGAGGGCCCCGCCGCGGGGACAGGGTCGGGAGAGCAGGGCTGGCCACGCACCGGGGCGGCTTCTTCACGGGCACTAACGCCAGGGGCCCCGTGCGTGTCTGCACTCCACAACCCCGCGCTTCCCCCCACAGCCCTCTGAATCCTTGCCCGCCTGCCGCACCCCTCCCGCCGCCCCGGGAGACCGACCGCCTGAGAGGCGAGGACGGACACAAGGTCAGAAGGGGAAGCGCACCTGTTACCTCCTCTTATTTGGGGATTTCGGGCACTAACCCCACAGCACTCTCTGCAGGCCAGTCCGTGGCCTGATGAGGAAGGTGTCGCAAGGCTGCTCTGAACAGGAGAGCTCGCCTCAGTTTCCCTCCCCCGAGGGCCATGCTCCCGGCTCCCCGGAGCCCGCGGGACGGCCCCACGTCGGGAGTTCGGCGGGTTCGGCGGCGCCCCCAAAGCCCTGCTGTGAAGCCCAGCTAGGACCCGCGTCAGAACTCGCGCATGCAGCTACAGAGCCGCTCTGCTTACTTTTAAACCTCCAACCTCATTTTCAAAATGACCTTCCCGTTTTCTTTCGGGTGTTATCTTCCACCTCAAACGCCCCAGGATACGGCGGGAGCGCATTTTCCAGCCCCTGGCGGGCGTCTCAGTAGGGCTCTGTCTCCCCCAGAAACGCTGCAAGAAGAGAGCAGGACCCCGGAGCCTGCCCGACGGCCAGCCTGGACTCAGCCGCCAGCCCCTGGCCACCCCCTACCCCCCACCCCTCCTCCCGGCCAGCACCCCCCAGACCCCGCAGCCCACCCCACCCCCATCCACCCCACCCGTCCTCCCGGCCACCCCCCCCAGACCCCACAGCCCCCGCCACCCCACCCCCATCCCCCCCACCCCCTCCTCCCCGCCTCCACCTGTCCCCACAATAACACTCACTTCCCGTCTAAAACCCAGCAGTGAAAATCGAGGGAAACGGTATCAAAAGCACTCTGGACAGGACTCTGGACGCAGCGTCTTCCGAGCTGTCTGAGCGCTCGGACTCGTCCTAGCAGTGCTTATTTAGAGGCTATTTCCCTTGTTTTTAACTCAAAATCCCGTGTGGAGTGGTGATTTTAACATCGGCCCCAGAGTGGCTGGAAGCCTCAGGGTCGCTGCTCGGCCGGCCTCACAGGGACCTGGGGACCGTGCGGGGCGGGCGGGGGCGCCGGTTCACTCAGCCCTCGTCGCCTGCCCCGCCCCCACCCACGGGGCGTCCCCTGCGCCCGACGGGGTCTCCACGCCGTCCACGCAGCGCCCCCCCCAGGACGAGTGGGCGGACTCGCCACCCCAGGGGCCGCGGGCGCCCCGCACCCCGTCCTCGGCCCAGGCGTCGGGAGGTTTACAGCTAAAACGCCGACTGCGGGCAGGAGGAGGTTCCCGAGGGCCCCAGCGCCGGGCGCGCAGCCGCGGAAGCTTCGGGAAGAGTTGGCCTGCCGAGCGCGGCGGGCGCGTGCACAGGGGCGTCGATGCCTCCGCGACGCTCCCGGAAGAGGGGCTCCGCCCGCCCGCGGCTTCCGGCTCGCAGTCGGCGGGGGTCACCGGCCGGTCCCGACGCGCATGCGCGGGGGGCGCGCCGGGAAGAGCGGGGCCTCGGCTCCGGGGCGCGGACGTGCTGCGCGCGCAGCTCCGGGGTTCGCGTGTCCTCGGCGACGACGGGTGGGTCCCTTCCTCCGGGTCGCCTGCTTTAAAGGGGCTGGGGCAGCAGAGGGCGTGGTCGTCACACGCGTGCACGGCACACGTGCGTGCGTAGGCGAGCATGTCCATGCACACGCAAGCGCAGACACACAGCACGCGCATGCACACGTGTGTGCGCGCACTGAGCCCAGAGCGCGGGCCCACGGCCGACACCGGGTTGTGGGGGGAGCCCCGGGGCCACCTGCTGCGAGGAGCCGGAGGGTGAGGGGCCGTGGGGGCGGGGGGGGCAGGACGGAAACTTCCCGCAGCTAGTTCCCTCTGGGAGGGGGCGCAGCCCCGCCCTCGGCCTCGCTGGGAGGGGCTGGGGCAGCGGGGGCCCCGGAAGGACGGAAAGCCACCCCCGGGCGCCGCCCTGCGCTCAGGGCTCAGGCTCCCGGCCGACCCCGCCCAGAGGCCAAAGCGCGGCCTGTCGCACCAACCACGGTCGGTACCCGCTCCCGCCGCGCAGCAGCCCCCACAGGTGCCCCCACCCGCGGCGCCCACCCCCGGGCCCCCCCCCGGGGACACTCGCGCAGGACGGAAGCAGAGGAGTGAGAGCCCGGAAGGGACGCCCGGCTGCAGCCCCTGCACCCCCGCCCCCGGGCTGACCCCGGAGGCCCTGGCGGCTGGGCCCAGGGGCCCTGGCGGCGCCCGCTCACCTTCCTCGCTTCGAGTCTCCCGCTGCCACCCCCACCCGGGCCTTCCTGCGACCCGCGCACACGCACGCACATGGCTGTCTGGGGTGCGCCTGCGGGCGCTGAGCCCCCACGGCCCAGGCAGGAACCTTGCTGCAGAGACCCGCGCGCCTCTGGTGGCCCAGGGGCAGCTTCGCGTGGCGCGGCCGCTCCCCGCCTGCCAAGCGGCTGCGGACCAGACCCGGCGGCGTCGCCCGCGGCTCAGACCCCGTGCCAGGGGGCACGGCCGGGAAGCCCGTCGCCCGCGGAAAGACGGGGTGAGTGGCGCCGCGCAGCGAGACGCGTGGAGTCCGCGAGCGGCCGGGGGCGCAGGAAGTGAGGGCGCGGAAGGGGAGCCCCGACAAGCGGGTGTAAGGTTCCACCGAGCACGGTGAGCGGGTTCTAGGGCTCCGCCGTCTCGCAGTCTTGTGAGGTGTTCTCGTCACCGTAAAGTTAAATGTTTGAAGGAAGAATAAAATTTAAAAATAAATAAAATCGGGGCGCCTGGGGGGGCTCAGTCGGTTAAGTATCTGACTTCGGCTCAGGTCATGATCTCACGGTTCATGGGTTCGAGCCCCGCGTCGGGCTCTGTGCTGACAGCTCAGAGCCTGGAGCTGCTTCGGATTCTGTGTCTCCCTCTCTCTTCCCCTCCCCGGCTCATTCTCTCTCTCTCTCTCTCTCTCTCAAAAATAAATAAACAAAAAAATTTTTTTAATAGTCTGTCTCATTAAAAAAAAACAACAGGCACGCCTTGGTGGCTCAGTCAGTTAATGATCTGACACTTAATTTTGGTTCAGGTCATGATCTCACGGTCTGTGGGTTTGAGCCCCGTGTCACCCTCTGTGCTGACAGTGTGGAGCCTGCTTGGGGTTCTCTCCCTTTCTCTCTCTGTCCCTCCCAGGCTCGTGTTTGCGCTCTCTCTCTCAAAATAAAAACTTAAAAATAAATAACATTTTAAAATATAAAAATAAATAAATAACATTTTAAAATAAAAATAAATTACAAATAAATAAAATTTTTAAAAAATATTTTTTTAAAAGAACCAAATCAAGACATAGAAAGTATAAAACTAGCCCCACTTAACACGAGGAAGGGACCAGGGAAAGGGTCCCGTGTCTGGGTTACGACCTGCAGGGATGGAGACCTGCAAAGCTGGAAGGGCACCAGCCCCTGGAACAGAGACAGACGGCAGCCTGCAGCTCAGAGTTCTGGTCAGGTCTGCAGCCCAGACTTCTGGGCCTGGGACGGGGTGAGATGGAGGGTTCTAGAAAGCAAGGTGGGGTGGTGGGTGGGACGGGACAGAGGGATGATGGTGGCCCGGCCGCAGTGCCCTGAACGGAACATGGCGAGTGGGGGCCTGAGCACGGCTGGGCCCTGGCTGACCGCTGATTCCCTGGGCATGTGGGGGGCTCAGGTCCCGGGCACCCCTCCACTCGGCCCTCTTGAGCCAGAGCCGACACGATGTGCGGGAGCCTGTCCTGTGGCTTCTTGTCTGAGGACCAGGGTACTGGGAGGCATATTTTCTGCAGAAAGACGTTGTTGAGATGTCCTTCAGGACAGTCAGGTTCGACAGTCTACAGTTGTCACGTGGTGCCGTCGTCCTCGGTCACTGGGCTGTTCTGTCGCTACAGAGCAAGAAACAACGCATAATGGGCTTGCGGGAAGCGGAAGTAACGGAACATAGACCCGCTTTATCCGAGGGCAGAGGTGAGGGTTCTGCTGAAACACATCCGTTGCATTTAAATTTTTGTTACGTTTATTTATTTTTGAGAGACACAGAGACACACAGAGCTTGAGCGGGGGAGGGGCAGAGAGAGGGGGAGACAGAATCTGAAACAGGCTCCAGGCTCCGAGCTGTCAGCTCAGAGCTTCACACGGGGCTCGAGCCCATAAGCCGCGAGATCGTGACCTGAGCCGAAGTCAGATGCTCCAGCGACTGAGCCCCCACGTGCCCCAGGTCCCTTGCATTTTACTTATGGATTTGTCTCCAAAGCAGAATCATAAACAAAGCCAAGAAGTGACATCATACCCGCAGAGCACTACACTCAGAGCCAGACGCCACACCTGCCCGACCCCAACCTAACCGGCGGGACGCGTGGAACAAAGATAGGCAATGACCAAGGGACGCCCCCCCCACTTGTCCGGGAGGGCATCAGCGCTCTGTCCCGGGGCTGAGGCTGGGCCTGGTCCTCAGGGCAGGGGAGGCCCCGGTGCGAGGCCCTTGCCTGGGGGCGCAGCTCCGTCCTCAGTCACCTCCTGAGTCGCCGGCAGACGCTGTCGGTGCGTCGGCTTCGCGCAGAATGACAGCGTCGCCGCCGCCGTCTCTGCACGGAAACAGTCGCTCTCCCTTTTCCTGCAGAAAACGTGGGCTCGACCAGGATGGCGGGCGGGACACTGGCCTTCCCGTGGGCGAGGTGCACGCGGTCCGCACCGTGTTTCCGCCGGACTCTCTTCAAGCCGGAAACTCCGCCGTCTCGTCTCCGAGCCGCCCCTGCTCGGCCTTCAGGAGAAAGGGCGCTGGTCCCCCGGGTTCTCAGTGGGGGGCGCGGGGGTCTGCGCGCTGAGAGCACGGCTTCTGTCCGCGCGGCTTCCTCCGTGCCTGTTTCAGGGCTTCCGGGGACAGAACCGACGACGGGGAAATACAGAGCCACACGCGGCGGTCGCCTCCCGGTCACCCAGCGAACACGCAGGGAGCCTGCTGTCGTGCGGGGGGTGGACGCGCTGCGCGGTCAGCGGGAGGTGCTTGCTAACGTGAGCACTGGACGGGGGGTGGGCGCGGGACCCCCCACCCCGGGCTGGCCCCTCGGTGACAGGCGCCCCCCCCAGCCCTGCCTGCCCCACCCACGGCCCACAGCGCGGGCCGCCCTGGCGCCTCTGGCCACTCGGCTTCTCCGCAGGGGCCACCAATCGCCCTGTCTGCCCTGCCTTCTCACCCCTGCCGGACCCTCCTCCCCAGGTTCAGTGCAGGTTGGCTCCCTCCCCACCCCCCACCCGAAGCTCTTACGTCCAGAGATAAATTCTGAGCTGGAGGTGCCCTAATTACAGGGACGTGGGGCTCGGCCGCAGCCTCAACCACAGGCCCTTCCAGTATAACTAGGAATTTGTGGCTCCAGAGAGTTCCGTGGCCAGAAGTCAGGCCCCCTCTCCAGACCTAGGCTCCGTGTTTGTTCTGGGAACTTATTCATAAAGTCTACGCACATAGTGCTAAGCAGGAATGATGGAGGGGGGTGCGCTTGCCCAGGAAAGCGGGTCTGCGAGTGGCCGTAAATGTGTGTTCTTTTTTTTTTTTTTCTAAATGTTTTATTTATTTCTAGGAGAGAGAGAGAGAGAGACAGCATGAGCAGGGGAGGGTCAGAGAGAGGGAGTCACAGACTGAAACAGGCTCCAGGCTCCGAGCTGGCAGTCAGCACAGAGCCCGACGCGGGGCTCGAACCCACAAAACGCGAGATCATGACCTAAGTGAAAGTCGGATGCTTAACCGACTAAGCCACCCAGGCGTCCCCATAAATGTGTGTTCTTAAGGCCAACATTTAACTCCGTAAGGACAGCATTGAAAGTACTTTTGTTTTATTTTTATTGATAGTTTATTGTCAAGTGGGTTTCCATATAACACCCAGTGCTCATCCCCACAAGTGCCTCCTCCATGCCCATCACCCCCCTTCCCCTCCCCCCACCCCCATCAGCCCTCAGTTTGTTCTCAGCATTCAAGAGTCTCTCATGGTTTGCCTCCCTCCCTCTCCCCAACTATTTCTCCCCTTCTTCTCCCCCTTGTTCCTCCGTTAAGTTCCTCCTAATCCTCCTACACATGCAAACATATGGTATCTGTCCTTCTCTGCCTGACTTATTTTGCTCAGCATAACACCCTCAAGGTCCATCCGTGTTGCTACACAGGCCAGATTTCATTCTTTCTCATCGCCATGGAGTATTCCATTGTATAGATAAACCACATCTTTATGATCCATTCGTCAGTTGATGGACGCTCAAGCTCTTTCCATGACTTGGCTACTGTTGAGAGTGCTGCTGTGAACATTGGGGTCCATGTGCCCCTGCGCATCAGCACTCCTGTGTCCCTTGGGTAAATTCCTAGCAGTGCTATCGCTGGGTCACAGGAGAGAAAAAAAACAAAACGGGAGGCATCACCATCCCGGACTTTAGCCTCTACTACAAAGCTGTCATCATCAAAACAGTGTGGTATTGGCACAAAACCAGACACATAGACGAATGGAATAGAATACTGAACTCAGAATTGGACCCACAGATGTACAGCCAACTAATATTTGACAAAGCGGGAAGAGTATCCACTGGAAAAAAGACAGCCTCTTTAACAGGTGGTGCCGGGAGACCTGGACAGCAACATGCAGAAGAATGAAACTAGATCACTTTCTCACACCATACACAAAAATAAACTCAAAATGGATAAAAGACCTGAATGTGAGACGGGAAACCATCAAAACCCTAGAGGAGAAAGCAGGAAACAACCTCCTTGACCTCAACCGCAGCAATTTCTTACTTGAAAGTACTTTTCAAAAGAATGTGATTTTTCCAGCAGACATGAGTACGCCTGAGTGTCTCAGCCTCTGATCACAGTGGAACCGGCTAACCACAGGGGGTCTACACCCGCTGCAGACGGGAGCGTGGAGGCCAGCCTGCCCGCAGCCTGGGCAGCCCTCAGGTTAAGCCCTGGTCTGCTGGGAACTCTGCTCACATGGGAGGCAGCGGTGCATCCCCCGCGGGCCCTGGAACGGGCTCTGCCTGCCCCGGGCCGTGCCAGCTGCTCTGGGAGGTCGGTGACACACCCAAGTCCCGCCGGCCCGTCCCCGACCCCCGAAGAGGGGTTTCTCAAGGCCTTCTGTGTGCGGGGCTTACACACTCCCTCCTCTTCTTCAAAGGTATCCATTGTTCAAAAGTCCAAATCTGCGATTAGAACGTGCTGCCACCAGGGGTCACATGTTCCAAAATGTAAAGTTTGCCGTGTTGTGGGGACGTCCCCCTGGACACACGGTCCTCACTTGATTCGGGGGAAATGTGCGGATTTCTTCAACATCGGTGCTTCATGGAGCAGGGACAATAGAAACACAAGCCTCACAGCAGCGTTTCTGGACTTCACGTGGGCAGGGGTGGCTTCACGAACCTGATGAAACGTGGGAGACTCTGCCTCGGGGAATGTACATCCGGCACCTTCAGAAAGGTTCACACGCAGCCTCAGCACCACGTGACAGCGCTTCTGTAAAGACGATACCTGGGAATCTCTCACCAGATGATCGCAGATCAAAAGGCCTGATCTCAAGGCAAGCAGGCTTCCCCTCTGGGGCTCTCCGGCAAGGCACACCGCGTCCCTGCTCTGTTGTGTTGTTGAGTGGGCAGCGGGGTCCGCAGGCCGAGTGAGGTGGACGCGGGTGCGAGGGTCAGCGGGTGGGAAGATGATGGACGGACCGGACACATAAGCATGTACATATTTACACGTGCTCGCGTAGTTATTCATGCAAACCACGGATTTCCCTACCGTGATTGAACGCGGAATTTAACTTCATTCTGAGCAATGCTTGCTTATCACACGGCGGGTCTGGTCACTGGGCCAGGTGCTGGTGCCCGGGAAGGGAGGTCCGGTTCCCGCCCACGATAAGCCCACCGCCTGGCGAGGAAAACACACACATGTAATAACTGTCGTCTAACGTGATGAGCGTGTGTGCAAAACTCACAGAGCAGGAGCAGAGGACACAGGCCACTGTCCCTCCCCGGCTTGGGGAGGCAGAAATCAGGAGACGGTAGAGACGAGTCTCCGCAACAGCTGGGGACGGGGGGTTCCGGGCCTGCTCTGGGGCCACCATTCTAAGCTCAGGGCCCTGCGTGCCCGTCGGCAGGCTCCCCGCTGCGCCAAGCTCCTTGGTGCCCCACCCCCAGCCCCGTAGGACCCCTCGGCTCTCCTGCTGCCCACGTCTGGGGCTGGGGTCAGGCGCTGGGGGGGGGGGTTGGACCAGGCACCCCCTGGAGCACTGAGCCCCCTCCTCTGGCCTGTCGCTGGAGATTTCTTCCCCTCCCCTCTTCCTTCCCAGTTCACATGCGGGTGAGGAGCACCTGCGGAAAGGATCCCAAGTCGGCCCCACGGTCCCACCCGCCCTGGCTCAGGGACCTGGGCCACCCAGCCTCGCAGACGGGGCCCCGCTGTCCGCACCGGGAGCCGAGTCCACACATGCCCTTCCATCAGCCGCCTTCCGGCCACCCAGGTGCTCCGTCCGGTGTATCCCCCTCCCAGCTCTTCTGGTGGAGACTGTTCTTCCAAAACCGAGGTCGTGTTACCGTAACAACTTCGACTTCTGCGTTTTTCACCTGGAGTTGGAACTACACCTGTCAAGAACTCAGCAAAGGCCAGTGCAGAGCCCGGCTGCGGCCACCTGGGGGCGCTATCCGGGTGCAGCCTGTTCCTGACCACACTCTCCAGGCGCTTAGGGGCCTTCTACGTTTTCACTTTAAAAATGGAAAGGGATGCTGGGGCGCCTGGGTGGCTCAGCTGGCTAAGTGTCCGACTTCGGCTCAGGTCGTGATCTCACGGTTTGTGGGTTCGAGCCCCGTGTCGGGCTCTGTGCTAACAGCTCGGAGCCTGTTTTGGATTCTGTGTCTCCCTCTCTTTCTGCCCCTCCCCTGCTCACGCTGTCTCTCTCTTTCAGAAATAAATTTTTAAAAAATTTTAAAAAAAGTGGAAAGGGAGAGAGGGAAACCATGAGAGACTCTTGAATGCTGAAAAACAAACTGAGGACTCATGGACGTGGGGGGAAGTGGGAAGATGGGCACGGAGGAGGGCACTTGTGGGGATGAGCACTGGGTGTTATATGGAAACCAACTTGACAATAAACTATTTGTAAAAAAAAAAAGAAAAAAAAGAAAAGAAAAGAAATGCTGTGATTAATATCATTTTTTAAAAATATTCCCAAAAAGTCTTTGTGAGGGGCGCCTGGGTGGCTTAGTCCGTTAAGCGTCTGACTTTCGCTTGGGTCATGATCTCACTGTTCGTGGGTTCGAGCCCCGCGTCGGGCTCTGTGCTGACTGCCAGCTCAGAGCCTGGAGCCTGTTTCAGTCTGTGACTCCCTCTCTCTCTGACCCTCCCCTGCTCACCCTGTCTCTCTCTCTCTCTCTCTCTCCTAGAAAAAAAAAAAGTCTTTGTGAGAAGATTGTTCCTGAAGCCTCAGCATGCAAACCCTTCCTAAGAGAGCCCTCGTTCTAAAGCACTAGCCCGACAGGCTCCGCAAGCCACAGGCCCGGCCGCCCGGCCGGCCACAGGTCCGGGTTTAAGGCCCAACAGAGAAACCCCTGCCTGTTCCACGGGATGGGGAGACCCTGCATCTGGGCCCAAAAGCATTCAGATCAGAACAAGTTTCACAATTAAATAAAACTTAATTTTCAGCTCACGTGATAGAAGATTATATCAGCTTTCTCATTCTTTGGAAAATCAGAGAGAACTTAATAACAAATACCGTTATTTTCTGCAAAGGCAAAACCATGATTAAATTATCAGGAGGCCTTTCCTCCTAAAACTAGTTCTGTAATTAGCTCAAGCTGGCAGCATGTGCTAATATTTCCAGAGCTATTTGCATACACTCACAACAGGCTAACCAGATATTCGCTGAAATACAATTTTTCTGGTATTATATTAGAAATACTTTTAAGAATAAATCTCATTATCATGTTTTCCTATGATTATTAGAGAAGGCACTCTTGATTTATTACCGTAAATTCCCAAATTTGTAAAGTGAAAATACTTCCTTTTTCCTTGATGAGCTTTTTCCGCTCCACCTACGAGCCGAGGAGCCAGTCCTGGAAGCCAAGGCGCCCAAGCCGCTCGGGCAGAGAAGGGCCTGGAGGAAGCCCTCCCGGCGCCTGCGGCCTCGCCCTCTGGCGCCCAGACCCGAGCGGCCAGCACAGCCCAGGCCTTGCGCGGAGAGCGCTGGCGAGGGGTCGAGGGCACGGCGGGCGCTGGGGACCCGCCGCCAAGGTGGAGGGGCCCCAGGCCAGCCCCCGAGGCTTCCCAGGCCCTGTCCGCCACACTGGCGGGACCTGCAGTGCGACCTGGGACGGTCCCCAGGCTCCAGGAGGGTGTCCGCTCCGGAGGAGGTGCGGGGAGGCCAGGATCATTCCGGCAGGGCTGTCACCCCTGCTGGCCGGAGCTGGGGGTGAGAGCCTGAGGGAGGGAGCCGCGGGGCCAGGAGCGGGGCCGGGACCGAGGCCAAGCTCTGGAAGGCCCTGTGGAAGGTAGGAGAACAGACTCTGCCCATCGGCCTCCTCGCCTCCCCCCCCCCGCCAGGGCCCAGCAGGGGCTGCAGGGCAGGGGGCTGGCGGCGTCCAGGCCTGGGCGGGGTGGCGGCGGGCACAGATGTCCACATCCAGGGAGCTCATCTGCGGCAGCATGTGCCCATTTTCCAACCGCAGTGCTTTCTTCACCACGGCCGTGACTTCACACAACAATCAGCTGTCAGCAGGAATGGCACACACTTTGAGAACCAAACCGAAGTTTCCGAGGAGCCAGGGGCCAGTGCTGCGGCCCCACACACCTCCTGGAGCGGCGGCGGCGGTGCTGGGGTTGGACCCCGAGCAAGGCGGGGGCCCCGTCCCACAGGCTCCTGGCTGGAGGGGCTGGGATGGGGCCCTCCCACGGCTCACTTTGCTTGGAGAGGGAGACACACGTGAGGAGGTGTGCAAGTGCTGGGCGGCGGGGACAGGGATACGCGTTGGTCCACTGGGTGGGAGGAGCGTCCCGGAGGTGACGGCAGCGAGGTGTCCTGAGAGCCGCCCCACCCTCGGGGGCCATCACCCGGCAAGGCCGCCCGCTCGAGGCCCCGCAGGGCGCCGGGCTCGCTTCTGTGCGTGCAGACGGGCAGGAACTCAAGGGAGGACAGTCACCCTGTCCCTGACGCAGAAGCAGGACCCGCGGGCGGCAGCCTGACGCGGGCTCCCCTCCCCTGCGCCCGCCCGGGGCACCAGAGGGACGGGGACACAGGCTGTGCGGGCGTTTCCCACACAGGACAATGAGGGCCGGCCTCTAAACCTGGTCTCCTGAGGACACTTTCCTCCCTCGCGCTCCCACCTGCTCTTCCAGACACGCTCCCTGACCTGCCGTGGCCTCTGGCCACATTCCGTGGTGCCTGTCGAACCGTCACAGAGCGTTTGCACGGCCTCGGACGCTTGGAAGCCTGGGTTGAAATTCAGGTCTGTGTCCAGGCGGAGCCTGACCGCCCTGTCACACCCTTTCCTGTGGGAAGATGTGGCTGAGCTCAGTGACCCGCAAAGAGAAGGCGCAACAGCCCGTCGGCACAGGGGCCACGGGCACATGGGACCAGCCACGCGTCCCCCGGCCACACCCCTCTCTGCAGCCTCTTCCAGGCAGAAAGTCTACCTGCTCCCAACAAGAATGTATCCCTGAAAAGATGCTTTTCCCCTCCCCAAAGATTGAAAAAGTGTTTTAGGAATTAAAATGCAGTAAATTCAAATTACAGTCTATCCAAATCATGATTCTAAAAAGGAAATGCAATATTCATGCTCAACTTGTCATCCTAATTAATTTGTCTAAATTATTTCAGGAGTTCTAAAAAAACAGGGCAGTCATCAAGTGAAGACGACAGTATAAATAAAGCAATTCAATTAATTCACTATCCATCCAAGTAGATTTAGGGAGGAAAACCTTCCCACTGGGAAGAAAAGTGGGCTAGACAAAATACTCCCACAAAAAGATCTTGGAGAACAATTGCTTTAAAATGTGAGACTTTGTAAAGTTATTATACAACATGATCCACACTGAAATTTCAGCATGCTTTCTTCCGGAATTTTTGACTCACTAATAAACTAGAGTGGTTTCCACAGCACCATGGAGCAGATGGCACACATGGAGTTCCCAGACACCCCCGCCCCCCCACGCACGTCCCCCCCGACGGTCCGCATCCCCACCGCACGGTGCCTTTGTCGTGGCTGAGGAGCCACACGGACTCCTCATTATCACCCAAAGTCTGTAGTTCACACCAGCGCTAGGTCTTGGTGTTCTGCACTCTATGGGTTGGCACAAGTGTATAATGACGTGTGTCTGTCATTATAACGTCCTGCAGAGTAGTTTCACTGCCCTAAACAGGCTCTGTGCTCCCGTTCATCCCTCCCTCCCTTCAGTAACTGGAAATTAAAGATTTTTCTACCATCTTCGTAGTTTTCCCTTTTCCATAACATCATGTGGTTGGAATCCTATCTACGCTACCTTTTCAGACTGGCTTCTCTCACTTAGCAATACGAATTTAAGATTCCTCATCCTCAATTCTTTTAAAAAAATTGTTTGATGTTTGTTTATTCTTCAGAGAGAAAGAGCAACAGAGTATGAATGGGGAGGGACAGAGAGAGAGGGAGACACAGAATCCGAAGCAGGTTCCAGGCTCCGAGCTGTCAGCACAGAGCCCGACGTGGAGCTCGAACCCACAAACAGTGAGATCATGACCGGAGTTGAAGTCAGACAGACGCTTTAATCGACTGAGCCACCCAAGCGCCCCAATCCTCATTCTTTTTAATAATGAATGATATCACACTGTCTGGACAGACCAGTTTCTTTATCCATTCACCTACTGAAAGATATCTTGATCTCTTCTAAGTTATGACAATTATGAATAAAGTTGCTATAAACACCAGGTTTTTAAGCGAATGTACATTTTTAATTCATTGGGGTAAAAACCAAGGAGTGTCATTATCAGATCATAGTTTTGTAAGAAACATAGGATGTTCAACATCTTTTCATATGCTTACTTCCCATCCATCTGTCTTCTTTGGTGAGGTGCCTGATCAAGTCTTGTTGCCATTGTTAAATCAGGTTGTCTGTTTTCTTATTGTTGAATTTTACGTGTTCTTTGCATATTTTGGGTAACAGCCCTTTACTAGATGTGTATTTGACGATTGTTTTCACCCAGTCTGTGGCTTATCTTCTCATTGTCTTGACACTGTATTTCATAGAGCAGAAGTGTCAACTTCTATGAAGTCCAGCTTATTAATTGTTTCTTTCATAGATTGTACCTTTGGTGTTATATCTAAAAAGTCATCTGCATACCCAACATCACCTACATTTTCTCCTATGTCATTTCCTACAAGTCTTACAGTTTCACATTTTACATTTGGTTCCGTGGCCACTTTCAGTTCACTTTTGTGAAGGTGGAAGGTCTGGGTCTGGATTCACTGTTTTGCACACGGACGCCCAGCGGTTCCCACACCGTCTGCTGAAGAGACCATCTCTGCTCACTGCGTTACCTTCGCTCCTTTGTCACACATCAGTCACCTGTATTTACGTGGGTCTTTCTGACCCACGGACCCGCTGGTCTGCTTCTCCCCCAGCCCCACGCCGTCTTGGTTCCTGTCGCTTTACTGCGAGTCTTCAGCCCTACAGCCTTGTCCCCCTTCAGTGTTGTGTGGGCGACTCGGGGCCTTTGCCCCCCTCCATGTAAACGTTGGGAGCAGGCTGTCGATATCCACAAAGTAACCGCTGGGGTTTGGATTGGGATTGTGCTGAATCCCTACATCTAGTTGGAAAGAACCGCCATCTTGGCGATATTGGGTCTTCCTATCCATGAACATGGATTCCTCTCCCACCATTTAGTTCTTCTTTGATTTCACTTATCAGAATTTTGATATTTTCTCATATAGATCTTGATATATTTTGTTAAATCTATACCTAAGAATTTCATTTTGTAAGACGTTAATGTAAGTGATAATGTGTTTTTAATTTCAGATTCCATTTGTTCATTGATGGTACACAGGAAAGTGATTGACTTTTGTATATTAATCTTGTATCCTGAAACTTTGCTATAATTTCTTATTAGTCCCAGGAGTTGTATTTTGTTTTGTTTTTGGTTCTTTCAGATTTTTCATGTAAATGATCGTGTCATCTATGAAGAAACTCATTTTTATTTCTCCCTTACCAATCTGTATACTTCTGCTTTTCTTTTTTCTTCATACAGAATTAGCTAGGACTTCCATGTTGAAAAGCAGTGGTGAAAGGGGACATCCCAGCCTTGTTGCTAAGCAAGAATTTGTTTTAATTAACTTGCTTTTATTAGTTCTTTTGAGTGATAGAACAGTTTCAGAAATGGCTCTACTTATAACCTATACATCACAAAATGAACAGCCAAAGATGCTTCTGTTGTGAAGAGATGAGAATATTTTGTTTCAAAGAATTTGGAGCCTCCCATAGGCTGCACACCAGGCCCTACACAGGTGAATCTGCATAAAGTGTGGACTTTTGTTAATAATCACATGTTGCTATTGGGTTCATGGGTTGTGACAGATTCTAGTTGCTAATGTAAGACGTCAACAGCAGAGGAAACTGGGCGTGGAGTACACAGCTCCCCCTCCCTCCCCCCGCTTGAACCATCTCTGCAATAGGTCTCCAAATCTAAAACAAAAATGTTTATTTAAAAATTACACTGGGTCGGGGCGCCTGGGTGGCTTAGTCGGTTAAGCATCCGACTTTCACTTAGGTCATGATCTCACGGTTCGTGGGTTCGAGCCCCGCGCCGGGCTCTGTGCTGACTGCCAGCTCGGAGCCTGGAGCCTGTTTCAGTCTGTGACTCCCTCTCTCTCTGACCCTCCCCTGGTCACGCTGTCTCTCTCTCTCTCTCTCTTCTAGAAATAAATAAAACATTAAAAAAAATTTTTTTTAAATAAAAATTACACTGGGTGGGAACAAAAGCAGATTCGACTCTGAAGGAAAATTTTAGTGAACTTGAACAACAGAAATATGAACTTTGCAAATGAGGCACCTAAAGGAAACATAGAACACAAAGTGGACAGCCAGCAAGTGTCTCTGGGGCAGTCGGATGTCAACCTGGGAAAACAAGTCACAGCTATATGTCACCAGCCTATCGGAAACAGCCTAGGATGGAGCCTGGACCCGAGAGAGAGAACATCCCACTATTGTGAGAAAGTCCGTCGGGTCGGGCTGGGGAAGAGGTCTGAAACGGGATGCAGCAAATAGAACCATAAAAAACAATTGAATAATTGGACTCTTTCACATTTAAAACTTTACTTTTTGAAAACTGTTAAGAAAATTAAAAGACAAGCGACTGGAAGGGAGCATTACATAATATACATTGATAAAGGACTTGAAACCAGAAAACATAAACTCGTTTGCAACTCAGTAATAAGAAGACACCAAAAAACTAGTTTATTTTAAAATGGGCAAAACCAGGGCCACCTGGGTGGCTCAGTGGGTTAAGCATCCGACTTTGGCTCAGGTCACGATCCCATGGTGCGTGGCTTTGAGACCCACGTTGGTCTCTGTGCTGACAGCCTAGAGACTGTTTTGGATTCTGTGTCTCCCTATCTCTCTGCCCCTCCCCTCCTTGCACTCTGTCTTCTCTCTCTCTCTCTAAAATAAATATCCAAAAAAAATTTAATCAGCAAAACCAAAGAGTGGAACAGATCTTCACAGACGAACATGTACAAATGGCCAACAGGCATAGAAAAGGTGAGCCACAGATCTGTCTTGAGGGAAATGCACATTAAACCACAGTGAGATATGGCTACACATCCACTGAAATGGTTCACTACTGGTAAAACTGCAAAAACGATACAACCACTTTGGACTATAATTTGCCAGTTCTTTACAATGTTAAATATATCCTCACCATGTAACTTGGCAATCCCATTCCCAGTATTTACCCAAAAGAAATGAAACATGTAAGCCTATGATGACATGCTTGCAAATGTTCATAACGGCTTTATTTATAACAGCCCAAAGCTGGAGCCACTACAGACTCACATTGACTCGTGAAGAGCTTGAGAGACTGAGGCCTCTCTGTGAGATGGAATAGTACTCAACAATAAAAAAGAATAAACTACGATGCAGGCAATAGCATGGATGAATCTCAAAACCATGACACTAAGTGAAGGAACCCAGACACAAAAGACTCCAAAGACAGAATTCCCAGGACTTGCAGGGGGACCAGGGACTGACTGCAAAGGGCCCAGGAGCTTGGTGAAGTGACGGAACTGGTATACAGCTTGGCTGCCATCATCATGGCGGGGTGACTGTCATCATGGCGGGGTGGCTGTCAATGTGGGGTGACTGTCATGGTGGGGTGGCTGTCATGGCAGGGTGGCTGTCATCGTGGTGGGTGGCTGTCATGGCGGGGAGATGGCACACAGTTGCTGAAACCCATCGAATTGCATATTTCAATTTAGTGGATTTTATTTATGTAAATTTTATCATAATAAGGCTGATTTAAAGATATTTATCTTGCCGTTCCTGACTGAAAACCCATAGCGTTGTGTCTCTGGCCTCGCCTCTGGATACCGTCTCCCCTCTCCCCTCCCTGACCCCACACCCCCTCCCACAGCTGCAGCGGGCACTGACACAGCCTCATTCCCCACGTCGGGGTCCTCGGCACCAGGTCCTCTGCCTGGTGGGTCCTTCTCTTCACTCCTCCGTATACGAGGAGAGTATCCTGTTCTCCAAGACCAGCCGGACCCATTTGCAAAGGCCACTAAGTGGGGTTTGCCAGGGAGCGAGATGCAGATGCCGATAACCCCCAGGCCGGTTAGCATCGCACCAGGTTTCCTGCCCAGGTAATATGTTCCTTTCTTAAAATAAGGAACACAGATTGTAAAAGATAAGGTAATTATTAGCAGATCTTTAGAACTGCATACAAAAAAAAAGGTAAAAGGAAATTTACAATTACAGGTAATAAGGAGGCCCAGCAAGGCCACGGCTTAAAGCTCCACACACAAAGATGAAACATCATTGCACCTGAGCAGGATCTAACCAGGAAACGTGATTTATACAAGATCCCATTCACAACAGCAAAAAAAAAGAAAAAGAAAAAAGAAACCGTGAGTTCTCTAAAACAAAATCTAACATAAGATGTTCCAGATATTTATGGAGAAAGTTATAATAAAACATTCCTCAAGGACATTTTAAAAAGACATGAATAAGTAGAGAGACGTACGATGTTGATGAATGGGAAGATCTAATTTCATAAAGATGCCAGTTCTCTCCAAATTAGTCTATAAACTCAAAGCAATTCCAATCAACACTCCAAAAGATTTTTTTGTGGAACTTGTAAGATGTATTCTAAAATTTATAGGAAAGCATAAAAGTCCAAGAATAGTCGAGACAATTCTAAAACGGGAAGGACTTCCACTGTGAGATCATCCAGGCCCGTTACGAAGCTGCAGCCGTTACGCTGTGCGTTAGGCCCCGGAGCAGCCGACGACCCGCACACACGCACGCTCGGCGCCACCACGCGGTCGAGGAGGCGTGCAGGGCAAGGGGGAGAATGACTACTCAGCGTTCGATAAATAACCCCACGACCCCTGACTCCCCACACTGGGAAAAACCACAGATCCCCACTTCCCACTTTTCCACAGCGGGTTGTGAGTTCCCAATGCATCAAAGGCCTAGTGGTGAAAAACAAATTAGAAAAAATACACACGAATATTCTAATGAAACACAGGGAAAGAAAGGAGAAAAGCATAAATCATGAAGGAAAGGACTCATAAATACATCAAAATGTAAAACTTCGGTCTAACAGGAGGCACCACCAAACTAAACCAGGGCACAAGCTAGGAGGAAAATCACTCTCAGCAAACGCAACCTATAAATAATTCGCATCGAGGAGACCGTTATAGCCATCTTCCCATGAAGCACTGAGAGAAAGAAGCGCCCGGCGGACAAACGGCACAAAGGCTCTGACAAGGCCCGACTGTGCTGCGGACACTCGGAAAAACCGATGGGACACCCCGCACACCCGTCTAAAACGACAGCAAGCGTGGGCCCCGTGACAACTGGCACGCGGGGCCTGGCGGGTTCGCGGGCTGCTCTGGGGGGCATTTGGCGTCACCTTGTGAAGTGGGGGCACCGGCTGCCCCCCTCTCCCCCCGCAGGCCTGGCGCTTCTTCCTCTCCCACCCTCTTCCTGCACCAGGGGCAGGTGTGCGGTGGCAGACAGCACGGCCATGAGGCGAACGAGGGGGCAGCGGATGGAATCCGGAAGATTCCGGTCAGGACAACACAGCTGACCCGCTGAGCTGACCGGGCGGCCTTCCCCCAGGGTCTCTTCCTCCCTCCCTGAGGCGCCGGCTTTCGGATCGCCGGCCCGGCCAACACGACTCCAGCACCCACCGACAGGACAGAAACCAAGAAAATACGACACGGGTTACAGAGCACGACCCACACGATGCCGCCAGCGAGGCCAGCGCCCCTGCGGCCTGTGGGCCACGTCCCCGGAAACGTGGGGCGGCCCCCGGTGGGGCTGGGGCGCTGCCGGCCCGGAGGTGCGGACCCCACTGCTGCTGGATGTCCTGGGGCCACAGGGCCCCGCGAACAGCCCGACCTGCGGACTGGCAGCCCTGGCCTGTTGCCCGGAGACCCGGGGCCCTGGGGTCATTCGTGCTCAGCAGGGGCGGCATCGCCCCCAGCGAGGAAGGGTTTGCTCTGGGGAGGGGAGAGGGAGGCGAAAACCCGAGTCCATACGAGTTCATTTCATTAGGGAGAAATTGATGAATTTTATTAATTTAAATTTAATTAATTAAAATTTTAAATTAATTTTGTTTTGTTTTCCTCCTAAAGGCGGCAACGATGGGGAAAGGCTGAAAACCCTGCCCCGGGTGCAAACACACGCCCCTGGTTTCCAGGCACCTGCGCAAAGGCCCGGTTCAGCCACGGCCTGAATGTGCCTCAGTTTCCCGGGGCGGGGGATGCGCGGGGCAGCCAGGGAGGGCGTCCCAGGGGGGCTTCGGCCTGGTCCAAAACGCTCGAGTTCGCAGGGAGGAAGAGCAAACAGCACAGCGAGTCACGCAGGGTGACACGCACGCGGCGCGTCCTCTGTCTCTCAGTCCCCACAGCTCTAAACAAGATGCCGAGTTCTTTCCAGACAAAACAGCGCGGGACGCAGGCTGTTTTCAAGTTCTCAGAAAACAACGCTGGGGTGGGAGTCGCGGCAGCGAGGCGGCAGACAGAACTTTCCGGCTTCCGCGGAGCCACCCGTGGCACCCGGCCTCCGTGGGGACTGTGGGGCAGCCTCGTGGGGGCTCTGGCCCTGGCACCGAGTGCGCTTCGCCTGGAGCCGCCTGCAGAGCCCGTGTGAGGATCTCAGAAGTCACTTCGAGGGAGGTTGGCGGGGAGGGGGGTGGGGACGCTGAATCCTCCCTCGCCTCTGAAGGCAAGAGTGTCTGTGATTTGTGGGCGTATTTTTCTAAAGATTTAATTTTTAAGTAATCTCTACATCCAGGGTGGGACTTGAACTCACAGCCCTGAGACCAAGAGCCACACAAGCTCGACTGGGCCAGCCAGGCGTCCCGCGTGGGCATATTCTTAAATTGCCACCGTTTCCCTGCCCTTGACCTCACGGGGCGGAAGGTGTGGCCTGGGAAGGAGGCCCGAGTCCCAGCCAAAGCCAGGATCCCGGCTCCAGAGGCCGAAAGGGCGCGTCCTATTCACCGCGTGCGCTCTCCCGGCCACGCGTGAGCCAGAACTCTGTCCCTGAGTCACCTTCTTTATCCCTTGGTGACTTCCTTGGTTTATTTTAATCAGTTAATTTGAGAGCAAAAATATCGTGTTGCAAAATAGTTATTCTTGCAAAACGGGAGCTGCTTCACGTCCTACAAAGTTAGAAATTAAATGGCTGTTCTTTTTCTGAGACATATGTTAAGCTGGTAGCTCATTAATCTTCCTGCTCTAAGGCTGTAACAACCCGGCTGCTAAATCTTTAAGTCCTCGAATCATTTCTCTTTTATAATCCCAGCGCGGGGCTCAGAGAGGAGCTCCTCTTTCTCAAAGCATTTGAGAGAGGCCGGCCCGGTGCGACCGGAGAGGCACATGCCCGCGCCCGGAGGCAGAACAGACAGCAGGCGCACGGGGGGCGGGGCCGGACGGGGCCGGGTGGGCGCCCTCCCGGCTGGTCACAGGGCACGGGTCGCGCGGTTAGAGTCCCGCACACCCGGCACCGTTCGCTCCTATGGCCCCTCACGTCTCTGAGCTCCTGCCTCCGGCACCGAAGAAGCACCCCCGGATCTACCCACCCCTGCGGATGAGTGAGGCAGATTGTCCCCCGAAGCTTGCACCGTGCGGCGCGTTCCCCACGCAGACTGGCCCCCGATGTCACTCTCTGTCGCGCTGTCACTGCTACAGGTAAACCGTGCGGTCACTTTATTCCGACTGTACTTAGGGGTCACGGATGAGGCCAACACTCTAGCACAAATACGGGACTTGAGTAGGTCCTTGAACCACTGGAGGCAGATAAACCCACGGCCATCGTCAGCCGCAGTTCACCTGCAGCGTTTCCCCGTGTGTCACCAGGCCCTCCCGGGACCTCAGCCCCCACCCTTCCGCCAGCCGAGAAGGACGGTTACCACGGATGCTCAGGGGGCTCCCCCACCCTGCCCTCTCCCGACTCGCCACCTCCAGCCCTCCGCGCCCGCACCCTGGGCGTCTTAGATCTGAACTAGGATTATCTCTAAGAATAAGGTTCATCTTCTGGGAGCCCGCCTGCCCTTTCACAGGTGGGGTGCCAGGTACCCGCGAGGGGTAGCTGGATGCCAGGATCCGAGGTCCAGACAGGAAGCCAGTCCCGAAGGCAGAGAGAGACCTGAGCCTCTCAGACCAAAATGAAAGTCAAAACAATTGCTGGGTGATCTTTATTTATATTCCAGGAACCCGCTTCACATGGAAATGCAGATAATGAACAGGCACTGATTAAATTGTCCACATGAATATTCATCAAATCACCTGGACTTTTATGGAAATTTAGTTCTTTCTCCTGAGCGGTCTCTGAATAACAAAGCTTCCTTTCTTCTCCAAAGAGTGGCGTCCAGGGTGGACGGGAGGCTTCAGTAAACAATGGCAGTGAGTTTCAGGGTCGAATTTGATCTTCCAATTTAAGATAAGTTCCACCTTCAAAGTCTAAACTAATACAGTTTCTTCGGGCAATTGATATGAGAACGAACTATTTCATATGAAAGGACATGTATTTAACGAGTACTGGGAGAATATTCTATTTTGAAGGATTATCATATTAAACTATAGTGCAAGAGTTTCCTAGAACAAAGTTAAAGCAATGTCCTCATTGACCAAACATCTAAAGAGGAAAAGTTGTGAAACACCTAAAAAAAAACAAAAAACAAACAAACAAACAAACAAAAAAACAAAAAACCCACCCTTCTGAATGCACCTGGATTTTGAGGCCATGTCCATATCTGTGCGAATGCCCATTTAACGCACACCTCCAGGGAAGGTGCAGCACTCACATGGGGTGTGGCCCAGGGGACATGGGTGTCATTCAGGGGACATGGGTGTCATTCAGGGGACATGGGTGTTTGCCCTGTCCTCGCCTTCCTCCGCTGGCTCACAGCACCGGCCTCCTCCGTGTTCCCCAAACCTGCCCTCGAACTTGCTCCAAGCCAGGGAGATGAGGAGGAAGAGGAGCGAAGGTCAGGTGCCCTGCAAGGGCAAAGGCCATCCCCAGGGCCTCCCAAACCCACCCCTGTGCACCGCAGCCCCCCCTCCCCCCCGGGCACACAAGAAGCCTCTGGTCTGGTGATGGCATGACCCTCGGGCAGCCACAGATGCCCCCTCTGTCCGTCGGGTCCGATGAGCCAAAAGGCCAGCAGCCACGCCGAGCCCTCTCAGTGCCTGGGGTCCCCAGCCAGCCCCGGGGCCTCCTCCGTTGCACTGACTCAGCGTGCAGACATCTGTGTCCCCAAGGACCCCCCCACCCAGGGCTGCACGGGAGCAAATCTTCCCTTGGGGGGGAACCGGCAGCCACACCTCTGTGGTCCCAGGGCCCCACCCCCCACCAGCTTCCCCCCCGGCCCCCCGGCCCTCTCCCCCGCTGCTCCTTCCAGAAAAATATCCCAAATTCACACTTAACTGTATATTTAGTTCTACAGAGGAAAATGGGTCACTGCATTGGGAGGCACAGGCGCGCGCCCCTCTCCCCTCCCCTCCCCGCCCCACCCCGCCCGTTCCCAGGCCCGTTCCCTCCAAGCTGCCGCCCACCTCACAGCGCAGGCCCTCCTGCAGGCAGAGGGCTGACGGAGTCCTGGGGCAGGGACCAGGACTTCCGCGTCCCCCGTGGGGACCTGGTGCAGCGGGCGGCCCGGTGAGGGCGACGCCATCCCCCTCGGCGGTGGTGGTTCTGACCGAAGAGCCCGCGTTCGCCCTGGGCCTCGGCCGCGTGGGACGGACTCTGAGTCCAAGCTGGGTCACGTGATACAGCCTCACCACTAACCCCGCGTGAGGGAGGACGAGTCAGGTGTTTGACTGGCCACCAGGCCAGAGGACAATGACCCAGCGATCCCCCGAGAGCCCAGGGCAGGGGTGTGTAGGGCAAGACGTGGAAGGAGCCCCCAGGCTCGGCTCCGGAACCTGGAAGAGCCCTGAACCCGCAGCTCGGGGGCTGTACGGCGCTCCGTGGGCATGTGGCCTCGTCATCGAGCTCCCCGGCCCCGCCCAGAGGATGGGTGCAGGCGGGACCAGGGCTGGCGGCCACATCCCATAACCGGGAGGGGCCTCTTTACCTGGAGGGGTCGTCACAGCTCCGCGAAGCTCCTGGGGACAGAGGCCGACACGCATGGTTCCTGCCGCTTCATGCCCACTGCCACTCTGTAGACCACCCCCGACCACGAGCCTGCCCACCCCCCGCTCACTCTCTCTACAAAGATCGTCCCCGTCACAAGCTGTCACTGGTGAAAATCTAACCAGGTGTGGCTTTGTGACCTGTGATAACGTGTCACCGTCTAGGAGCCCAGG